>JASEVX010000011.1:12722350-12779725 GCA_031761405.1 Serripes groenlandicus
ACCAACAGTATGGCCTCTGCGTAATATATCGATCCGGATCAGCCTGCACAGTCCGCGCAGACTGATCCGGGCCGACACATTCCGTCTCAGGGGGATAGAGGTATAGAATAATGATTCCTGAAACGGAAAATCCACAGGAGGCGAAAAGTGTCTATCTTGGTAAGCCTGCGCGGCATGCTTTGGCTGATCCGGGTCGATACTTTACGCAGAGTCCACAATGTTGGTTTTCTCCCGGAACGGCTCATATATCCTCGCAGTAGATGTTATATAAATACTTACTAAACAAGAAGGGTGAGTAAAATTGGGGAAATGAGATAGAACTGCATGTTGACAGCCAGGTACCACGCCCATGGCATGCACTGAAACAAAAAAGGGAACCGTATATATATGCACTACATTTCTGCTCACTGGCACTAGAATCGCAAACTGTTATTAATATAACGATCTTTTAAACTATTTCGAGTTTCTCTCTTGAATTTATGATTTAGGTCTGAATATTCCTAACATACGGAATTATCAAAAAAAATTAGAATAAATAAAAAAGAAGCTCAATGTATCATTTGGTTAATTTTAAACGCTTTAATAATTCGACAAATACGTGATGAAATCACGTGTTCTCGATTGGAATATTATGTGATTGAGGTATGGCCTAAGACAAAAAGAATCATGCAATCTATCAATATACATGTTCTTTGTCTATAAATGTCATATAATATACTTGTATGTGTATCAAGATAATATAATATACTTGTATGTGTGTCAAGATCATATAATTTACCCGTATGTGTGTCAAGGTAATATACTATAATTATTGCTGTGTCAAAGTCGTGTAATATACCTGTAGGCGTATCAATGTCAAATAATATACATGTAGGTGTGTCAATGTCAAATAATATACATGTAGGTGTGTCAAGATCATATACTAATAAAATATACCTGTATGTGTGCCAAGGTCATATAATATACCTGTATGTGTGTCAAGTTCATACAATATACCTGTGTGTGTGTCAAGGTCATATACTATACATGTAGGTGTGTCAAGATCATATAATATACCTGTATGTGTGCCAAGGTCATATAATATACCTGTATGTGTGCCAAGGGCTTATAATATACCTCTATGTGTGTCAAGGTCATATAATATACATGTAGGTATGTCAAGATCATATAATATACCTGTATGTCTGTCAAGGTCACATAATATACCTCTATGTGTGCCAAGGTCACATAATATACCTCTATGTGTGTCAAGGTCACATTATATACCTGTATGCGTGTCAATGTCATATAATATTCCTGTAGGTGTGTCAAGGTCATATAATATACGTGTAGGTGTGTCAAGGTCACATAGTATACCTGTATGTGTGTCAAGGTCACATACCTGATGTTCGGCTGAAACGTCATCGATCCCGACGAGGTTATTGATGTAGAGCAAATGTTTCCACCAATCCACCTGGCATTTGTCGGCTAGGACCATTCGGTCAGGCCACATTGGTCCCTCGCCCAGATACATGTATAGATATACGAACACAATGAAGACTAGCATGTAGGGCGGGGTCATCCTGAAAATATTAATTATAATAAATACAAATCAAGAGACAATGGAATGACTATTTTTTTAATTATAAGTATTCCATTTTATGTATAAGTTCAAATTTGGCGTGGAATATCTTTTCGAGAATTAGCATATTTTCTAAACCACGCGAAACATAAAGTAGAAAGACAGTAAACAATAGTGGATGATCCGTATTTCTTATAAGCTATATTCCCATAAATCATAAATCTGTTTAAACGATATACAGTTGGATATGTAGAATACTCATTTAACTTGACCCATTACTGGAACGGATCTGTACGGAAGCCCTGGAGGGACATTTGTAACTTATTATTTGTATGTTATAATCTATTACTTATTATTTATTACTTGTAATTTATAACTTATTTTTCATCATATAGAAACCGATTTGAATATCGATTTGATGGATTGGGGTTTAACGCCGTTTTTAACAATTTCTCAGTTATATTACGGCGGCCAGTTCACCTACTCATGCATTTCCTGGTTTTCTCACACCAGTACTCCACACAACAATCTTCCCAAGCAACTGTCTGCTTTTCCACATAGACTTAGCCCATTGGTGAAAGACGAATGACGCATGTCGCCGCATTGACCTTTGTCAATCGTCGGAAAGAAAGTTGGCCGAGCCGGGATTCGAACTCACAACCCCTGGATTGACAGCTCGCGTCGCTACCGACTGCGAATATCGATTTGAACATCAAGCCAGGTCGATATTCGGGATTATGGTGATTATGTAGCTACGCGAATATCGATAAGAATATCTAGCCAGGTCGATATTCGGGAAAACGTAGATTCCGCCTTTAGAAGGGCAAATACCGATATGAATCTCTATTTGAATATGGAGCCAGGTCGATATCCCTGAAAACGGTTATTGCGTCATTAAATCATAAGTAATAAATATTAAGATATTAATTATAAATATTAAGATATTAATTATAAATATTAAGATATTAATTATAAATATTAAGATATTAATTATAAATAATAAGTAACAATTTATAAGTTATAAGTTATAAATTATAAGTTATAAGTTATAAATTATAAGTTATAAATTATAAGTTATAAGTTATAAATTATAAGTTATAAGTTATAAATTATAAGTTATAAATTATAAGCTATAAATTATAAGTTATAAATTATAAGTTATAAATTATAAGTAAACAGTTATAAATCATAAGTAATAAGTTAAAAATTACAATGCCATGAGAGGGAAGATCCGCGTAAGGAATAATTATGTTACTGTCTGGTCCAAATATATATATTTATCACATGACAGTACTTGTATCCGATCTAATATACCCATTGCCTATTTCTTTATATGTAACGTGTGTAATATAATACGACCGAATCACTATTTTTGTATTCATCCGCGAATGTTTACAAAATGGCTGAGAACGTGTATCCTGTAAACACAAACGTGTGAGCATAAGTTATAAATCATAAGTTATAACAAATAAATTAAAAGTAATAAGTAATAGTTTATAACAAACAAGTAATAAGTAACAAATGTCCCTCCAGGGCTTCCGTAGATCTGCGCTCTTTTCTTGATATGATTTTATCTCTGGCTTGCGATGCGTTACAAATCAAAGCATAATGAAAAAAAAAAAAAAAAAAATTGAGCCGTCCCGCAAGAAAACCAACATTGTGGACTCTGCGTAAAAGTATCGACCCGGACCAGCCTAAGCATGCCGCGCAGGCTTACCCGGATAGACACTTTTCGCCTCCTGTCGATTTTCTGTTTCAGGAATCATTACTCTATACCGCAATCCCCCTTAGACGGAATGTGTCGGGCCCGGATCAGTCTGAGCGGACTTCGCAGGCTGATCTGGGTCGATGCATTACGGCAGAGTCCATAATGTTGGTTTTCGCGTGGAAGGCTCATTTATACTGTTCACAGCCTGTTCCTTTTACTGATGCGCTGGCCCAAACGGTTGGTTTCCTCGCGGGACGGCTCTAATATGTGAAGGCCATGCGAAAGATAAAGTAGAACACGGTAGCCAAACAGTGGGAAGTCCGTAAGTCCTTCTAATCTATACGTGTTTTACAACGCGTGTTATATAACAACCGATTCATGGGTTATTGGGGGGATCGAGATTTAGAACAATAGACACGTGTTTAATGATAACTATGTCATTCATTCATCAATTTGTTTAACCTTCACCCTTTGAGATGTCTGCAATCAGACGACGTTTTGAAAACATCGTAGGCAACAAAACAATTTGCTCAAAATTAGCAATTTCTACTTTTGCCACAAAGGTTTTCAAATTTATTCAACAAATGGACTTGCATTTAACCCTTTCCCCTCATATAGATGCTTCCTGACGCCTCTGCAGCAGACGGCTTTTTGAAAACATAGTGACCAAAGAAGAAATTGCTCAAAACGAGCAATTTCTACTTTTGCCACAATGTTTTCTACTTTTAGTCATAGGTTAACCATTCAATTATAAATATTTTCTATTTTTTTACAAAATGTGTTCAAAGTCGTCTGCTGCAGAATTGTCGTATGAGGGAAAGGGTTAATGATAACTATTCAATTCACTCATCAACGCGTTTGACCTTCACCCTGTTCCACATATAGACGTTTTCTGATATGTCTGCACCAGACGACATTTTGAAAAACATCGTGGCAACCAAACAATTTGCTCAAAATTAGCAATTTTTACTTTTGCCCCAATATTTTCAATTTGATTCATAGGTTATCCATTCAATTATAGAGATTTTCTATTTTTGACACAATGTGTTCAAAGTCGTCTGCTGCAGAATTGTCTTATTAGGGAAAGGGTTAATGATAACAATGTAATTCACTCATCAATGAGTTCAACCTTCACCTTGTTCCACATATACACGTTTTCTGAGATGTCTGCACCAGACGACGTTTTGAAAAACATCGTGGCAACCAAACAATTTGCTCAAAATTAGCAATTTCTACTTTTGCCCCAATGTTTTTCAATTTTTGTTCAACAATTGCACTTTTATTTAAAAGGAGTTTCCCTCTTTTTGAATAAAAGTTTTTCAAAGTCGCCTGCTGCATATTTGTTGTATGTCGGAAAGAGGGGTTTACTCTAGACTCTGGAAATATGAAAACATTCCTCTTGTGCCGAGCTGTCAATCCAGGGGACGTGAGTTCGAACCCCCGCTCGGCCAACATTCTTTCCGACGTTTGAAAAAAAAAGTCACTTTGAGGAGCGTCTTTCGTGTTCCACCAATGGGCTTAGAGCATATTTGGAAAAAGCAGCCAGTTGCGTGGAAAGACTGTTGTGTGGAGTACTGGTATGAGTAAACCAAGAAGTAACAGCCGTTGTGTGGGTGCCTTGTTCGTCATTTTAACCAGAGGTGTGACAATTAAGGTTAATCCTATCAGAAAAATATTGCTATTAACACTTATATTTTGTTTGATTGATTGATTTATTGATTGGGGTTTATCTCTGTCTGCTTTTTCAGCTGTGTCATATAGACTTTTAACCAATTGTTGAAAGAAGAATGACGCTCCTCTTATTGACTTTGTCAAACGTCGGGATTCTTTTTTTCTGAACTGGGTTTCAAACTCACAATCCCTGGTTTGGCAGCCTGTACCGGCTTTGATTGATATTGGTTTCAACCATATTTTATTTATTTGTGTTATTACATATATATTAAGACAACTCGACAGCAAGACGTAGAAATGGTAATACATGTATATAACCATTATTCTAAACATGTTCACCTTGTATATAATCATAGTTATATACACAATTGATCATCCTCTCTACAGCATATGGTATACAAAAAAAACCCATTCTTACTAAATGTGTATGTATTGATTGATGTAACAGTGTTTGGTTTGCTTTAATTCATTTACAAATATGTTTTATATGGCGAGATACAGCAAGACGTAGAAATGGTAATACATGTATATAACCATTATTCTATACATGTTCACCTTGCATATAATCATAGTTATATACGAGATAGTTCATCCTCTATTTAGTATATGGTATACAAAAATAACAGTCTTACTAAATGTTTATGTTTTGGTGTACCCAGTGTTTGATTTGCCTTATTTAATTAACAAATATGTTCTATTCTATTCATATTAAATATAAAAAAAAAAGGTTACACAGAAAGCATTAAGCTAATTAATTAACCCTTTCCCTCATATAGACGTTTTTTGACGCCTCTGCAGCAGGCGGCTTTTTTGAAAACATAGTGACAAAAAAAGAAATTGCTCAAAACGAGCAATTTCTTCTTTTGCCACAATGTTTACCAATTAAAGTCATAGGTTATCCATTCAAATATAGAGATTTTCTATTTTTTGACAAAAATATGTTCAAAGTCGTCCGCTGCATAATTGTCGTATGAGGAAAAGTGTTAAAGTTAGCTCTCTTATTACTGTTTTCGAGTTGTTTTAAAGTAAGGTTCAAGGCTGGCCGGTACACGCATTAAGCCGCGATGATAGGTATGCATACTGTTTTTAAATACGAACCCTGAGTCAATGTGGCATAGTTTTAAGGTAAGGTTCAATGCTGGCAGGTACACACGCTAAGCCGTGATGTTAGGTGTGCATACTGTTTTTAAAAACGAACACTGAGTAAATTTGGCAGAGTTTTAAGGTAAGGTTCACGGCCGACCGGTACACACGTAAAGCCATGATGAAAAATGTGTGCATACTGTTTTTAAATACGAACCCTGAGTCAATTCGGCATAGTTTTAAGGCAAGGTTCACGGCCGACCAATACACACGTTAGGCCATGATGATAGGTGTGCATACTACCCTAACCTTGGCTCAAGACGTTTTCATCATGCTATATGTCTCAAGTTTATTGTATAATCTGATAGCAACTGATAATGTGCGAGTAAACAAATGAAGCAATCACATAACCGGCTAAAGGGCTTTCTTGAGTGATTTGGTGTAAATAAACTAGAGAGATAGCTTTATCTTAGTACATCTTAAGAAACACGGCTTGACTGTATGGAAGGACATTTTCCTATATTTCTTACACTTGAAGCATATTAACTCACCTTGAACACTTCTTCCGTGCATTTATTTTTGTTCTACAGATATTTTTCAATTTGTTCTATCAGATGATAGGCATTGGCTCTGATATAAGTGTGGTAATTTAAAGAGATACCTTTTATTGTTTGTAACATTTTGTTTTATTTCTTTGTTTATCATAGTGTTCATCTTTGTATGATCTTCACATATTGGAGGAAATAAAGATTATATAATCTTTCACTAATGCAAATGATATCTTGCTCTGTAAAATGCTGACAACTGCATTTCATAATGGTCAATTGGTAAACTTAACTATAACTTCACACTTATTTCATTTACATCGATTGGGAAATAAAGTATTACAACTTGTAATATTAATTCTGGGCGCCTGCTCCCTGATTACTCAACTTCCACCAAATGAGTAACTAGACATAAATGGTTGACCCTGATTTCATAAGATTCGAATCCTTGACCTTAAAGGTCAAATTACGCTAAATACATCCGCTGACTTGCTGATATACAGTACTATAGTCCCTAAAAACCCTTGGTTTGCGTAGAAATGAGTGTATCAACAGAATGTATTGAATATATGACATTGAGTTTAAATGCATAATGAATGTGTATAGGATGCACTGGAAATGATTGATTTGATCACTTTTAGCATTTTGACCTTGTTTGAAAGTGAAAGTAGAGAATGCTAAACGCCGGTTTTGTCCGGGCCTGATTTGGTCTAAAATGACGGTAACCATTTTCGCCTGGTGAGTTCTTTCTTGCATAATGCATGACCCCACATTTTCTCTGGATTGTTTTAAAGCTAGGAGGTAACTCTTTTCAATAATATATGGTGTTCTACATGAGAAATGCTTAGAAAGTGTGACACTGGTTGATTTACATGTAAACAAGGGAGGATTTTGTTGGTGTATTGTAACCATAACGTACATTTCTATCGGAAAACAACAATCGCTTGTTTGTTTGTATTGTGTTTTATGTCGTTTTAAACTCTTTACAGTTATATCACGGCGGTTCCTGGGATAATTTACCAGTACTACTGGTCAATTTATCCTGACACCAGCGAGCCAATCCTAATGCTAACCACACAACCCTGAGCGCCAAGGAGGAAAATGCTATGTTCAGGGGCGCAGCTTGGCAATAATCAATGTATGTTGATCTAGGGGGGTCCCCAAATATTTTGAAATCCTATATCGCCGCAGCTGCCTTTTAGGGCATTGTTTGAGAAAAATGTGTAGACACGTGCCTGCAGTGCCTAAAGGAAGCTACGCCCCTGAAATTGTTGACTAGTTCTTAAGTCTTTGGTACTACCCGCCCGGGGATCGAACCCGCGACCTACCGCACCCGAGGCGGGCGCTCTACAACGTCAATACCAAGGCGGTAAAAACATAAACAATAAACATTCCTGTTTCCGACATATGACTTGATTTCAAACAGACGTGACTCAGTTGTTGTTTTTTTCAAGCTATTGACCGCTCTCTTTGGAATCTCTTTGAAATCGAATGAAAGTACCGAAGGTTATCTTACTTCCAGTATCTTCCAGCGTAGAACTTCAACCACAACTTGGCGGTGAGTTTCGTTTGTGTTCCCTTGGACCGTACCAAGAACCAGTAACAGGTAAGGCAACCACTGTAAAATAATTGTAATATAATCATACAGTTATAATAAAGGATATACAAACAATAATAATGGTACATATACTAACAATGAATATGATGTTCTCGTGTACATGTAGTTGTTTTCCGGGACATTGTTGCTGTTCTTTTTTCCCTCAACAAGCTATGGAAAAAAAAACGCCCATAAAACGACCATAAAACACCGTATTTTTATTTTTTATTTTACCGGTGTTTCGTCCCCTTATGGTTTGTATGGGGATTAATTTATGTTCTTCTATTCTAAACAGTTACAACACATCCATTCGTTATTTCAACCACGAAACGACGCTTCATAAAAAAGGGCGACGTATATATTATTCATAAGTTTATACAGGGACGTAGATAAGATTATCTTATCTACGTCCCTGGTTTATATATATATTTAAATTTAAGACCAAGAAACACAAGCCATTTAAACCAGACTCTGACACAATAATTTGTCAAATAGACATCATTCGTTTTATCTTCTCATAATGAGTCCCGGTAGCTCAGTCGGTAACGACGCGGGCTGTCAATCAAGGGGTTGTGAGTTCGAATCCAGGGGTTGTGAAATCGAATCCTGGCTCGGCCAACTTTCTTTCCGACGGTCATTGCGACATGCGTCATTCGTCTTCCACCAATGGACTATATGTCTATATGGAAAAGCAGCCAGTTGCTTGGGAAGATTGTTGTGTGGAGTACTGGTGTGAGAAAACCAGGAAACACATGAGTAGGTGAACTGGCCGCCGTGAAATGACTGAGAAATTGTTAAAAACGGCGTTAAACCCCAATCAATAAATCAATCATAATGACCAATTTCTCCTTTTGTCCATTTTAAGTTCTATGTATGTTACAATAATTCTCCAGATGTTTCCTTTAAAAACTGGTAGTAACGACTGCCCTCATTGGTTCTCAGGGCTGCGGGTTTAGCATTACGACTGAATGACTGCTGTTAGGATCAATTGACCAATAGTTGGTTGTTTATTGATTGTTTTGGGTTTAACGCCGTTTTTAACAATTTCTCAGTTATATCACGGCGGCCAGTTCACCAACTCATGCATTTCCTGGTTTTCTCACACCAGTACTCCACACAACAATCTTCCCAAGCAACTGGCTGCTTTTCCACATAGACTAAGCCCATTGGTGGAAGACGAATGACGCATGTCGCATTGACCTTTGTCAATCGTCGGAAAGAAAGTTGGCCGAGCCGGGATTCGAACTCACAACCCCTGGATTGACATCGCGCGTCGCTACCGACTGAGCTACCGGGGCTCGGCTTGACCAATATTAACTGACCCACTATACGCCGTAATATAACTGAACAATTATTGAAAGCAGTGTTTAACACCAATCAACGAATCAATTAATCCAGATGTTTCCAGGAACTGGACTGTACAACGAGATCGCAAGCAGAGGAGATCCGAATACGTTAGTGTGCAGATTGATCTGAAACTTCGATAGGCATACTGTCAATCTAAAAATAGCATTTGACTATATATATATTTTATACGAGACTGGCACCTGTGTGTCCGTATAGTAAGAATATTTCCTCGGCGAGCCATAAAAAGAATCATTCGGTTAATTCAAAACAACATTCTGTTTGGACCTGATCCATTATTCATGTTTTACCTTATCAGGAAAAACGTATCCGTATTGAATGATGCCTGCAGCACAGGCTGAAAGGTCCATCTATCCATGAATGCGAAGGAGTCCATTAAATTCACTGAAATAAATGAAGTATTTTTTTCAATCATCAAAAATTTAAAATTAATTTGACGACGAATTCATGAATACATCATTCGGACCACAGCACTCGAAACATGTTGAAACGGTACATTGTTGAATGTTCGTGTAACCAAGTTTCCGTGAGTTCTTTCTTGCGTAATGCATGACCCCCATATTTTCTTTGTATTGTTTTAAAGCTAGGAGGTAACTCTTTTCAATGATATGTGGTGTTCTACATGAGAAACGCTTAGAAAGTGTGACAATTGAGGACTGAAACTGGTCGATTTACATGGAAACAAAGAAGGATTTTTTTTGGTGTATTGTAACCTAAAGAGCTTTTGAGTGGAATATATCAAAAGTCAATTTTGTGTCAGCTGCACATATTGAAGCATTCGAGGCTACTTTACGGGGTGGGATTCAGTCAAATTGCTTGGAAAATGATGAAACTGGGTGCCTGGATTGCAATTTAGGCTCATGGAGGTATCCAGCCATTAGGTAAAAGCCCTTTTGACATTTTTCCACATAAAATGATGTTTATCCAGCTATTTAAAATTTCTTTGATTGGTTAATTGCCTAAAACAGGCATAAACATGAAGTTTAGTCATTTATTTAAACATGGGCTACAGTAAAACCTAAACATGTTGTGTGTTTATGCTTTTGTTTTTGTCTTGGAGACCTTTTGGTGTATAGTAACCTATACCTACCAGCAACAGGGACCTCCGACGCTGACAGTACTGTATACAGAAACGTGTTCGCTAGGATAATACAGGCCATTGAAATCACCCGTATACCATATATACAAGAGATATCGCCTGGTTTGGTGTCCGTGTCCAAAATAGTCGGTATGTTGGTGAAGATGGAGAAGCCTCTGATGAGGGTTACAAGTCTACCTGGAAAGGACAATGAGGATAATTAAATAGTTGTGAGACTATCATTTCCTTCCATTGACAATGCTCTAAATCCAAAAAGGTCAGAGTTCGAAAAACAAAAAGAGTTTACGAAAACATTCCGAGTGGCGGCTTATAACCGCCATCTCCTAATGGCGTACTACAATGGCATCAACACGACACATTGGTTCCTCATTAGTTATATTTGTCTCGTTGGTGCGTTATTTATCGTGTAATAAAAGAGATAGACAATACTATGTAGAACGTTGAGCTAGTCGCCGCCATATGAAAAAAAATGATGCAGAGAAAAACGACAGTTAACCTAAAATGTGAAGACATCCCGCGAGAAAACCAACATCGTGGACTCTGCGTAAAGTATCGACCCGGATCAGCATAAGCATGCCGCACAGGCTTACCCGGATATACACTTTTCGCCTCTTGTTGATTTTCTGTTTCAGGAGTCATTACTCAATACCTCTAACCCCCTGAGACGGAACGTGTCGACCCGGATCAGTCTACACGGACTGCGCAGGCTGATCTGGGTCGATACATTACGCAGAGGCCAAAATGTTGGTTTTCTCGCAGGACGGCTCAATTGAATAAAGCCATACATCCCTTTATAAATCAATCACAATGTTTGTCAGTGTGCGGAGTTGGTGATAAAACCATTATAAAAACTTATCATTTTATGCTATTTAGCTCTTTTCCCAAATGCATCTGCATTTGTTGACGCATCTGCAGAGGACATTTGAAAACAATGGCGATTACTACTCCTTTTGTCTCGACGTTTAAAACTCTGTTCTAGAATTAAACTTCGAGGTTAAGAGAATATTCTATATGTTTCATATATGTATTACAGTCGACAGCTAATTATGTGTCACAACGGAAGTGTCTGTACGCGGGAAAATGTTTTTTTTTAACTCAACCCAATCCTATATTGTGGGTACTCAAAAGCACCATCGTACATGTTAACAGTTAAGAAACATCATGAAATTGCCAAATATACCGTGCTCACGTTCCAATCCGCTCTTAAAGCGTTCAGTCGTTCAAATCATTGTGATTGCTTTTTAACGTTCCGATCAAATTGATTGCTTTTTCACGTTCACTGGAAACGCTTTTATTTTCTATCAAAATTAGTTTCGTAAAATAATTATCGAGTGAATTGATGCAACCGCTCAATGAACGAAGCATTCATGAGATTGGATTATTTTCACATTCATTATGATTGTTTCGCTCAGAGCGTTCCAACTTCGTTCCAATCACGCTCACGATCCAATCATCTTACGCTCATATTGTCAATTGCATGACGTTCCTAACAGTAGTTACCTTGTTCTTCAAAGCTCAATTCATCTGTAAGATCGCTATCCATGGTGATATCCATAAACCCATTTAGTTTACCGGATTTAAGGTCACCATTGGAACCAAACGTTGTTTGAGTTATTGCTCCAATATCTTTAACATAATCGTTTCCTTCTCTATCACTGTTGGTATCATCGTCGGCCTGGTCAGTTCCACCTGTTGGTCTCTTCTCATTGAAACCCATGTTATCGTACATCGGTACGTCAGACATGGCGTATTTCTTTGAAACACTCGTAACGAGGGTTGCGGCGGTTTTGAAGACGACGAGATCGAGAACGGAACACAGCATAACTATGCCGAGAAGTCCTCCTAGAATACCTCTGTAACGTAAACGTGAAGATGGCATTGATAGAACAGAACATGACAGAACATTATCTTTATTTACATTTGACTTGATTGATTGATTGATTGATTGATTGGGGTTTGACGCCGTTTTCAACAATTATTTAGTTATATCACGGCGACTAGTTCACCTACTCGAGAACAGAACACAGGATAAATATGCCGAGCAGACCTCCTAGAATACCTCTGTTTCATAAACGTGAAGATGGCATTGATAGAACAGAACATGACAGAACATTATCTTTATTTACATTTGACTTGATTGATTGATTGATTGATTGGGGTTTGACGCCGTTTTCAACAATTATTTAGTTATATCACGGCGACCAGTTCACCTACTCGAGAACAGAACACAGGATAACTATGCCGAGAAGTCCTCCTAGAATACCTATGTAACATAAACGTGAAGATGGCTTTGATAGAACAGAACATGACAGAACATTATCTTTATTTCGATTTTTAACAATTCCTCAGTTATATCACGACGGCCAGTTCACGTACTCATGCATTTCCTGGTTTTCTCACACCAGTACTCCACACAACAATCTTCCAAAGCAACTGGCTGCTTTTCCACATATACTTAGCCCATTAGTGGAAGACGAATGGCACATGTCGCATTGACTTTTGTCAATCCTCGGAAAGAAAGTTGGCCGAGCCGAGATTCGAACTCACAATTCCTAGATTGACAGCACGCGTCGCTACCGACTGAGCTACCGGGGCTCGACTTAAATAAATTGTTGATGGTATAACTATTGAAAAGAGATGAAAGCCGTTTTACAAAATTAGAGATGAACATGAAGAACCCTTCCCTTTTTTTGTCACGATGTTTTATAAAATATGTACTGTTTATAAATAATCGGATACAGAACATTTTATAAACTTCAATCTCTTTAATGTGATGTCACTCATGTGGACTTATTTTGTAAATGTAAATTTCTATAATGAACAGAGGCCCAAATTATTACTGAATAAGCATATTGTATCGTATTTCATTGACACATTCTAACAGTAGTTGTTGATAAATACAAAACCTTCGGAAGATGGTTGTAGAGTGTACGTGCTTCTTGTATCTTATACCACTTCAAATATCTATCATGTCGTCTTGTCTTAAAAATGCTATCGTTGCATGATAATAACATGCCTAATATGCCTTGCACAAAGGACAAGTCCAAGGACGATGATCGGAGAGACAAATCGCGAATCTTATACAACTTATAACAAAGTTTATCTCGACTTTATCTCGACTTTGTCTAAATCTATTATCTTTGGACCATATCAAGTTTGTGCCGTGCACAAAGAACACGTCCAAGGACAGTGGAAGGAGACAGGAATCGCACATCTTATACAACGTCTAACAACGTTTTATATCGTTCATTGTCTTAATCACTTATCTTTGGACCATACCATGTTTGTTCCGTGCACAAAGAACACGTTCAAGGACAGTGGAAGGAGAGACGAATCGCACATTTTATGCAACAATAAAATATTGTTTATTTTGAAGGGTCTATATTGTCTATCATTACATTATATTTATATAAACAAGTCTCTGCCTTGCACAAAGAACACCCGTCCAAGAACAGTGACTAGTTTAAACTTATATATTTTACATCGATTGCGAAACAAGCTTTAAGCTTATATAAATCACGCTCGATGTCAGCTTCCTGGAGACATAACCAGTTCTCGCGCCGTTTGGATGGAAACATCCCAAAGGTAGAACCAGCTCATCACGGGATTCGAACCCGGGACCTTTGTTACAAGAGGACGACGCTCTACCACTGTACGACTGTCTTCAACACAGTGATTCGGTAAGTCTAACCATGAATGTTATAAACATAACATATCATTTATTTCGACTGGTCCTAAATGGCTATCCTTGAAACATTATAAATACACCGGTTCAACATAAACACATTTATATCAATTCATTTTATTTATTTATGGGTAACTGGTAACATTTGAGAGCCACTTTACGAAAACCAACCTTTGAACTGACCTTTTTACTTTACTCACCCCCTATGAAATTGACTCACCCCCTATAGAAATATAGGGGGTTTGCACGTGACACGCTTTAACCAATGAAATTGCTGGGAAGCGAAATAAATAAACATGTCTATTCCTTGTATAAAGACCACGTCCAAGGACAGTGAACGGAAAGACAAACAATGAAACTTCAAACATTGTTTATTTAAACTTGTCTGAATCGAACGGGACCAAGGTCACTCATCGGTGGGAAGAACCGATTCGGACTGTTATCGTTTTTTGTTTGGTCTATTTAGGATTCTAGCTCAATCCGACACTGTTTTCCAATATGACAACGAATGTTTATTTTAATGTGATACTTACATCACGGCGTGTGCCTTCGAATCTTCGTCGAACTTCTGGTCCTCGGTACAATGAGCTTCTTTGACACTGATATTGAACAAGGATCCCAGGAAACCTTATAGGAAAGAAAGAAGAAAATAAATGAGATATGCCATCTTGAGACAGTTAATGGGAAACAACAACATATTCTTATTAAAAGGAGGTTTTATGACGCTATCAACAGTCTTTCAGTTATATCATGACCTTTCATGATATTTCATGACCTTTCCTAGGTTAACTGGCCAGTACTAAATTAGTTATTTAACTTCCGGTGCATCATTTGCTAGACCGCCTCGGTGGTGTAGTGGTAGAGCGACCGACTCGGTGCGGGAAGTCGCGGATTCGATCCCCGTCAGGGTCTTACCAAAGACTTTCAAAATGGTAAAATTGGCTGCCCTCATAGACGCTCAGGGTTTCGGAGTAAGCATTACGACTGACTGACTGGTGGCAGGATAAATGGACCAGTAGTACTGGTAACTTACCCAGGAAACGCCGTGATATATTGTTGAAAGCGGCGTAAAACACCAAACAATATATAAATCAATCTAGCATCTATCGCTATCCTAATCGCAAAGGAGCTACTACTGTTAATGCATAACTGTGATTTTGTATACTGTATAGTTTGCGGCCTAAAAAAGCGACACGAGCCTCATAAGATCCTTTTCTCTGTTACTGTTTAGTAACACATCGCTAACATTTTGTACCTTATAATTATAGGAACATAAATGTTTCCATAACCATTTCCTTTTTATTTTGTTTCGAAAAGGGAAAATAATTAAATATGGAAACATGACGGAAACAAGCTTATTGAGCCTTCAAATAAACATGCTTAACAAACATATTTAAACTTATCCTCCATTCTGTAACTTCTTTATTTTTTCCTTCTTTCATTTTTTTTTTCTCTCTATATACTTCATTCTTTTTCTCTCAATCTCAATTTCTCTCTCATATTGATTTAATTACTACGCCTTTTGTTGCCCTCTGATCACGTTGTATAATATATTGCAGAGCTGTCATTTATGTATTATGTACATACTCAGCATCGAAATAAAATATTGTATTTTGTATATTATGATTGAACCTGTGGACGGTCTGACGACTACACAACGGGTATTATAACCTGTACAGATACAAGTTAACAGGCAGGACCTTGACTTTCCACATTGGTAATTAATGTTTCTTCAGTTATTTGAAGTTCGATCCTCGGTCGACTCATAATAAATATTTTAAAAGTGGTAGTAAAGGCTATGCTGCTCCTTTGGCGCTCAGGATTGTGGGGTTAGTAAACAGGCGAGACCTTAAAGGTTCCGTATTGGTAATTAATGTATCTTCAGTTATTTGAAGTTCAATCCCCGGTCGGCTCATAATAAATATTTTAAAAGTGGTGGTCAAAGCTGCTCTCTCGGGGCTCAGGAGTGTGGGGTTAGTATAACGGCTGACTAGCTGGTGGTATCTGACGAAAATACATCATTGTATGTCATAAAAGAATGCAAATTTAAGCAAATGAGCCGTCCCGCGAGAAAACCAACATAATGGCTTCTGCGTAATGTATCGATCCAGATCAGCCTGCGCAGTCCGCAAGTAACTGACACAAAAAACAAGTGACTGTCACATTTATAAAAACAAAAAGGCAGCAGTTGTTTTAATTGCTCGTTCGAGCAAACAAAGCTGCTGCTTCATTGTTTTTCTTACGACGGAACCCATTCCAGGAAATGGTTCGAATTAAAAAAAATTGTTTAGTTATCACTCGTTTGAATAATCGCATGTTCGAGTTATCACATGTTCGAGTTATCGCGAGTATGTATTATCGGCTACATAGTCAATGTATACGTACGTGTTAAATATGGGGGACTTAAAGCAATTGACTGACACATTTCAAACAAACAAAACACGCAGCAGTTGTTTTAATTGCTCGTTCGAGCAAACAAAGCTGCTGCTTCATTGTTTTTCTTACGACGGAACCATTCCAGGAAATGGTTTGAATTAAACGATTTTGTTTAAATATCACAAGTTTGGGTTATCACTCGTTTGAGTAATCGCATGTTCGAGTTATCGCGAGTCCAGTGTATATCGAGGGTTTGGCGTGAAACGGTTGTAACTAAAATTGGTATTTTTTTACCAAGGTTAATCACCTCGCCATAAAGTCTTTATAAGAGTTAAATTATTTTTCTTTGTAAACAATGGAAATTTACATTTTTATTGTTTACAAAGGGGTCAAAATTGCCCCTAAACAAGGGTTTTCAAAATAGGTTTTTAGTTACAACCGTTTCACGCTAAGCCCTCGATATACATGTTATACATCATACGCACCAAGATTCAAAAGCCCCTCAATATCGTCTGCAGAGCAGGAATCAGGTAGACACAATCCCCAGGTCAAAGTCAACGGAATTCCGTGAGTTTCCTGAAAATAGATACTGATTTTAAGCAAGAAACATCTTTAAAAAAGATAAACGGCGATCAATATGAGAAAACACTAAAATGGAAAATGCGCATATTATTTGACTGGAATATCAGAAAGGTTATATGTGTTTCCAAAGGCTAATCGGCCATCTCCATCGAGCTTCAGTTTCTATAAATAGATTATCAAGGCCGAGAAGGAGATTACGCGAGGCTCCCAAGAGGTGTATAAGTTTCAATTGACAAAAAATAACTGAAAACTTATCATGTTTCAAAAATAATTGATATTTTGCTCTTAAATATTATATTTCATACGTTTTCACTGATTTTTTAAACTGTAATTTATTTCTTAATGAAATCAATTAAAAGTTAGTATGCAGAACATTTCATTTTAAAACTTCATCTTATTAGTACCTCTCGTAGAATCGCCAACTTAATTATGAACCAATCAGAACGTTTCATTTCCTTTATTTCTTCGACATTATTCATTAAATACAACATTTGATTGGTTTACAATCCAGATCATTTGTTTAACATCTAGGTCAAAACTGAGGTTAAACAGCTATCGCCGAAAAATCAATTAAAATGTCCTCCTGCCTTTGTATTAGTTTATCAATTGCGTGCACATGCTTATAATTCTTGTTATAATGAGTCGATGCGATCTCGTGTGCACATTTTCACATTATCATAAACATTTCAAGCCCATGTATAGCTTTTGTTCATTTACTTTTATGAGACATGCACTCCAGATATTTTTCTCAAATGCAATGTTTTAAACATCGTTGAAGTTTCTTTACTAGAGCCACGAAAACTATGCTTGTGTTTACCAAAGGTTTCAAAAACCCTTTTCCACTTGCAACAAATCTGCACCAGACGACTTTGAAAGGATAAAGGATTGCTTACGATTGCTCATGATAAGCAATTTTTACTTCTGCCATAATATTTCAAAAGTCGCATGTTTGAGACGCGGCAAACGTGTCTATATGTGGGAAAGGGCTATACATTTATAATTGAATTAACAAAAATACATACGTTTATATGTTCTCCGGCAACAGTCTGTATTAAACTTCTTGGTGGGTCAAATGTCGCCCTACAGTATCGACCCTTGAAGTCGTAGTCGTAGGATGCTGCAGGTCCAGCGCGTGTTCCATTCACCATGGTGTCACCGGAAGCCATGTGCACAGCAAGGCACTCGTCGTAGGCGCCCATGAAATACAGAACGCCGTTGTTGATACCCATCGTTGGCTTGCCAACAGCGTCAAACACTGAAATGTATAGTTTTCGTACATATTATGGATGGCGTTATTGTAAAAGAGACGTTCGGTGGTTTCATGGTGATTTCAATTGGAGACATCGGTCAGTTATCTCCCTTTAATACTCTCTACATCTAGCTAGGTCCTATCATTTGGTTTCTGTTTTTATCATTGGTTTCTTTGCACGGGATGGTGCACTTATAATTGCATATTCTTGGCCAACTGTTATTAGATTGATTAGTAATTCCACATTTGTTTTCTTTAAACACTGCTATGTAAATTTTCTCTTTTGAATCATCACTTTAATTAACACATTTATGATTAATGTGTACAGAGTAATTGCAATATCTCATTGCGAAATAGCGATAAAGACAAAGGATTCCAACTAAAAGGACCTACAAACTATTTGGTCCTCCTTGGTCTTTATCTGACAAGGGAGATAATATAATTATCACTAATGTCCCTCATTAGTCATTATAGTTCACTCTTGCATAGTTCTAAAACCTCTGCAGCAGACGACTTTTAAAATCACTGTGGCTCAAAATAAGCATTTTTTCTTTATGCCTCAATGTTTTAAAGTCTATATATTTTTGTTTTAACATTTATTTATAGAGATTATCCATATTTAGTATATGTCTTTTTAATGTCTTCTGCTGCAGATTTGTTTGTTGTATGTAGGAAAGGGTTAGCGACTAGATCGCGGATAGGGAATATTTTATCAGACTGTGCAGGTGCAAGGACTGGTCTGGATATTCGCTGGTCGCAAGGACTCGAAGGTCGGTTTTTATGCGAATGTGAAGGTGCAAGGACTCCAAGGACGGCTTTTATAGGAATGTGAAGGTGCAAGGACTCAAATGTCGGTTTTTTATAGGAATGTTAAGGTTTCAAGGACTGGTCCGGATATTGATTCGCTGGTCGCAAGGACTCGAAGGTCGGTTTTTATGCGAATGTGAAGGTGCAAGGACTCGAAGGTCGGTTTTTATGCGAATGTGTCTATTCTACGTTTGATTCATCAGTACGGCGTTATCGTCACCTTACCAATACGTCTTGATTAATATCAGAAGGCCTATATGAGTCGTCCCCGTGTGCACTCTGCGTAAAGTATCGATCCGGATCAGCCTAAGCATACCGCGCAGGCTTACCCGGATAGACACTTTTCGCCCCCTGTGAATTTTCTGTTTCAGGAATCATTACTCTATACCTCTATGCCCCTGAGACGGAATGTGTCGGCCCGGATTAGCCTGCGCGGACTGCGCAGGCTGATCTGGGTCGATACATTACGCAGAGGCCATTATGTTAGTTTTCTCGCGGGACGGCTCAAAAGTTCAATTATAACAAGCATAAACATACACGAAACAACGATTTAATCATCCCGAAAAGCGCACATCTCGACGATCAAAGTAAGAACGAAACGTCTACTATGTTATATCAAAGTTAAAATCAACAATAAGAAAGCAATCGCGTCATTTTAATGTTCACATTCAAGTAGCAATGAAATGACTCAAGACTTTTCCTGATTACATGAAATGAATTGAGCCTTCCCGCGAGAAAACCAACGTTATGGCTTCTGCGTAATGAATCGACCCAGATCAGCCTGCGCAGTCCGCGCAGACTGATCCAGGTCAACACATTCCGTCTCAGGGGGGAGAGAGGTATAGAGTAATGATTCCTGAAACGGAAAATCAACAGGAGGCGAAAAGTGTCTGTCCGGGTAAGCCGGCGCGGCATGCTTAGGCTGATCCGGGTCGATACTTTACGCAGAGTCCACATTGTTGGTTTTCTCGCGGAACGGTTCAAATGATTTTAATGATGATGGTTTTTAAATGTTCCTGTGTTTTCAAATTAAAATATTTAATCATTATTGCTGCATACAGCATGAACGGGAGAAAACTCCTCTTATATGACCCTTTATCACATACAACAAATCTACAGCATAGGATTTTAAAAAAGATCCTTGAGATAATATGAAAAAAGTATATGTTTATTAAAATATAGTACTAGCATAGATAGAGTTGAAAACATTGTCGCAAAAGGAGATATTACTCATTTTGACGATTGCTTCTTTTATCAATATGTTTTTAAAAAGTCATCTGCTGTGGAGGCGTCAAAAACACGTCTGTCTATACATGTATGAGAGAAACGGTTAAGTCAGATAGATAGCGTCGGAAATATTGTATTTTTTAAGCCATTTTTTTTCAAAACGTATGTCAATAATCTTTATGTAAATACGGGGAGACATACACCAGATTAGAACGATAGGTATAAGTTGATATGCTCTGTTCTGTTCTGTGTCCGCGTCTCCTTGTTCGTCTAAGAGATATAAGAGGGCCGATCAACAAATTTAGTTATCATTGTATATACATAGACCGTTTAACCCCCTTTCCCACATACAAAAAATCCGCAGCAGACGACTTTGAAAACATGGTGACAAAAACCTGAAAAATCTCCATAAAAGATAGAGCTTAATTGTTAAATAAAGTTGAAAACATTGTAGGTAAAGGAGAAATTGTTCACCATGAGCAATTTCACATTTGACCACAATGTTTTCAAAAGTCGTCTGCTGCTATTGCGTCTAAATGTCTCTGCAGGTGGGAAAGGGTTATATGAAACTGTTCAAATGACGTTCGGAAAAGAAAGAGAAAAAAGGGAACTTTCTAAAACCGAAAGGTATGAAGTTAAAAAAATAAAATATTTTTGACAATGTTTTGGTGAGTGATGATACATGTATTCCAGTAATGGACCTTCTTCTGAATTAAATTTGTTTCATCATTTGAAGTAAACACATATGAGCCGTCCCGCGAGAAAACCAACAGTGTGGACTCTGCGTAAAGTATCGACTCGGAGCAGCCTAAGGATACAGCGCAGGCTAGCCGTCCCGCGATAAAAACCAACAGTGTGGACTCAGCGTAAAGTATCGACTCGGAGCAGCCTAAGGATACAGCGCAGGCTAGCCGTCCCGCGATAAAAACCAACATTGTGGACTCTGCGTAAAGTATCGACTCGGAGCAGCCTAAGGATACAGCGCAGGCTAGCCGTCCCGCGATAAAAACCAACATTGTGGACTCTGCGTAAAGTATCGACTCGGAGCAGCCTAAGGATACAGCGCAGGCTAGCCGTCCCGCGATAAAAGCCAACATTGTGGACTCTGCGTAAAGTATCGACCCGGAACAGCCTAAGCATACAGCGCAGGCTAACCCGGACAGACGCTTTTCGGCTCCTGTGGATTTTCTGTTTCAGGAATCATTACTCTATACCTCTATCCCCCTGAGACAGAATGTGTCGGCACGGATTAGCCTGCGCAGGCTGATATGGATCGATACATTACGCAGAGGCAATAATGTTGGTTTTCTCGTGGAACGGCTCATATCTTTTATATGTTGATGGTCAATGTACACGCCTTGTTTTGCTCTTAAAGTTATAACACCAACATGTGTTTCATAGATACTGAAGTTTTCAGTTATATCACTGTGTTTCCTGGGTAAGTTACCAGTACTACAGGTCCGTTCATCCCGACACCAGCCAGTCAGTCGTAATGCTAACCTAGCATCCCTTAGCGCCAATAAGGGCAGCCATTACTTCCATTTTTAAAGTCGTTAATATGACCCGGTCGAGGATCGAACCCGTGACCTCAAGCACCGTGACCTCAAGCACCCAAGGTGGACGCTCTGCCACTAAACCACCGAGGAGACGCCAAAGGTGACTATGTATTCCGTTCAGGGTCAAAGGGAAGTAAATCGGATCGGCTTGCCATTTCAGATGAATTCATAAGACTGAAGTGGTCTCTCATTGGAAAATACTGATTTTGTTGAAAGTTGAAAGTGTTGGTATGCGGGAGGGATTCAGCTATGCTGAAGACCTCCGTCTATTGTCATGCCCAGCTTTAAGGAAGTGTAAAGTTGTAAATTTGTTGTGCTGCCCTGTTTCTTTCAAAATGGAATTTTATTCTTGATTGTCCAGGGATCAGTTAAATACGTTTCACAACAAGCTAAACAGTATGCACATTTTACAAAGTAAACGTACACAATGTAAAGCTTTAATCCATAAAGTTGTATACATAATTTCGAAATTTAAGTTAGACATAAGGATCTTAAATGTTTCTTTTAATATATGGAAAACGAGTAACTTGAAAGCGGGTAGCTCAAAAACCTTTTGAGAAAATCCCTGCAATGAAAAATACGGAAATACGGCTGTCGTGCATCGTCAACATTTTGCCTTGTTAACACTCTACAGGCTACATTTTGCATCGATCTTCATGAACGTTTATCAGAACATTCATCTCCATCAAATCTTGGACAAGTTCGAAACTGGGCCATTTGAGGTCAAAAACTAGGTCACTAGGTCAAATTGAAGGAAAGTCTTGTTAACACTCTAGAGGCCACATTTTCAACTTGAGCATATTGAAATTTCATCAGAATGTTTGTCTTGATGATGTTAGTCAAGTTCAAACATAAGTCATGTCGGGTCAAAAAGCAATTTTTGCTTCAGAAGTCAGAATGTTTGTATTAATGATATCTAGGTCAAGTTCGAATATGGGTCATATTGGGTCAGAAACTAGGTTACTAAGCAAAATTGAAGGACAATCTTGTTAACACTGTAGAAGCCACATTCTCTGCTAAGGCAGCTTGAAATTTGGTCGAAATGTTTATCTATATGCTATCTAGGCCAAGTTCGAATATCAGAATGTTTGTCTTGATGATATGAAGGTCAGGTTCGTACATGGCTAATGATGGGTCAAAACGTAGGTCACTAGGTCAAATTGAAGGTAAAGCTTGTCAACACTGTAGAAGCATCTTTTTTGGCTACAGCAGCTTGAAATTTGGTCGGAATTCTATCTAAATTATATCTAGGTCAAGTTTGAATATGGGTCATGCCGGGTTAAAAACTAGGTCACTAGGCCAAATTGAAGGAAAATCTTGTTAACACTCTGGATACTGCATTTTTAGCTTGAGCATGTTGAAACTTTGGGTCAAAAAGTAGGTCACTAGGTCAAATGGAAGGAAAATCTGTTGGGAATGAGCCATAGCCCAAAACGCTACAATGGTCGCCTATGGAAAATGAATTGCTTCCATCTGACCTTCAGGTGAAACGAAGTCGAGGGTTTTAACGGACAATGACTGAAATAACATGGGTTTTCGTGAAACCTGTTTCTATTTCAGTGTGAACCTGACGAGCTATATTTCGACATTGTGAACGACCCTCGTCAAAGCAATATTTCACTGACTTTAATTTGAACCGAGACGTTGTTATCGGTTATGGCTATTATCTGTGGCTGTTAAAGGATTATCGCAATACATTATACATGTACGTTCTATTCAAAATGATATCTAGGCAAAGAGTAGGAAAATGTCAAGATATGGGTTGCGCCAGGTATTAAACCCTTTCTCCCACATATCATACATCTGCAGCAGACGACTTTGAAAACATCTAGGCAAAAATATAGAAAAATTGAATAAAATTGAAAGTATAATTCCTTATTGAAAATATTTGAAAAACATTATGACAAAAGGAGAAATTGTTCATCCTGAAAAGTCGTATGTTGCAGTTGCGTCTGTATGAGGGAAATGGTAAATTTATCTCGGGCGGTTATTTATTCATTAAAAACTAAATGTGTGGACCCTGGCTGCGTAAAGTATCGACCTGGATCAGCTAAAGCATGCCGCACAGGCTTACCCGGATATACACTTTTTGCCTGCTTTGGATTTTCTGTTTCAGGAATCATTACTCTAAACCTCTAACCCCCTGAAACGGAATGTGTCGGCCCGGATCAGTCTGTGCGGACTGCGCAGGCGGATCTTGGTCGATACATTACGCAGAGGCCACTGATAGTTTTTCGCGGTACGGCTTACATGTACGTTCTAACCAAAGTGATATTTAGGCAAAGAGTAGGAAAATGTTAAGATATGGGTCGTGCCAGGTATTAAACCCTTTCCAATATAGCATACATCTGCTGCAGACGACTTTGAAAACATCTATGCAAAAATATAGAAAAATTGAATAAAATTGAAAGTATAATTATTGAATATATTACTACAGCAGACGACTTTGAAAATATAGAAAAATTGAAAAAAATTGAAATTATAATTATTGAATATATTTGAAAACATTATGGCAAAAGGAGAAATTGTTCATCCTGAAAAGTCGTCTGGTGCAGATACGTCTGTATAGCGGAAATGGTAAATTTATCTCGGGCGGTTATTGATTCATTAAAACCAAATGTGTGGACTCTGGCTGCGTAAAGTATCGGACCTGATCAGCCTAAGCATGCCGAACAGGCTTACCCGGATAGACACTTTTCGCCTCCTTTGGATTTTCTGTTTCAGGATTAATTACTCTATACCTCTATCCCTCTGAGACAGAATATGTCGGTACGGATTAGCCTGTCTGGTGCAGATGTGTCTGTATGATGGAAATGGTAAATTTATCTCGGGCGGTTATTGATTCATTAAAGCCAACATTGTGGTCTCTGCGTAAAGTATCGACCCGGATCAGCCTAAGCATGCCGCACAGGCTAACCCGGATAGACACATTTTGCCTCCTTTGGATTTTCTGTTTCAGGAATCATTACTCTATACCTCTAATCCCTTGAGACGGAATGTGTCGGCCCGGATCAGTCTGTGCGGACTGCGCAGGCTGATCTGGGTCGATACAATACGCAGAGGCCATAATGTTGGTTGTCTCGCGAGACGACTCATATTCTAATTAATATGAAATATCCAGTAACAACTATAGGCTGTTGGGGGGGTGTAACCGCCACCACAAAACGTAAATGTCTTCAAAATGCAGCTATGTCTAAGGCTATGGGTGCAATTGATTAAATATCAATGTTAACATTTAATAGTTAACATTTTCCCACATACATACGCTTTTTGATGTCCCTTCAGCAGAAGACTGTTGAGAAATTGTGGCAAAAGGAGAAATTGCTATTAATGAAGCCATTTTTCTTTTTTCCATAATGTTTTCAACTTTTATTAAAAAATTATTCTTGAATAAAAGCGATTTACCTTAGTTTGGACATGATGTTTTCAAACCATGCATGTTTTATTTATGTTTGTTTTAAAGAATTCAGCTTAAAAGGGGACATTAGTTGATATAATCAAACATTATTTTGTGTTGATTGTCTAAACGTTGAAATTTCCTCTCTACCTCTTGGTAAATAGGTTTCAAAGCATTGCCCCAAATTGAATCATCATGCTTTTATAGTTAATGAATTATTTGCGAGCTGCGAAAAGCCCAGTCATTAAAGACTATGGCTGCCAATGCATGGGTTGCAAGTCTGAATCTGATGTCGGTCAACATTGATTGAATAAAAAGAAGTAAAGTGAAGTAGATCGAGACCACGCTGCATAATTATGAGGTCTGATCTCGATCTACACAATTATAGTTCTCATCACCATCATCTTGTTTTTGATTGAATGAATAATTCGCCGATATTATAGTTTGATATTGGTATGCACTATTATATGTGTCTCAATTCTTATATGTTGCCTTCATTAATTTTTCAGTTATATCACCGCCTTTCAAGGCTATGTTAACAGTATTACAGGTCAAATTAGCGATTAAATTGTAAAGCTGACCCCAGCATACTGTGCACCAAGAGGAAAAGCCATTACTTTCATTATTAAAGCGTCATTTAATAGGAACAATTAGTTAATATTCATTATTTATTTTATTTTTGCTTCTCGTAAAGGGATTACGTTTTTCAAATTGCACATACTTGTTTGTTATTTACTATAGGCAAATGTGCCTGAATGTAATGAAATGTATTGTATTGTATATAGTTTTCTATTGGTATGCACTATTATATTTTATATTATCGCAACAATTAGTTAATATTCATTATTTATTTTATTTTTGCTTCTCGATTACGTTTTGTAAATTGTAAATAAATGTTTGTTATTTACTATAGGCAAAAGTGCATGAATGTAATACAATGTATTCATTGTATTCAATGAATCAATCAATAACTAAATCAATCAATAAATCAATCAATGAATCAATGAATCAATGAATCAATGAATCAATGAATCAATAACTAAATCAATCAATGAATGAATCAATAACTAAATCAATGCATGAATCAATCAATATATCAATCAATCAAGCAATCAAGCAATCAATTAAGCAAGCAAAGTCAGCTTCTCTACATGTGTTGAAAGTGGGAAGGGGGGTAGGGGGCGGGGGTGGGGGTGTGGTGGCGGTGTGGGGGGGGGGGAGTTGGGGGTGTGGGTGGAGGGGTAAATACTTACTATTTACAGCAGATTTTTCAGCAACCAGAAGTTCGTTAATGAACACCATCATGTCACTATAGCACTGGGGATTCAATTCTCTGTCCGTACTGTTATAGGAAAACATCTCATCCTTCAACTCAATGATATACGGTATAACCTCAGCTAGCGAAGTAGTCTCAGATACTATTTTAAGGTAGTCCAATGAACCAAGATATTTCTTGATATCTAGCGATTTCTTTCCATTCTCGTCGACCAAAATGTATTCTGGTCGAAATAAACGTTCCTTGTGTGCGTTTAATTCAATTAGAAACGCTTTAGCGACTTCTTGGAACTTCGGTCGGGAGATCAGCCACGGAAGGTTGTGAAACGCCCAAGGCACAACAGCTCCAATCAGGATTGATTCGGAATCATATTGTAATAACGGCAGAGCATAGATAACCGTTTCCCTTAGCGTATTCACGGTGCTTTCATCCCCATATAAAAGCAAGGGGAGTATTGTCTTTAAGCCATCCGCAAAGTGGAGGTTATCACTTAGAAATGGTCCGATTAAGTCTGCAATGCCCTGATTGGATACGTGGTGGATTTGTTGGGAAAGCACCAAAATCGTCAACAATAAAAACACAGATTGTTTCTTCTCCATGTTAGTTTAAACGAAGCCTTTTTAGTCCTTTAAAATATCACTTTGTATCACATGTGTAATCTGAGGAAAAAGAAACGAGCCGGGATCAAGGAAAGACCAACCGTAGCGTATTAAATCCTTTTCCACATACAATAAATTGCATTTGACGAATTTGAAAACATCTTGGGAAAACTATGAAAAATGTTTGTAAATGAAACATTGATTGTAGCGTATTTAATCCTTTCCCACATACAATAAATTTGCACCAGACGATTTTGAAAACATCTTCGCAAAACTATGATTTCTTTTTTGTAAATGAAGCATTAATTGAATAGTGTTGAAAACATTGTGCCAAATGGAGAAAATATTAATTGTTATCACTTTTTTTTTCCCTTTTGCCACAATGTTGTCAAATGTCATCGGCTGTAAAGGTGTCAGAAAACGTCTGTATGAAGCAAAGGGTTAAGAACAGTGAAGTTTTAGATCTGTATGCAAGTCTTTGTAGTAAAATCCATAGGGACAACAAGCGTCCAATATTTCTTGATACGTTATGTAACGTTATCGACAAACTGTGTAGTGTTAGATCAACCGGTGCATATACATAGGTTAGTCTGGGTCTACACTTGTCGCAAATACTCTACGATTGGTTTACGTTTAATGCCCAACATACATAAATAATCCCGTATTTCAAATCCATTTTTCACGAAACTTTTTTAAAAAAGCATTATTCTTCGAAAATGTGACATTTCTTTTCACAATGTTTTCTGTCGCGTTTGAAACTTTCTCAAATCTTCCCGTTCCCCCGTCCTTAAGATGGTACCGTTTTCGATTCGGAAATCACGAGAGATTCCGCGAGAAAACCAACATTATGGATTCTGCGTAATGTATCGACATAGATCAGCCTGAGCAGTCCGCGCAGGCTAATCCGGGCCGACACATTCCGTCTCAGGGGGATAGAGGCATAGAGTAATTATCCCTGAAAACAGAAACTCCACAGTAGGGGGAAAAGTGTCTGTCCGGGTTAGCCTGCACGGTATGATTTAGCTGATCCGGGTCGATACTTTACGCAGAATCAACAATGTTGGTTTTTCTCGCATGACGGCTCTTATATACTCAATCACTTCAATTATAAGTATACTACATGTACAACGTTAAAATGCCAGCTCAAGGAAATCAAACTTTAAGCTTCTATTCGTTTCAACTAAATGCAGAAAGAAATACTTCGTATATATGTATACATATGCGCATCACTATTATACGATTCAATACAACTTCGATCTTCCGAAATTTATTGAACCAATTCTTTCACTAATTTACGAACAGTGAATAATCAGGTCAGTCTGTCTGTTCACTGATGTCCTAATGTCAAATTTCCTGAAGCATCATTGTTTTTTACAGACATCAAATATTGCAATTAAGTCTCCATAAACAAAAATTACATACAAAGCGACTCGTTCGTACTCATAACAGAGTTAAAGTGTCCTCACTGATTCTCGTCCCACACTTAATAGACCCTGACCGACCGAGAACAAATTAAACTCAAAAGATTAGAGTACCAAGTTTATCGTGTTTAACTCAGTTCAGTATACTGTGTATACCTCCGGACAAATGTTAATTAAAGGGACTGAATCCCATATGAGAAAAAAGCGGAAAAAAAAGAAAATTGTTAAAAATTGCTATTACCTTGATGTTTTTGCATGTAAGGCATTGAGATTTGCTGACTGATGTACTACCATATATGCACACTATTAATATTGCTGAGATTTTTCGTTATTTTGCATTGAAAAATCTACTGGGTTAGTAACCCAGTAAATCTAAAAATATCACTGTATATTTATCACGTGATCACTACAACCGAATTGACAATCTCCTTCGCAGAGTTGTCGTTCCTTACACTCACGCATACATGAATGTAATGAGTCGATAGTGTTAGAGATTGCCGAATTGAATCAACAAATTCAAATGAGCAAGAGGAAATTCCACGGTATTTTTAAACGGGAAAACACGGAGCGGACGTTTTTTTAACTGCTTATTTCCTATGCAATAATGATAAACAAGACTTGTACGACCTTCTACAACATTCCGTTACATATATATCGACGTATTTTGGATTAATTAGAATAAGTATAAAATATAACGATTTTGGACCATTATGGTGTTCAGTCCCTTTTAGCAACTTTATTTAAAAAAAAAGAACTTTCATTGTTACTTGAGTGATTTGAGTCGTCCCGCGAGAATTGATTGATTGATTAATCGAGGTTTAACGCCGTTTTTAACAATTTCTCTAGTTATATCACGGCGGCCAGTTCACCTACTCATGCATTTTTCTCTGGTTTTCTCACACCAGTATTCCACACAACAATCTTCCCAAGCAACTGGCTGCTTTTCCACATAGACTTAGCCTATTGGTGGAAGACGAATGACGTATGTCGAAATGACTTTTGTCAATCGTCGGAAAGAAAGTTGGCCGATCCGGGATTCGAACTCACAACCCCTGGATTCGTCCCGCGAGAAAACCAACATTATGGCTTCTGCGTAATGTATCGACCCAGATCAGCCTGCGCATTCCGCGCAGACTGATCCGGGTCGACACATTCCGTCTTGGGGGGGGGGGGGGGGGGGATAGAGGTATAGAGTAATGATTCCTGAAACAGAAAATCAACATTAGGCGAAAAGTGTCTATCTGGGTAAGCCTGCGTGGCATGCTTAGGCTGATCCGGGTCGATACTTTACGCAGAGTCCACACTGTTGGCTTTCTCGCGAGACTGCTCAATTGTGGTTATGGGAAGGAAACTATACAAGGGTGGTGCTCTGTGAAAAACTAATCGTCAGTCATTTGTGAGAAGCTTAAGATAAAGATCGGACAGTGCATCCGCGCGCAGTCTGAACTGGATCTACACTGTTCGCACAGTAGTAGTAGGAAAATGTTTAATTGTCAAATGTATTCATACATGTATGTTGATGGATTAATCGTACATCTTTCTATATTGCATAATCAAATCTATCTACATGTATAGTTGTGTACATGTCAAGAATGAGGATTGAACTGTTAACTTCTATCCAAAAGTATAGGAGATAGTAATCAGGACACAACAGGTTTCTTTGGTATAGATAGCGGGAGCTACTTTGTCCTCTCTTCAACCGTTGTCCTGATATCTTCCCACAACTTCCCTTCATTAACCCTTTCATCCCAGGTCGCAATATTGAAGGTTTTTACAAACAATACAGATTCAGATGGATTAGCTCGTATCGACCCTGTCTCATCTGACACCAGTAATCGTTTGTCGTTTGGCTATTAAAATCAATATTCAAAAACTCTAATTACATGAAGAATGGAGTCGCCTGATTGTGAACAGAAGAAGAGTCTACTTTAGTGAATTTGTTGCTGAAAGAGTCAACCTTTTCCCACATACAACACATCTGCAGTAGACGACTTTGAAAACATCTTATCAAAAAATGTGAACAATATTCATTAATGACAGTTTAATTATTAAATAGAGTTGAATACATAGTGGCAAATGTTGAAATTGCTCACCTTTGCCACAATGTTTTTAAAAGTCCTATGCTGCAGAGGCGTCAGCAAGCGTTAATATGAAGGAAAGGGTTAATATACTAAATAATACGTGTACCTTCTTTTGTCTTTGGCATTGTCGCTTCTGTGTGCGTGTTTTAAAGTCGCGTATTTATTAAAATCATTTTATTTTTTTTACAGAATTAATGAAGCAATTGCTAGTGTTCAGCTTTCCTGCCCCCTTTTTCCATAATCATTTCCCGAAGTCGTCTGTCTCTTTAGCGTCATATTTCTTTAAGATATGAACCGTTCCGTGAGAAAACCAACATAATGGCCTCTGCGTAATGTATCGACCCAGACCAGCGTGCGCAGGCTGATCTAGGCCCACACATTCCGTCTCAGGCGGATAGAGGTATAGAGTGTTCATTCCCGAAACAGAAAATCTACAGGAGGCGAACATTGTCTGTCCGGTTTAGCCTGCGCGGCACGCCAAAGACTGATGTGGGTCACAATGTTGGTTTTCTCGCGAGACGGCTCATTCAAGATATATGGTTTTGTTAAAGGGATCAGCGGGTACATGCAATGCAGACATGACTATCTCATGCAATATAAAACACGGTAACAATAGAAGGGTAGGTACAAATTGACACCGGTGCAATTGATGGTGGAAATGTACAATGGTACATGTATTAACTATTTCTGCGCCGGGTAACCTAAACTGGTATAGGTTGATAACAAAAAAAAAGGCACACACTGCTAAAATATCAGATGGGACAGCTCTCTGCGATCTGTCTCACCGGCATCTGTATTCTCTACATTCTACAACTGATGATTTTAAAACATCATTGGAAATATAATGAGCCGTTCCACAAGAAAACCAACGTTGTGGACTCTGCATTAAGTATCGACCCGGATCAGCCGAGGCATACCGCATATTGTTCATGGATGATTTCCTGTTTCAGGACTCGTTACTCTATACCTCTATTACTCTGAGATGGAATGTTTCGGCCCGGATTAGCCTACGCGGACAAACAAATTACATCTTGGACCCAACACCTGTGTTTGACTTGTTACTATACCACACAGGGATGACACATAGTGCATACTGCAATATTTCTCGAGATGCGTCCCTTTCCCACATACAAGAAATCTGTAGCAGACGACTTTGAACAAATTTGTCAAAAAATGGAAAATCTCTTTTAATGAATGGATAACCAATGAGCAATTTCTTCTTTTGCCACAATGTTTTCAGAGGCGTCAGAAAGCGTCTGTATTAGGGAAAGGGTTAATAATTTTGAAACGTCTACCAGTGCCGCTTTCTGAACACATTGTGGCAAAACGTTAATAATGCTGCCATGTCGGTAACTCCATTTAATTAAAACATATACTTTCATTTACAGAGATCTTTCCATATTTGGGCTTAAATCATTTCAAAACCGTCCGTTCTTGATTTGTTGCACGTGAGAAAAGGTTGACTTGATCTATAATTTTAAAATTAGCGAGACCTCAACATATTTATTTTGAACAATTTAACCATTTCCCTCATACGACAATTCTGCAGCAGACGGTTTTGAACATATACGAATTAAGGTTTATTAACCTCTTCAGCGTGAATGGCAATATTGTGGTTTTTGCAAACAATACAGATTCAGGTGTGTTAACTCTTAGCGAAATTTCTCAACCGAAAATAGCATTTCTTGCCTGTCAGTCATCAACATATTTAAAAAAAAACACCTTTTATTACATGACAAATGGAGTCGCCCGATCTAATGTTTGTGTTACTGGTTACCGGAAACACTTGATCAGGTGTAATCGCCGTCGTGAAATAACTGGGGAAACCCCGGCTATAGTAATCTTGAATACAGCGTTAAACCCTTTCCCACCTGCAGACGTATTTTGACGCAATAACAGCAGACGACTTTTGAAAACATTGTGGCCAAAAAGTGAAATTGCTCATGATGAGCAATTTCACCTTTGGCCACAATGTTTTCAACTTTAATTTAACAATTAAGCTATCTTTTATGGAGATTTTTTTTCAGGTTTTTGTCACCATGTTTTCAAAGTCGTATGCTGCATATATGCATATCTGTATGTGGGAAGGCGTTCAGCACTAATTAAACAATACCATGTTTGAACTGATTAAGAACAATACTATCTGAAACAATGTGTATTCGTTATATTCACTATGGCGTATAACAAGTGATTAAACTGTACCACAGGAAGATGATCTATGTCTTTCCAAAGTTATGTTGTCCTTGTTACATGCTTGCCGAGCCCCGGTAGCTCAGTCGGTAGCGACGCGGGCTGTCAATCCGGGGGTTGTGAGTTCGATGATCCCGGCTCGGCAAAATTTCTTGCTGACGATTGACAAAAGTCAATGCGACATGCGTAATTCGTCTTCCACCAATGGGCTAAGTCTATGTGGAAAAGCGGTTAGTTGCTTGGGAAGATTGTTGTGTGAAATACTGGTGTGAGAAAACCAGGAAATGCATGAATAGGTGAACTGGCCGCCGTGATATGACTGAACAATTGTTGAAAACGGCGTTAAACCCCAATCAATCAATCAATCAATCAATCAATGGTTACATGCTTACCAGTAATTATTGAGAAATAATAGTGGAACATATTTTTTTTATCATAATTGTTTTAAAAACAGGGAGATGCAACATTACTGTTTATTCTGTATTTAATCACTTTGCCATGATGTTTTCAATTCTTTGTGATAATTAAAAATTTCCCTTATATAGATTGTCAACAATTTTGCCTTGAGGTTTCTAAGGCCGACTGATGTTGATTTGTTGTATGATATTTTTTTGTATGTGGGAAAGGGTTATGCTAACTCTGCATGCCACCACTAAAAGTAAAGAAATAAAACTAAAAATAACACTCGTTGTATTTATAGCTGTAAGATTAAAAGATATATTTCCAATTATGAACACTTATAGCTACATGTATTATTTTACTCTCACTAAAACGAGCTAGTTTCAGTCGTAGCCAAAGTCCCTCGAGAAAAGAAAAAAAAAATTTGCTGCTCACTCAATTACTACATATCTAGATATGACAACACCATTATATTATTATCTCACGTTTATTTCATAACTCGGTGGTGGTAAACAGTAGACCAGGGCAGTCTGCAAAAACTCGGTCAGGACAAGATACCAATGAAGCTCAACCCCTGCCAAACCAACCCTACCGAAAATGTTAATTTTCTATTTTCTTTTTAAGTTAGATAGAATCCCGGTTTAGTCCAGTTCAGACGTAACGTTTTCTGTAGTATATTTGATGATCTATAGATGTTCTTACACTGTTATGGTGAATTGATTTGTATTTATTGTAAAATGTCTCCACTATCATATCCGAAAGATGTAGTTGTGTTGCATCATGCTTAGTGTGTGAGATGTGTGTTGTATCATTATTGGTGTGCGAGGGTGTCCGTTTTATCACTCTTAGTGGGTGGGGTGATTGTTGTATCATGCTTAGTGTGAGTGTGAGGTGTGTGTTGTATCATTATTAGTGTGTTAGGTGTGTGTTGTATCATTCTTGGTGTGCGAGGGTGTCTGTTTTAGTACTCTTAGTGGGTGGGGTGATTGTTGTATCATGCTTAGTGTGTGAGATGTGTGTTGTATCATTCTTGGTGTGCGAGGGTGTCTGTTTTAGTACTCTTAGTGGGTGGGGTGATTGTTGTATCATGCTTAGTGTGAGTGTGAGGTGTGTGTTGTATCATTATTAGTGTGTTAGGTGTGTGTTGTATCATTCTTGGTGTGTGAGGTGTGTGTTTTATCATTCTTGGTGTGTGAGGTGTGTTGTATCACTATTAGTGTGTGAGGTGCGTGTTGTATCACTCTTAGTGTGTGAGGTGTGTGTGTGTAATATCATTCTCAGTGTGTGAGGTGTGTGCTGTATCTTTCTTGGTGTGTGAGGTGTGTGCTGTATCATTCTTGGTGTGTGAGGTGTGTTGTATCAGTCTTAGTGTGTGAGGTGTGTGCTGTATCACTCTTAGTGTGTGAGGTGTGTGCTGCATCACTCTTAGTGTGTGAGGTGTGTTGTATCACTCTTAGTGTGTGAGGTGTGTGCTGTATCACTTTTAGTGTGTGATGTGTGTTGTATCACTCTTAGTGTGTGAGGTGTGTGTGTGTGTAATAGCATTCTTAGTGTGTGTGTTAGGTGTGTGTTGTATCATTCTTAGTGTGTGAGGTGTGTGCTGTAACATTCTTGGTGTGTGAGGTGTGTTGTTTCTCTTTTAGTGTGTGAGGTGTGTGTGTGTGTTATATCATTCTTAGTGTGTGAGGTGTGTGTTGTATCATTCTTGGTGTTTGCTGTTCTCACAGTACTTGTGAATAATAATTTAATTATTATCACATGACAATGCTTGTATCCAATCTAATATACCCATTACGTATTTTTTTATATGTCAGACGTGTAATATAACATTACAGGATAACTATTGTTGTATTCATCCCCAAATGTTTGCAAAACGGCTGAGAACGAGTAGAATAGATGGACGAGGTAAAGGGAACATTACCGATCATAGAAATATTTCTTTTGTGATTAGTTAACAGTTTATTAAGTATTACATGTTGGGACTATTTTCTGACCCGATTTTCTTTTTGTGTTTTATCATGTCATAAAAAGAATCGCTTAAAAACACATTTCTTGAACTCGTTTAATAAAACTGTATATGCTGACATGACAACTCATGTCAGATCCTATATTAATATTACGTGAAGATAGTCATGCACAAAATCAAACACCACGGGTTAAAAAAAAACGTATTTAACTAGAACAAATGCGAGGCCAAATTTGGTTATGGTACACCATTGAAATATGCAGTAGAGGAGCGTGATTCACACACGTCATTCATATATATTAATTAATGTGTATTGAAAATATATTTTCTTTATTTTATCTTAAAAGTTATACTAGTTAAACAATAAAAGGACAATTATGTTCCAGTAGCGAGACATATGGCTTTACATGGTTTACTAGGGTTGTAGCCAAATTGACACATCTCTCGACTTTCCGTCTCACGCGATATCGACTTTAACACGTGCCTCGTAGTACAATACAAAGCCATGTATCATTACCGCAACATAACACTCCCCATTCATCCTGCGTAAACTTGGGTCATGAGTTTGTCAAAGAAATGCACTCGAAATTCAACTAAAAGCGTTCAAATGATCGAGATCTAGTTTACAACATCGTACGATAAAATGGGTTCATTTCACGTCATTAATGATTGTACTATTTTATCACCGCCCGATTTTATAAGGCTCGTTATCTTTAATTTCGCGATTTAGTATTATTCATTTCATATTATATTTTGTTAATCAATATGTTCATACCGTTTGAGATTTGTCTTTATAATAATTGTTCAAGAAATTTGAAACAGTACAGTCCAAATAAATAAAGTGTAATAACCCTCTATAACATACTTCAAGTCTTCATATTATTGAACATCTTAAAAAAGGCAGTACAATTATTGAAAAGAGTTGAACACATTGTGCCAAATTAGAAATTGACCTTAATGAGCAACTTAACCTTTAGCCACTACTGTTCCAAACGTCGTCTGCCGCAGTAACGTCATAACACGTCTGTATGAGGTAAAGGGTTGAATGAAGGATAGCCAAAACTGATATTCATAAGCAACATACTACTCTGTGGTGATTTTAACTCTTTCAGCGCCGAATTGTTTAAAGTAGACTCTTCCATGTTAAAAAATCGGTTGTGTCCATTTCTCAATTTATGAAATTTTTGAACTATTTTGATAACTTAAAGGCAAACAATGCTGATTTCAGGTCAGACAGCTCGTTACGAGCTGACTCAGCTGAATCTGCATAGTTTGCAAAACGCTCGATATTGCCTGTGGCGCTGAAAGAGTTCAATGAAACGTGTAAGGGTTAAATGAGGACTTGATATCTTGACTACCAAGGATTGACAACGATTCCTAATCACCTTTTTGAGGTCACACGCCCGAAGGATCGTCTTAGTCTGTGATGATGCAACCATTGCAAAATACTATACACACAGAGGGAATGTGTCACAATTGTTGGTTGAAAAACTAAGGTCAGATTTGATAGTATATGCATCGGTGGTGTCGTGGTAGCGTATCCGCCTCGGTCGCGGATGGTCTTGAGTTCGATCTTTCACCGAGTCATTTCAAAGACTTTTAAATGGCAGTTATGGCTGTCCTCCTTTGCGCTCAAGGTTGCGAGCTTAGTATTACGGCTGACTGGCTGGTATCAGGATAAATTGATCAGATGTACTGGTAACTTACCTAGGAAACGCCGTGATATAACTGAACAATTGTTGAAAGCGATGAAGCAATGAACCCCGTATTTCGTAAAAGCTCACCGAAATAACGGTTAATCCCGCATGCGTGGTGTAATGTTATCAGGACCGAGTCAATTACGAATGGGCTGTAGCAACCCTGTAATCAGGACAGCCATTACTACTACTTCTAAAGTATCTGGTATGACCCGACCGGGGATCGAACCAACGAACTCCAGCGACCGTGGCGGAACGTCGTACGGGAAATAAAAAGTTCCGAGTAATATGGAACGGGATTTATCTAGTCAAAAGAACGTTTTGTACTCAGCCTTTTTTTATACTGCCTGTGTCCGTTTTCATTTTTTTGGCATATGTTTTGTATGTTCTATCTCAATTTTTTATATATGGCTATGTTGACCTGTCGTCTATTTTAGATAAGACTTTTATCAAATGCCTATTTTTTATTCGTTTGACATTTGTTTCAATTGGGTAAAGATTATTTTATCTTATTTCTTTTTTTGTCACCTGCCTTGGCATGTTGAAGCATAGTAACCACTTCTCCGTCATACATTGGTCCTTGTGTCCGTCTGTCTGTCTGTCCGTTCTACCGCCATTCCATCCGTCAGTATGGCACGCTTTAACTTACTGACGTACGACATATGAGCCGTCCCGCGAGAAAACCAACAGTACGGCCTCTGCGTAATGTATCGACCAATATCAGCCTGCGCAGTCCGCGCACACTGATCTGGGCCGACACATTCATTCTCAGGGGAATAGAGGCATAGAGTAATGATTCCTGGAACAGAATATCCACAGTAGGCGAAAAGTGTCTATCCGGGTAAGCCTGCGCGGCATGCTTAGGCTGATTCGGGTCGACCACTTACGCAGAATCCACACTATTTGTTTTCTGGCGGCACGGCTCATATGTGTTTAATCGAAAACTCATACTTTAAATATATACCTGTCCTGTAAAGTTGTGTTACGTCCTGTCTTATTTACTTTAGATTACCGTCAGGTTCTAAAAAGAAAGTATTGCTAAGTTTATGTAGATATAGTTCTGAAGGTTATTCTTTTCGCGATAACGTATTAAAAAAAAGCATGTTGCTGTTCCCTAACCCATTCTTAATGTGTAACCTTTTCCTTTGATATAAAAAATATTTCTAGTTAATTACATATCTGACTTACTGTATAGATATATATTTATTTACTTAATTTTGTCTAAGCCATATTCTTCCACTTTGTAAATAGCCATATATACAAATGTTGACGATAATTGCCAATAAAGAATTGAATTGATTTGAATTGTTTCCGTTTTTCTTGTAGAATTACCAATTGTCCATACTGTCTAGATGGTTTACTAGTCATAGCGTCCGCCTGGGGAGCGGTAGACAGAGGTTCGATCGGATGTCAGGCCATACCAAAGACTTACACATTGGAGAAAATGCTTCCCATCTTTACACTGAGAGTAGTGGGTAAGAAGTGCGACTGATACATCGCAGCGGTCCAGATAAGGCGGGGGTATTCAGCTCTTTTTCCCACAATTTCTCTATGGTGTGGGTACTCAAAAGAATTCAGAATCTGAAGGGGAAAAAAAAAAAAAACACAAGAATTTAGCATAAACTCGGAGTAATTTATTGCTCCCCTTTCGTAGTCCACTGTATTTTGCTTAGTAACATCAAAACGGCGATGCATATCGCGCCTTTCATTCGTAACTCAGTGGACTAGATACGAGGGAGTGAACAGCTATTTTCCCCCACAATAGGTCTCTTATTACTCAACCAAATCCTATAGTGTGGGTACTCAAAAGAATCGTCTCACTGAGACGATTCTTTTGAGTACCCACAACATAGGGTTAGAGGGTCAAATAAGGATTTTAGAACATGCAAAACGACCCTTATCTAGAACTCCGATGCATCCGTGTCAGGATAAATAGTACTCGACATGTATACCCAGGAAACGATGTCATATAACCGAAATATTGTTGAAAGCGGCAAAACACCATGCAAACAAACAAAACGTTTTCAAGTTCCTATAGCCATCTATATCTACATTGTAATGCTATGCATCATTTTTCTTTCGTCAAGAGACTTAAGAAGCTAAGTTGAAAGATGGCTAAATGCAAAGAGAAGGTCACGTCATATGGAGAAGTGATACGAACTAGCCCAATACACATGATGTAGTGAACTCGACGGCATATCTACACTTTAGGCACCTATCCACAAAATGTAAATCAAAGTGGTGTGTATGTATTATTACATTGCTTGTGAATATATTCATTCGAAATTGATATAAAGTGTGAATTACTTCATAACACTCACAAACCACTGTCGCAGACAAATGCAACGTTTCTTTTCAAATGTTCAGATATATTTACTTATATTTGGTACTTCTTTGAGTGTGAACTTGGGAAATATATATAGGATCTGACATGAGTTTTCATTTTATATAAAGTTTAATAAAATTTTATGAAATGACAACGAGTGTCAGATTCTTTTTATCACATGACGAAACACAAAAAGAAAATCATTTTTTCGCTGTCAGAAAATAGTCCCAACATGTAATACTGAATAGACTGTTAACTAATCACACAAAAATATGTTTTTATGACCGATAATGGTCGTCTTACCTCGTGACCTTTATGTTTACCGGAAACACGTTCTCAGCCATTTTTAAAACATTCGCGGATGAATACACAAATAGAGATTCGGTCATGTTATATTACACGTGTCATATATAGAGAAATACGTAATAGGTATATTACATCGGATACAAGCATTGTCATGTGATAAACCAATTTAAATCTAGTTCCCGAATTAATCCATATACATGTATTTCTGCTTTGAATAAGGTAGCCATTGGTTTACAAAATGCCACACTTCAATTGACAATGCTTCGGTTTTACCGTCCAACATGCGTTGATCCCAATAAATTACACCTATAATGCCAATGAAGATTTGAGCGGTGTATGCGAAAACAAAATTGAGCGCAATTAATACACCGTGTGTTAAAAGAGGCGCATGCGCATTCATGCCAAGTATCGAAACGCATAATGCTTAATAGTCCGATTTCAAATCTATTTATTGCGACATTCTTTCCAGGAAAAAAGCTTTAAATTGCAAATATATTTTGTATAGTTATGGCGACAGCTATTCATCTATCTCGTGAAGGAAATATACCACCGTACTAATTGAACATATTTTTTAATTGATATTTGTCCACAAAATTGGATAATGGCTAAAGCGGCCTTTCTTGATACGATATCGAAGTCAATTTAGTCGTCTGTTACAAGCGTTACACATTTGAGTCGTCCCGCGAGAAAACCAACATTATGGCCTCTGCGTAATGTATCGATCCTGATCAGCCTGCGCAGTCCGCGCAGACTGATCCGGGCCGACACATTCCGTCTCAGAGGGATAGAGGTATAGAGTAATGATTCCTGAAACAGAAAATCCTTTGGAGGCGAAGAGTGTATATCCGGGTAAGCCTGCGCGGCATGCTTAGGCTGATCGGGATCGATACATTACGCAGAGGCCATAATGTTGTTTTTCTCTCGCGGGACGGCTCATTTTGTGTTCTACCAGACGTCTTTAGAAATATATGTGTAATGTGATGTAATAATAGAGACCATTCGCTCTGATTGGACATAAGCTTTGAATCTTCTATAAGCCCATTTGATAGTGTACACCATGCCATGTACAGTTAAGAACATCTTATAAATTGATAAATTTACCGTTCACGCTCCGCTCCATTCCGTTCCGTTCCGCTCGGCTCACGTTCTATTCCGCTCACAAAGCGTTTACTCATTCATAACATTGTGATTGCTTTTTCCGTTCCGCTCAGATTGAGCGAAGCATTCATGTGATCGGATTGTTTTCATTCATTATGATTGTTTCGTTCAGAGCGCAAAATTCTGTTCAGTTCATAAAGCGTTCCAACTTCGTTCCAATCACGCTCACGATTCAATCACGTTACGCTCAGATTGTCAATTTCATGTTGTTCGTAACTGTACAAGCATCTGAGTGAGTTAGATACAAGGTAGTCCGAGTGCGATACCCAACCTCTTTCCGAAAGAGACCCCTTGGTATTTTATCGTGCGCAGTGCAAAGCACCAACACACTCGAAGTGCTTTAGCCTGGAAAGAATAAGTACTTGGTCTCTAGTTGAGTCGGAGACACTTGAAAGCACCTCAGAAAAAATCCAGAACCCTGACCGGGATTTGAACCTCATGCCTGTGGATTAACAGTCCAGCAATATAACAACTAGACCGCCGGGCCACTCTTAACTCTTTTACCTCATATATACGCTTTCTGACGCCTCTGCAGCAGACGGCTTTTTGAAGACATAGTTACAAAAGAAGAAATTGCTCAAAACGAGCAATTTCTCCTTTTGCAACAATGTTTTCCACTTTTCGTCCTAGGTTATCAATTCAATTAAAAAGATTTTCTATTTTTTGACAAAATATTTTTGAAGTCGTCTGCTGCAGAATTGTCGTATGAAAGAAAGGGTTAAACTGTGTATGTTTGTTCTAAAGAAATGAACACATTAACCCTTTAACGCATGCAGACGCATCTTGACTCCCCCGTAACAGTCGACTTTTGAAAACAACTCTATTCAATTCAGCTGTGTGAAGTTAGCTAAACATATACATTTATTTATTTATTTATTCATCCTCCTCGTGAGAGATTTGTTAACATCAAAAGAAAATATAATATATACATACACAATATGATAGAAGAAAATAAAATATAGTTACATCCAGCGTCTAATGCTTATAGCGACATGAAGAGTCTGATATTCAATACATAAATATACTGGTTATGATGTGATGATATTATAGCAGAGTTTTATATATCAACAATAACTTGTTGCAAATCATATGCAGATACTGTGGTTCTCACAACTGTGAATACACATTTGTAAAAATCATAGTTCTGCTGGATGGAAATATTCTCCTGCCTTGCGCCTAGTAATGCACAAGCAAAATCTACTTTTCCTAGCCTAGTTAAGTGCATTGAATGTCGATTGGCACGACATTATTTTTAAAGTTGTATTTTTTGAATGTCGATTCTTTGAAGTTTCAATTTTTGAATGTCGAATTTCGAATGTGTTTAGCTAATTTCAAAATGCTATTCAATTCATACATTTTGGAGGTATTCCTTAGTTTTGCCTATACGTTTTCAAACTTGTCTGCAGCAGATGATTTGTAGGTGGGAAATGGCTAAATCATTAAAGTATGCAATACAAGCCAAAGGCCATGTATTCTATTAGGCCTGATCAAACAATATTTATCTTGATAAAAGCGAGTTTAAATAAGAGATATATCGTCTGATAAAGTGACACATAAAGGCAATGAATAGAGGTCTGTTTTATGCGGGCGATAACACATAATCAAGTCGGTCACTAGGTTTTGACCCATTTCCGCATACAAAAAATCTGCAACAGAAGACTTTGAAAACATCTTGGCCTTACAACAAAATTGTATTTTTTTTCAAAAACAATGAAAAATTATTTTAAAATGAGAATTTGCAATTGACCCTGTTTGCCATAACATCCGTGTGCTGCTCATGCGCCAAAAGGTGCGTCTGCAGATTAGAAAGGATTAAAAAGCTTCCTCTCACTTTTGTTCTCGACTGTAGTCGACATATTTGAAACGTAAATTGTGCGTAAACATCCGTCTGCATAAGGCAATTATTTATTGATTTATTGGGGGGATATTAACGCCGTTTTCAACAATCTATCAGTCATATCAGTTTATCTACTCATGTGTTGGCTGCCTTTCCCACACCGGTCTTGTCCAAACAGTTGACTGTCTTACCAAATATATTTTAAAGGTGCTGAACTCCAGATTATAGACAGTATAGTCAAAGTTATTAAAAACTGTTGTAAAGTTATCTTGAAATATTACAATCATAATTCTGAGATAAAATGAGAGAAAATCTTTCACTTTCCAGTATAATAAACATGTTAATCGTTTATGCTTCATTTTTACTGGGTATACATACCCAGCAGGCCATGTATTGACCATTTTCATGACTTTTAATTGACAGTTTTTCAACATTAACTGGCAAAATAGTTACTATGTATTTCTTACTTTGTTGTCTATTAGCAATATTTGAATAAAGTTCAACAGTTCAAATTTTTGATCTTCCTCTGCACCTTTAAGCTCATTGGTGGAAGACGAAATATGCTAGTCACATTTATTCTTGTAACACGTCGGTAGGACTGCTGGCCGAGATTGGGTTTAAATTACAAATCATTGATTTGATAAAGCTACAGGGTTTCGGCCTCAGGACCGAGCCTCAGTAGCTCAGTCGGTAGCGACGCGGGCTGTCAATCCAGGGGTTGCGAGTTCGAATCCCAGCTCGGCAAACATTCTTTCCGACGTTTGACAAAAGTCATTGTGACATGCGTCATTCGTCTTTCACCAATGGGCTGTTTATGACAGTTTATGTGGAAAAGTAGCCAGTTGCTTGGAAAGTATTGTTGTATGGTGTACTGCTGTGGAAAAACAAGGAAACGCATGAGTAGGTGAAATGGTCGCCGTGATATGACTGACAAATTGTTGAAAACGGCGTTAAACCCAAGAAATAATAATAAATAACCAGCATAGTAGCCTGTTAAAAACCATCGCATTTTAATATTACCTAGAAGATTAAAAAAAAAAAAAATCCCACTATTTACTATTATATTAACAAGGTCTAATAGGCTACGAAACTGGTTCAAGTGGTTTCGGCCCAAATGGGAAAGCCGTGTTCTTTCTTCTTTATGAACATGGTACCCTTTGTCCTCAATAATATATTTTATATATATTTATAAATGCATGATCTATAATGTATCTATATGTAGACTAGTGAACATGACACCCTTTGTCCTCATTAGCATATTTTTATATACATTAATAAATGTATGATCTATAGTATCTATTATTTAATTTGATTAGTTTGTAATGAGAATACACATACGTTATGGCTACCAGTTGTGTAAAATACACATCAGTAAGGTGTATGCCTGATACACACTTGTTTTCTTAACCATTTCCAACATATAAGAAATCTGAAGCCGGCGAAATTGTAAAAATTATCCCAAACTATGAAAACTCGTGATCACTTTTCTCATTTTATCACAATATCAGCCATCTCGTGGAACTTATCAATTAAAAAACCAAGGAAATGATTACAATCGTCTTGATCTATATTGAGTTCTATTGTTCCGATGTATCTTGTTGTACCTTATAGTTAAGAACATCATGACTAAAAGTGGAAAACATTGTGGCAAAAGGAGAAATTGCTTGTTTTGAGCAATTTCTTCTTTTGTCACTTTGTTTTCAAAAAGCCGTCTGCTACAGAGGCGTCTCTATAAATTAAAGTATAATGATAATGTTCAGTTTAGAGAATTTTTTTTACAAGTAACTACTTCATTTGCAAATAAACAATTTCTGATTTTGCCACACTATTTTCAAAAGTCCTCTGTTGCAGATGTGTCAAAATGTGTCTCCATAAATTCTTAAATGAGCCGTCCCCCGAGAAAACCAACATTATGGCTTCTGCGTAATGTATCGATCCAGATTAGCCTTTGCAGTCCGCGCACACTGATCCGGATTTGACACATTCCGTCTCAGGGGGATAGAGGTATAGAGTATAGAGTAATAATTCCTGAAACCGAAAATCCACAGAAGGCGAAAAGTGTCTACCTGAATTAACCTGCGCGGCATGCTTAGGCTGATCCGGGTCGATAATTTACGCAGAGTCAACAATGTTGGTTTTCTAGCTAGACGGATCAAATGTATGAAACCTTAACTGTCATGAATTTCACAATTTTCACCAGCGTCGTGTTTCTCCTTTTCTGTGATATTAGTTCACTATGTTTCAGTGTTATATTTACTCATGTTTAAGCATTTGTTTGGTTAATATTTTATCACGTGACAATGCTTGTATCCGATGTAATATACCCATTACGTATTTCGTTATATATGACACGTGTAATATAACATGACCGCATCTCTATTAATGTATTCATCCGCGAATGTTTACAAAATGGCTGAGAACGTGTACCCGGTAAACACAAACTTCACGATAGATGGACGAGGTAAAGGGACCATTATCGGTCATAAAAATATCTTCTAGTGTGATTAGTTAACAGACTATTTAGTATTACATGTTGGTACTATTTTCTGACAGTGAAAAAAACGATTTTCTTTTTATGTTTCGTCATGTGATAAAAAGAATCTGACATTCGTTGTCATTTCATAAAGTTTTATCAAACTCGTCCAAGAAATGTGTTATTAAGCTCGCCAAAGGCTCGCTTTGTAAAAACATTCTTTAGCTCGTTTAATAAAACTTTATATAAAATGACAACTCTTGTCAGATCCTATATATAAACATCAATTATATATCATTATAAAAAGGTTATTTGTTGACTATAGATATGCCTTTGTTTAATAAGTATGAACATTTGGGAACGTTATTTTTCTACTAGACAGATCTAATTCACATGTCCATCAATATCAAAGGTAGATAACCATGACCGACCTAAATGTAACAATTAACAGTTATTTCCCCTGTTCCATAATTATGATGAATACTTTTATTTGGTAATATTTGACAATCTTTTTAGTTTACATGAGTGCATTGTTAATTTATATATATATAAAACCTTAACTGTCATGAATTTCACAATTTTCACTTGCGTCATATTTCTCCTTTTCTGTGATATTAGTTTACTATGTTTCAGTGTTATATTTACTCATTTTTATGCATTTGTTTGGTTAATAACATTATTAAAACTCAATTATATATCATTATAAAATGGTTATTTGTTAACTTTAGATATGCATTTGTTTGAATTGGTATGAACATTTGGGAACATTATTTTTTTCTACTAAATCTAATTCATATCTCCATCCATAACAAAGGTAGATAACCATGGCCGACTTGAAAGTAACAATGAACAGTTATTTCCCCTGTTCCATAATTATGATGAATGCATTTGACAATCTTTTTAGCTTAAATGAGTGCATGGTATATATATATAAAAAACGTTATTATCCAAACGTATTGTTTATTAGTTATTTGTTTCGTCGCACTTTTAGCTGGACTTTTCGATGTGAATTACCAGCACTGCTTATAGACTTATACTGGAAACACACGCATCAGTCGTAAAGCTATATCCGAAACCCTCAGCGCCAAGGGTTGTGGGTACTTCTAACATGTTCAGTATTTGGTTTGACGCGACCGAGGTTCGAATACTTGTCTTCCGTTTTCAAAGCGATCGCTCTAACCACTACCCTACGCTGAAGTTCAACATTTCCCACTTGTAGACGGATTTTGACGCCTCTGCAGCATACGACTTTTGAAAACATAGCGGGCACAACTTTTACCACAATGTTTGCAATCTACTTAATGGTTGGATTTCGATTTTTCGAGATTTGCCATATTTCCAAGTCGTCTTCTGCAGAGCTTTTTGTATGTCGAAGAGGGTTAAAGGAAAACAACGTCAGGCTCCTTAACCCTTTCCCTCATATAGACGCTTTCTGACGCCCTCTGCAGCAGACGGCTTTTTGAAAACATAGTGACAAAAGAAGAAATTGCTCAAAAAGAGCAATTTCTCCTTTTGCCAAAATGTTTTACACTCTTAGTCATAGGTTATCCATTCAATTATAGAGATTTTCCATTTTTTGACAACATATGTTCGAAGTCGTCTGCCTCAGAATTGTCGTATGGGGGAAAGGGTTAAAACGATTACCGATACAGTATCTGAAACTATTTCATCAATGTCAAACATTTACCAGAAATTATCTCATTATCTTCACGTATTCCTAAATTATTAAATACGTTAACCCTTTCCCTCATACGACAAATCTGCAGCAGACGACTTTGAACATATTTTGTCAAGAAATAGAAAATCTCCATAATTGAATGGATTACCTAAAAGTGGAAAACATTGTGGCAAAAGAAGAAATTGCTCGTTCTGAACAATTTCTTCTTTTGTCACTATGTTTTCAAACAGCCGTCTGCTGCAGAGGCGTCAGAAAGCGTCTATATGAGGGAAAGGGTTGAATGAGCCGTTACACGCATGGGAAAATGTACAACTTTTTTTTCTTTTTTTTTGTGTGTGAACAGTGTAAAAACCAGATTAGTCTGTGCATCAAACTAAACTGAATCTAATCGGTACACTGTTCACATATTACTCGATTGATAGAAGCTTCGTTCTGTCCATGTGTGTATATATATACTGGTTAGACGGCAGAAGATGATCAGGCTGATCTTAACTCATACTATTCATAACTGTCACCGTGTACCTTTTTTTCAAGGAAAAAGTATACAGTGCCACCAAGTCTGGGTCTCACTTGGACTTTCAAGAAAATAGATCTGACAATACTAACACGCCATTTCAATGACGTACAACAGTTTTTGAATAGAGGATTCTGGCCTTTTGTCACCTATATGTCTCTTATGTCACAACCAAACCCGATGATGTATGGCTTGTGGGTACTCAACAGAATCGTCTCACTGAGACGAATCTTTTGAAAGCCCACAAGATAGGGTTTCAGTGTTTTGGAATTACTCACCTTAATAAAAAAGAAAGAAAATGGGGTTTTACGTCGCTTTCAACACAATTTCAGTTACATCACGGCGACAGTTCACTTATTCATGATCCCTGAGTAAACAAACAAGTACTTGGCTAGAAAATGTGCCTTGCCCAAATGGCACTCCATCATGACCGTCGTGCCGCGACTGGGGATCGAACCCGGGACACCCAGTTTCAAATCATTTGTAGTACGGCATTCTGCAGAGCGCTTTGCAAGTTTTCCCACGTCAAAGCGAGACAATTTCAAATGAATTGACAACCAGTCGACAACACAAACGTCTGTTGTTATCGTCTCTTTATACCATTCAACAATGTATGCATGTATGTATGTATTCACTATTATTTGTAGAAATCAACATATGAGCCACGCCCCCTTTTAGATTATAATGGTGCATTACGCCCCGTTCAACAGTGTTTCAGTTATAGAACGGCGTTTCCTGGGTAAATTACCTATACTACCGAAAGTATGTATCCTGCCACGGATGAATAAGGCGCAAAAAACTTTACTCGCCACCATGAGCGCTTTATTGTTAAATAAAGTTGAAAACATTGTGGCCAAAGGAGAAATTGCTAATCATGAGCAATTTCACTTTTGGCCACAATGTTTTCAAAATGCGTCTTATTGGTGGGAAACGGTTAAGCTTGTTGTATATAGTTGAAATCATTAATTATTTTGCAGTGAAAGCAATGAGGGACATTAATAATAATTATATTATCTCCCTTGTCAGATAAAGACCAAGGAGGACCAAATAGTTGGTAGGTCCTTTTAGTTGGAATCCTTTGTCTTTATCGCTATTTCGCAATGAGATATTGCAATTACTCTGTACACATTAATCATAGATGTGTTAATTAAAGTGATGATTCAAAAGAAAAAATTTACATAGCAGTGTTTAAAGAAAACACATGTGGAATTACTAATCAATCTAATACTAGTTGGCCAAGAAAATGCAATTATAAGTGCACCATCCAGTGCAAAGAAACCAATGATAAAAACAGAGGAAACCAAATGGTAGGACCTAGCTAGATGTAGAGAGTATTAAAGGGAGATAACTGACCGATGTCTCCAATTGCATAGGTGTAACGTTACATCCCTACGTTGAATTCAACTCTTTCTCTGTAGCAGACGTCTTTGAAAGAAGCATATATAGTAAAACAATGGTAATCTCTTAACCCGTTCACACATATAGACGTTTTCTGACGCCTCTGCAGCAGACAGCTTTTTGAAAACATAGTGACAAAAGAAGAAATTGCTCAAAACGAGCAATTTTTTCTTTTACCACAATGTTTTCCACTTTTAGTCATAGGTTATCCATTCAATTATAGTGAATTTCTATTTGTTGACAAAATATGTTCAAAGTCGACTGCTGCAGAATTGTTGTATGAGAGAAAGGGTTAAGCTGAAAATACAATGGTTGTATATAGTTGAAATCATTGTGGCAATGTTTGTGGCAAAACTCGTCTGCTGTTGATGCGTCCAAATGCGTTTACAAGTGAGAAAACAAAACCTGCAACTTCTGATGAAAAGTTGTAATTTTAGTTAAGCCTATTTAAATCCCAAACCTTTATTGTATTCAGCCTCAATAGTGGCCGTATACTGACTGTCTTCAAAAAATTATAAATGAGCCGTCTCGCGAGAAAACCTACATTGTGGTTTCTGCGTAAAGTATCGATCCAGATCAGCCTAAGTATGCCGCGCAAGCTAACACGAACAGACAATTTCCGCCTTCTGTAGATTTTCTGTTTCCGGAATCATTACTCAATACCTCTATCCTCCTGAAACGAACTGTGTCGGCCCGAATTAGCCTGCGGGAACGGCGCAGACTGGTCTGGGTCGATACATTACGCAGAGGCCATTATGTTAGTTTTCTCACGGAAGGGCTCAAATGAGTTTGCATTTTTATATAAATATCTCATCGTGATTTTGTATTTGAATAATTTAAACATTTGATTAAAATACATGTAGCCTTTTAAGAACTTAGAAACATACCGTATGTGTAAAGTGTGCGTATATCTCTGTTTTAAACAAAATAGCAATTTTTTAAAAATACAATGTATTACGTACTTAATATTCTTTAAACACTTAACATCTCTACATGTGTATTACGAAGGAATACTATTCTTTTCACAATACGTAGACTGTAAAGACACTTTTTAATGATATAAAAATGAGGCAAATTGTTTCAAAAGACATTGAAACTCATCCGTAAATCATCGTTGGAACAGTGAAATGTACTTACATATAATGACTTCATTGCGTTGAACATATCAGCCATCAGCCATCAACAAGCGACCTCCAACAGACCCATAGTGTGCCATTCTCTCTACTGTCTTTTCAACTCCGCAGTTATGACTCTTGTCCAATTGCATTTAGGTCTTTTTAAAAGTGACATCATTATAGACCCTTACCAATATATAGGCAATACTCCGAAATGCCGCAAATATCAACAGACTCATGATCGAGTAGATTACTAAGATAGTATGTACTGGACATAAGTCCACACATATTTAGAATAGACATATTAACACAAATATAAGGAATTAACATGAAACCAAAATAATACACAATTAGCAATACAGGTAGACGAATAAGACCCGTTTTAATTTAATAAAGAGATGAAGTCCTATTTTTCAACAGCAGGCGTTAATCTTTGAGTAAAAGCCTCAGCTTTCTTTGTATTATTGCGGCGCTTCAGCTCGGCATCCTTCGGAAAAGGATAATCATACAACCCTTTACAGGCATCATTATCTATTAGCGGCCAGTTCGAGTTTTCCGGTGGAGATTCTTACTGACATATGTTTTCGTACACTTCATCAACGTAGTCCGGTGTAACCGATGTCCGCTCATGAGAAGATACACACAACTGCTTAACTCTGGTCTGTGAGTAATACTACTACTACGACTACTACTACTACTACTACTACTACTACTACTACTACGACTACTACTACTACTACTACTACTACTACTACTACTACGACTACTACTACTACTACTACTACTACTACTACTACTACTACTACTACTACTACTACGACTACTACTACTACTACTACTACTACTACTACTACTACTACTACTACTACTACTACTACTACTACGACTACTACTACTACTACTACTACTACTACTACTACTACTACTACTACTACTACTACTACTACTACGACAACTACTACGACTACTACTACTACTACTACTACTACTACTACTACTACTACTAATAATAATAATAATAATGTATTTATAGATGGTGATTCATTTAGCCATTGGCTATTTTACAATGAGGCCATCTTAATAGCTATCATAAAGAAACATACAATGATGAAACAATCAATTCCACTATCACCAAAAAGCCTAACAAACCCGCCCTCCTCCTTAAAAATGCCCAACAACAAACAACAACACCCCCCACCCCCCTCGCTCTAAATAACATCAAAAATGAAAATTGAAACGTCACATGTGATACAGAAGCGTCACAAGAACAAGAGTAAATAATGTATCAACCTTGTATGTAATACATGACATTTAAGTGTTTGTTGAAAAACAAGTTACCCACATGTATATTCCAAAGGATCTATCTTAATGCATTTGATACAACAAAATGGTGTGGAATAGCTTTTTATTTTTTACTTGTGAGTTCTATATTAAAGAAGGAAAGACTCGTGATTCACAGGAGATGACGTTTTGAAACTATGTGCTGCAAAATTGCATATTTAAATCTTTGACACTCTATGGTTTCTTTAACAACTGGATTGAACAAGGGAAACAGTATTTTTCCCCCAAATAAATGATCTAGATGATCAGATATCAATAAACCAAAGTCACATTTTTTTCAAATTGGGCGGCTCAAAATAGGTATTCACTAGAGTATTTATCTAATTGATTTTTTATCATTTCTTTCTTTGATGACTTCATGCCAAGATGTTCTAGCAATTATGACTCATTTAACACACATGGTCATAAGGGACACGGAGGTGCATTCTTTTATGATTAAAAACAATCTGAGTTGCAGTTGGATTTCAATATTCTTTGATTTTTGTCCGACTTTTTCATAGTTTGTCATTGAGGGCTGTTCTTTAGACTGGATTTAGTACCTTAGTCTGCAATAGGGTGTTCTTCATGTAGTTCATGTAGTTTTAGAAACCAGATAAGTTTTTTTAAGAAATATAAGCAAGAATGCTTTTGTCGGTCCTTTAATTGTTTGTTTTCCCATGTTGGAATTATGTGATTATGGTGTGGCATGATGTTGGGTGAAAACCTAAATATGATAGCAACTTATTAAAACAGGTGTTACGGCGAGTCCATTCGCAATGCATGCTGCTTCAAAATGGGAAAGTAGCCGGTTGTTTGGCCAGTTAATGTCTTCAATCACGTGATTCATGGAATTTAACTCTGAGAAAGACAGAAAGGTTATGTATGCACATTTGTTCAGCTCTGTAATAAAGGATGTCTTTAACCTTTTCCCACATACAGACGCATTTTGACGCTTATGCAGCAGATGACATTTGAAAACAGTCTGACAAAAGGATAAATTGAACACAATGAGCAATTTCTACTTTTGTCAAACTGTTTTCATATCTTTTCATTAGTTTGACTTTCATTTATAGAGATTTTTCATATTCTGGTCTAGAAATGTTCAAAGTCATCTGGCTGCAGATTTGTGTATGTGGGAAAGGGCTAACTAGTCCGTCCCACTAGTTTCGGGCCTAAGACTAAATATGATGAAATCTATCAGGATACTGATCATAGGTTACAATACACCAACACAATTCCTTCTTTGTTTCCATGTAAATCGACCAGTTTCAGTCCTCAATTGTCACACTTTCTAAGCGTTCCTCATGTAGAATACCATATATCATTGAAAAGAGTTACCTCCTAGCTTTAAAACAATCCAAAGAAAATGTTGGGTCATTCATTATGCAAGAAAGAACTCACCAGGCGAAAATGGTAACCTCATTTTGGACCAAATCGGGCCCGAACAAAACCGGTGTTTAGCATTCTCTACTTTCACTTTCAAACAAGGTCAAAATAATAAAAGTGATTAAATCCATCATTTCCAGTGCATCCTATACACATTCACAATGCATTTAAACTCAATGTCATATATTCAATACATTCTGGTGATGGTATACACTCATTTCTAACGCAATTTAGGGACTATAGTAGATCAGCAAGTCGGCGGATGTATTTCGTGTAATTTGACCTTATAGTGATAATACATTGTGTTTCAAAATGGGAATTAAAGTTTTAATTTCTTCATTTATGTTTTAATGTTATCTGAAAGGTGTACAGGGAAAGATAATTTATAAACGTTTCAGATCCACAAATTAAACTTATTTTTATAATTAAATCTTTAAAACCGGACCTAAACTTCGCTCGCTCGTATATATACGTACATCCTCGGTACCCAGGCTATTCATAAAATATATGATACCCTGGGCATATTGGCTAGCGAAATTTCGTAAAGCATGCGCCACGATTTCCTCCGTTTAGTATCGCAAAAGGTTTGTGTCATACGGCCAATCAAAAGGCTGCATTTCACCTCATAAAGTATTCATGAGTACGAGATTTGTACAGCCAATTTGCCCAGGGTATCATATATTTTATGAATAGCCTGGGTACCGAGGATGATATACGTACAGCGAAGCTCTTTTGGTCAGATGTTAATGAGATTAATATAAGTATACTTGAGGGAAACCAATCGGTATTTTTTTACTTACTTTTTACCGAAATGATAATTATATTTTTTTTGTCAATGTTTTAAAAGTTGTGATCCAAAATTGTAAGACAGCCCATCAAATCTTCTAATCTTTTTTTGGGGACTACTTTTCTAGATCAGCATGGCCGCGGATGTATTTGGCGTAATTTGCTTGTCTATTTTGACGTCGAGTTATCGCGAGTCCACTATAGTTTACTAGTTACAGAGATAGATAATTATTTGGATGACGTAAACAACATAGTTTCTAGTCAAACAAACACATCATGTTAATATATACAATACAAACAAGAAAAATCTTTAAAACAGATAAACAGCGATAATAATCAAAACAATCAGTAATTTTCCATGAATTATAAAATTTGCGCAATAATCTATGTGTTTACCAAAGGCTAATCGGCCATCTCCATCCAGCTTCATTTTCTAGAAATAGATTATCAAGGCCGAGAATACGCCACATGACTGGAGATTACGCGAGGTGTATAAGTTTCAAATATTAAATATTATATTTCATTTGCTTTCACTGATTTTTATTCATTAAATACAACATTTGATTGGTCTACACTCTAGATCATTTGTTTAACATCTAGGTCAAAACTGAGGTTATACAGCTATCGCCGAAAAAACATATAATTATTACAATAAACAAGAAATATACACAAAAACGACTAGAGCAAACTATCTGCTGAAAGACAATTATAATAAGTCCTCTGTGTGTCTATAGAACCCGCCAGTTCTTAGTTTTCTTGATGTTTACTCAATCACAGAAGATTTAATTACAAAATAGAACATGGTGATACTGGGATATTTCAAGGATTTTTCAGAACTTAGAATGATTAAGATAAAAACAACGTTTGACAGGAACATGCTTGTCGAACAATCGTTTTACCATGGTTTAAGTTCAATAATGGTTTCTAATAATTGAACACAAATATTCCCCACCGTTTATTTCTTGACGTGCAGACAATTATATTCCCATCCATTGTACTTTTACTAGAAATATGTATTAGCCCTTTCCCACAAACAAACATTTACTGACGCTTCTGTAGCAGACGGATTTTCAACTCATTGTGAATGAAATTACTCATAATGAGCAATTTCTCCTTGTGTGCTTAATTTGTTCATCTCTTGTCACTAGTTATAGCCTACACATTTCCCTTATTTGTGTGTAGATGTTTTCAAATGCGTCTACTTATATACTTATATGTCTGGGAATGAGGTTCTCTCTCTTCAGAAACTGTTCGCTAACTATATATATATATATATATATCAATATTTTACAAAATGAAATTACATTCTGATACTTGGTGTTACAGATCTGTTTTGTAAGGACTGTTAGGTTCTCTCTCTTCAGAAACTGTTCGCTAACTATATATATATATATATACATATATATCAATATTTACAAAATGAAATTACATTCTGATACTTGGTGTTACAGATCTGTTTTGTAAGGACTGTTAGGTTCTCTCTCTTCATAAACTGTTCGCTGACTAACTATATATATATATATATATATATATATCAATATTTACAAAATGAAATGACATCGTGCTACTTGGTGTTACATATCTGTTTTGTAAGGACTGTTAGGTTCTCTCTCTTCAAAAACTGTTCGCTGACTATATATATATCAACATTTACAAAATGAAATGACATCCTGCTACTTGGTGTTACAGATCTGTTTCGTAAGGACTGTTACGTTCTCTCTCTTCAGAAACTGTTCGCTGACTATATATATATCAACATTTACAAAATGAAATTACATCCTGCTACTTGGTGTTACAGATCTGTTTTGTAAGGACTGTTAGGTTTGCTCTCTTCAGAAACTGTTCGCTGACTATATATATATATCAATATTTACAAAATGAAATGACATCCTGCTACTTGGTGTTAAAGATCTGTTTTGTAAGGACTGTTAGGTTCTCTCTCTTCAGAAACTGTTCGCTGACTATATATATATCAATACTTACAAAATGAAATTACATCCTGCTACTTGGTGTTACAGATCTGTTTTGTAAGGACTTTTAGGTTCTCTCTCTCTCCAGAAACTGTTCGCTGACTATATATATATCAATATTTACAAAATGAAATTACATCCTGCTACTTGGTGTTACAGACCTGTTTTGTAAAGACTGTTAGGTTCTCTCTCTTCAGAAACTGTTCGCTAACTATATATATATATATATATATCAATATTTACAAAATGAAATTACATCCTGCTACTTGGTGTTACAGACCTGTTTTGTAAGGACTGGTAGGTTCTCTCTCGTCAGAAACTCAATGATGGTACAATTAGCATACGCACACTAGTGTAATCCTGTTTTCACATATAAATATATATATTTATCACATGACAATGCTTGTATCCGATCTAATATACCTATTACGTATTTCTTTATATGTCACACGTGTAATATAACATGACCGAATCACTATTTGTTTGTATTCATCCGCGATTGTTTACAAAATGGCTGAGAACGTGTATCCGGTAAACAGAAATGCAACGATAGATGGACAAGGTAAAGGGACCATTATCGGTCATACAAATAGTTTTGTGTGTGATTAGTTAACCGTTTATTCAGTATTACGTAAATGTTGGGACTATTTTCCGACAGCGAAAAACCGAGTTTCTTTTAGTGTTTCATGTGATGAAAAGAATCTGACATTCGTTGTCATTTCATAAAGTTTTATCAAACTCGTCCAAGAAGTTTATTATTAAGCTCGCCCAGAGGCTCGCTTAATAACAAATTTCTTGAACTCGTTTGTTTAATAAAACTTCATATGAAATGACAACTCATGTCAGATCCTATTTATATATATATATATAGCCAAAACTACCAATCCATTAATTCCATTAATGTATCAGACCCCATTAATCCTTTCCCACATGCTAACATTGTTTGTGTGTGACAAGTTGATTTTACATAACACATATGTCCAAAAACCTATTGGCAAACATATTGAAACTATCCCTGAATGAAAAATGTGTAAATATTGAATGAATTGAGTTGAAAACAGTGTGACATCAGGAGAAACATCAATTTTAATAGTCGTCTGCTGTAGATGCATCAAAATGCGTCTGCAGGTGAGAAAGGGTTAACGATCAATGGTGATGCTATTACGGCTTTGTGTGGACTTTTATGTGTATATATATGAACGACGGTACATCAAAATCAACAGGCATTTTTTTCATGTTCTAAAATCCTTATTTGACAATCAAAGCCTATGTTGTGGGTACTCAAAAGAATCGTCTCATTGAGACGATTCTTTTGAGAACCCACAACATAGGATCGTGTTGAGTAATAAGAGAAATATTATGGGGAAAAGACCTATTATCTAGTCCTCTGTAAAATCAACTTGTCACACACAAACAAATATATATCTATATATATACAGAGCTCTCGACAATAGGCATTTAATCGTTATTTGACAATCAAACCCTATGTTGTGGGTACTTAAAAGAATCGTCTCAGTAAGACGATTCTTTTGAGTACCCACAACATAGGATTGTGTTGAGTAATAAGAGAAATATTGTGGGGAAAAGACCTGTTCACTCCCCCTTTATCTAGTCCTCTGTATAATATGCGAAGAGTGAACAATCCAGATCGGACTCTTTACTTCGTGATGTTTTGACGTAAACACTCTACCATGACCACTGCGAGTAGGTATCAACACAAAGGATATAGATATTCTGCTATACCACACACATTTTCCCGTAATTATTCGAAATGAGTGCATAAACCAAGTTTGACAGGATAATTCATATCGATCTGTCCTTGACGTATGGGGAACGTTGTACAATTGCCGTTTCCTACCAATAATTCCCATTATATTTCGTTTCTCCCATTTATCTCGGATCAAATTGTTTTCTTCTCAATAACGGATGTCGATTAGCTTTAACGAGTCTGTCTCACTTTTTTTGGCTCTT
>JASEVX010000011.1:12779925-13152400 GCA_031761405.1 Serripes groenlandicus
CACCATTAGTAATGGTGCGCAGTCTCTCAATTGGTTTTAAAGTACCCCTTCAAGTTTCACCCTGAAGATGGCTATTATATATAGCTTGTCTTATTTCGAGTGCACGTCTTATACCCCTTGCAACTTCTGCTGCATCGAATGACTTTTGAAACAATTGTTGAAAAGGATGAAGTGCTTTTTTGTTAACCCTTTCCCACATATAAACGTTTTCTGACGCCTCTGTAGCAGACGGCTTTTTGAAAACATGGAAACAAAAGAAGAAAGTGTGCGGCCTACTACTCTCTGGGCGGTTTTATCCCTCCGTTTTATTCTTCTCCAAGTTCTCGCGGGGAGGACGGCCCCGACCCGCGCAGAGCCGCTGTAAAAGTGTCACTGGAGTGGAACACCCCCGGACCTTTTGCTCCAAACGAGCAATTTCTCCTTTTGTCACCATATTTTCAACTCTAATTCAATTACTGTACTTTCACTCCAAAGGACTTTCCTATTTTGTTCGGGTATGTTTAAAAAATCCTCTGCTACAGATTTCTTGTATGTTGGAAAGGGTTAAAACTATCAATCTCTACATTTTTCACTTCGTTTCCAACTGTGTATCAAAACCCAACTCTACTTTTTGTAAAATGGTACAACTTCAATTGTCAGAGGTTCTTCATTTCATTTAAGACGATATTTGTTTGAAATTCATTTTCATACGGTGCAGAGCTCTTAGATAAGGGGCTTTTTTCATGTTCTAAAATCCGTATTAGACCTTCAAACCCTATATTGTGGGTACTCAAAAGAATCGTCTCAGTGAGACGATTCTTTTGAGTACCCACAACATAGGATTTGATTGAGTAATAAGAGAAATATTGTGGGGGAAATACCTGTTCACTCCCTCTTATCTAGTTGTCTGAATACGAATGAAAGGCGCGATATGCATCGCCATTTTGATGTTACTTAGCAAAACTACAGTGGACTCGCGATATCTCAAATACGAATGGGGATCATCAATAAATAACGTCGATTTATTGACGTGCTCAAGGTTTGAGCTATCGATTTATACCAAATTCATGTATTGTTTTTTTCTTCAGATTCTGAATTCTATAATTGTATTTGAAATGCAAGCCAGTGTTACAATCATATCAAGAAAACTGCACAGCCGCATTTTTGAATGCACATCTGAGCAATTTAAAATGTATTTGCGCTGTTTTCAAAAGACAAATCCTTTCTATGAATTGATCGAATAATTAAGCGATATATCTCTATTATAAAATGTTCGAGTTATCTCGATTCCACTGTACATTTGATATATCTTTAACCTGCTATAGAGTGACAAATTACCGTTCAAATTATTTTCATAATTTATAACGTGTGATTTCACCCTTTCTCACATATACGAATTATGCAGCAGACGAATTTGATAACAACAAAATCTGATTTTTTTTTTTAATAAATGTATACAAATTTGAATAGAGTTGAAAGCATTATGGCAAAAGGAGAACTTGTTCATTCAAAATGCTTTTGTTACAGAGGCGTTAGTTAGCGTCTATATTTTCAAAGAGGCATGACACTGGCTACAAACTAATGCTACAAGAGGATACTGACATATTATGTGTTCTTGCAACGTTTATATTATTTGCAAAGTTATATTTTCTTGAAAAACATATAGCGATCAAGTTTTAATAGGTTTTCAATTTTCTTGTAAAATTTCGGCGTACATTGTGAAAGTATCATGTATAAATATAATTGGATATTGCTCATCATGAGTAATTTCTCCTTTAGCCACAATGTTTTCAAAAGTCGTCTATCCTGTAGTCTTCGAATGATGTGTCTCCATTATGCGTATGGCGAAAACACTTTAACCCTTACCCACATACAGTCGCTTTCTGACGCCTCTGATGCAGACGACTTTTGTAAACATTGTGGCGAAAAAGAAGAAATTGCTCATGATGAGCAATGTCTCCTTTTGTCACAACGTTTTCAGCCCTATTCAATAATAATACTTTGGTTTCTAAAACAATTTTCATCATCGAGTAGAAATCCGCCGTAGCCGAGTGGTAAGCGTCGGGATTTGGAACCAGGCGTCCTGGGTTCGATCCCCAGGCTCGGCGCTACGGTAATGGTGGAGTGCTCTTGGACAAGGCACATTTCCTGTCCTAGTACTGGTTTGTTTACCAAGGGATCATGAATATATGAACTGTCGCCGTGATATCAATGAAATAATGCTGAAAACGGCGTTAAACTCTAATAAAACTAAATCATCATCTTTGCCGAGATCATTTCAAAAGAGGTCTGTTGGCTCTTTATTGTAAATTTCTTCAATTTGCCTATTAACTTGTTTCTTGTTTGGGGACTGACATTGCATAATTAATTGTTCTTGCTTTCACACGACCTAGGCTTTTGCTAAAGTTACATGAAACTTCACATGTATAAAGAAAAAGACGGTCAAAAAAAGACTTTCCTTTGGACGTCATGTTACGATTCTTTGATTATAACTGGTTCCTCGTTAAATAAGGGGAGGTAACCAAATTATGTGCGTTTGTGTGTTGTTTTCACTTCAGCTTTCAACATGCTCAAGGGCGTAGCTAGCCCTCTATTTATGTGGATTCATAATTGTGCTAATTGGTGCATTCTGAGGTGCTTTATTTAGTACTGGGAAATGGACAGTTTTAGGATCATACATCAACAAATAAACCCTTTATTCGGCAGATTTTTTCTTTAAAAATAGAGCCGGAGTGGAACCCTTTGTTTTTTGTCACAGGAGTGGAACGCTGGCTTTTAGTAGGCGGGTTTCTCGCCGAGTCCGCCTCGTTTATTAGGGAGCACTCGGGCCCAGAGGCCCCTGTCACCGGAGTGGAACACTTTTTTTAATTTTTTGTCATGGGAGTGGAACGCCGGCCATTAGTCCGCCGCGTGTATTAGGGGAGCACTCGGGTCCAGAGGTCCCTGTAACAGGAGTGGAACACTTTTGTTTTTGTCACGGGAGTGGAACGCCGGCCTTTAGTAGGTGGGTTTCTCACATTGTCTGCCGCGTGTATTAGGGGAGCACTCGGCTGCTGGCCTGGGAAATCTGAGCCGGGGCCGCATATATGCTACAAGGCACCCGCGCATACGGCGAAGTGCTAGCCTTGTTTCAAGCGAGCACTCCGCTGCTGTGAGCCGGGGCCGCATATGCTATAAGGCAGGTCCCGCCGTCTACCCGCGCTTACGGCGAAGTGCTGGCCTTGTTTCAAGTGAGCACTCCGCTGCTTGTAGAGGAAATGTGAGCTGGGGCCGCATATGCTTTAAGGTAGGTCCCGTCATCTACCCGCGCTTACGGCGAAGTGCTGGCCCTTTTTAAAAGTGAGCACTCCGCTAATGTTAGGGGAAATGTGAGCCGGTCCCGAACTTGCTATAAGGCAGGTCCCGCCGTCTACCCGCGCTTACGTCGAAGTGCTGGCCCCTTTTCAAGTTAGTACTCCGCTGCTGGTAGGGGAAAAGTCAGCCGGGGCCACATATGCTATAAGACAGGTTCCACCGTCTACCCGCGCTTACGGCGAAGTGCTGACCTTGTTTCAAGCTAGCACTCCGCTGCTGGCCGGGGTAATGTGAGTCGGTGACGCATATGCTATAAGGGCTATTATAATTTAGTATAGAAACGGCAAGGAACGTTTGATATGAGCATGTAGTCAAGTACGCATACTGCAACTTTGGTTGATTTGTTTGTTTTGTTTTGTCAGAGTCATGTGGATTCAGCCGCGTACTCGCGTATAGGCAGCTACGCGCCTGATGTTTAGAAACTGTTTATTAAACAAAACAAAAAAGCTGGCTTACGGAGTCTAGTGTAGGTCAATTAACCCAAACATTGCAGTTGAGGTGGAATGAGAGAAGAACCGGAAAACTAATTTCATTCTAGATGGAAACGTTTTGATCTCGGCTCACTTTCTTTGACTAGCTGTTGGATGAAGACAAATAGTAAACGCTTGCTTTTTCCAGAATTCACTGTTAGAGTTCGACATTTTGAATTGAAAAGAGCATACATAATCAAACTATTTATTGACTAAATCAAACTGTGTTAGGTAGCGAGAGACACTTTATGTCAAACTCCACCAACTTCATCCATGGCCTGGATGATCTATAGGTTACACATTACAATACACCAAGTAAATTCCTTACTTATTTCCATGTAAATCGACCAGTTTCAGCCCTTAATTGTCACACTGTCTTAGAATTTCTCATGTAGAACACCATATATCATTGAAAAGAGTTACCTCTAAGCTTTAGAAATATCCAAAGAAAATGGGAGTCATGCATTATGCAAGAAATAATTCAACAGGCAAAAATGGTAAACGTCATTAAGGACCAAATCTGGCCCGGACAAAATCGGTGTTTCACATAATCTACTTTCACGTTCAAACAAGGTCGAAAAATACCGTAACAATGATCAAATCAATCATTTCAAGTGCATCCTATACACATTTACAATGAATTAAAACTCAATGTCAAATATTCAATGCATTCTGGTGATGGTTTACACTCATTTATATGCAAACACAACATCTTTAGGGACTATTTGGCTGATCAGCATGACCGCGGAGATATTTGGCGTACTTTGACCTGCTGCAGATTTGTTGTGGGAAAGGGCCAAAGCATGCTCGACTACCCAAAACATCTTCTTGTTCTGTAATGCACATTATAAAAAACAATGCGAAATTATTGACGTGGATTATTTAATTCTATATAGGAATCTTCGCTTCTGACAATTGCGAATACTACTATTATATAATGATCATTAATGTTCATCGTCAAAACAAGCATCGACCGCCTAAGAGCAAAATATTAATTTTATTATTATTTTTGAACATGATAAGTTTTCAGTTATTTATCGTAAATTGAAACTTATACACCTCTTGGGAGCCACACGTAATCTCCAGTCATGTGGCGTATTCTCGGTCTTGATAATCTATTTATAGAAACTGAAGTTGGATGGAGATGGCCGATGAGCCTTTGGTAAACACATAGAATCTTTCTGATATTCAAGTAAAAAAATATGCGCATGTTCCATGTCTTAGTGTTTTCTCATATTAATTGCCGTTTATCTTTTTTAAAGATATTTCTTGTTATTTATCTAACTGTTTATATATGATGTTTTATGCCGCTTTCAACGATTTCTCATTTATATCAATGTGTTATCATGGTAAGTTTACAGTACTACTGGTCCATTTATCCCGCCAACTTGCCAGTCAGTCGTAATGCTGTTACCCTACAATCCTAACCGCCAAGGAGCGAAAGTTATTACTGCCGTTTTGAAAGTAATTGATATTACTTTATCGGGAGTCGAACCAGCGACCTCTTGCATCCGATGAGGACGCTCGCCCAGTACACCACGGAGGCGGTCGACATTTGATTGGTCTACAATCTAGATCTAAAAATTATTGTCTGATACTAATGACAAAAGTCCAGGAAATCTAGATCATTTGTTTAACATCTAGGTCAAAACTGAGGTTAACCAGCTATCGCCGGAAAAAAATACCCGTCAAATGTAAAACCTAAAAGAAACAAAGAAATTAATCATTGGCAACACATTGAAGGCGTTTACTATAATTGAGATTCATTAGTGACTGAAATCAATGAAAAACATGAATCAAAGTCGATATGATTTATCAATAACTATGCAACTGGGTTTTTATAACGTTTTGTCTCGTACCTTGATTAAAGTTCTATCGGTTGATTCCACATCCCATATCCGTATCAGCTTACTTCATCACCCTTTCACACTATCAACGAATTTGTAGCACAGACGACTTTGAAAAATATATTGATATGATATGAAAACTCTCTTCAAATGTTTGATTGATTGATTGATTGGTGTTTAACGCCGATTTTAACAATGTTTCAATTATCACGTCGATTTATGAGTAAGCTTCTGATGATACTGGTCCATTTATCTCCTAACACCAGTCAGCCAGTCGTGTTCCTAACCCCGCAACGGAAGGTAGCCCTGTTTAAAGTCTTTGGTATGCCCCGGCCTGGGGGTCGAATCCTCGACCTATCGCATGCGAGGCGGACGCTCTTCAAATGAAAGAACAATTATTAATTAAAGTTGAAAACATTGTGGCAGAAAGGGAAATTGATCATTTATGAGCCGTCTCGCGAGAAACCAACAGTGTGGACTCTGCGTAAAGTATCGACCCTGATCAGCCTAATCATGCCGAGAAGGCTAACCCGGACAGACAATTTTCGCATCCTGTCGATTTTTTGTTTCAAGAATCATTACTCTATACCTCTATCCCACTGAGACGGAATGTGACGGCTCGGATCAGTCTGCGCGCACTGCACAGGCTGATTTGGATCGATACATTACGCAGAGGCCATAATGTTGATTTTCTCACGGAACGGCTCATATTATGTTGTTTGCTGTAGATACGTCGAAATGCATTTGTGTGTGGGGGGAAGCATTTAATTTTTAATATAAGCAAAAGGGAAAAACGAGATATTCGTTGCAAAAAAAAGGTGAAATTGATAATTATGAGTAATGTATCCTCATTTACATCCGCAACGGGTTTTGATCCAGCGAAATCCACCGCCCCCCACCTAAAGAAAACTCCACTCAAACAACAATACCATTGATTGACTCCATCCCTTTCCATCATACACCAAATGTCGAGTCTCTGCAGCTCAGTCGGTAACGACGCGTGCTGTCAATCCAGGGGGTTGTGAGTTCGAATCCCGGCTCGGCCAACTGTCTTTCCGACGTTTGACAAAAGTCATAACAACATGCGTTATTCGTCTTCCACCAATGGGCTGAGTAAGTCTATGTGGAAAAGCAGCCAGTTGCTTGGGAAGATTGTTGTGTAGAGTACGGATGTGAGAAAACCAGGAGTAGGTGAACTGGCCGCCGTGATATAACTGAGAAATTGTTAAAAACGGCGTTAAATCATTCAACTCCATTATACACCAAATGTGCTCTTTAGGACCTTTTGTACGAGAGGCCGACGTTACGTAGAAAACATGTAGCAAAACGTATTATAAACTCCTCTATATATGAAAGTACAAATGAGCCATAATAATTTCACTTTCATACGAAGAGATTTTTCACAGTTTTGCAAAGATTTCTTCAATTGATTGATTGATTGATTGATTGGGTTTAACGCCGTTTTTAACAATTTCTCAGTTATATCACGGCGGCCAGTTCACCTACTCATGCATTTCCTAGTTTTCTCACACCAGTACTCCACACAACAATCTTCCCAAGCAACCGGCTGCTTTTCCATATAGACTTAGCCCATTGGTGGAAGACGAATGACGCATGTCGCATTGACTTTTGTCAATATTTACAATCGTCGGAAAGAAAGTTGGCCGAGCCGGGATTCGAACTCAAAGCCCCTGGATTGACAGCCCGCGTAAATATTTCTTCAAGGTCGTCTGTTTCTGAAAATCGGTTGTATGTGAGAAAGGGTTAATTAAAAAGAGGTCTTTTAACGAGAAACGGATACCTACATGTAGGGACGAAATTGATCGAGCTACAATTTAAGAGTTGTGTCTGTAGACAGTCTTAGGAGTATGACGTGTAAATAAATGTCTAGTATGAGACTGTACGACATAATCTGCGTCTTCACTCATCGCATATGCAACACGAATCCCTTTTGGTCAAATTACGCTAAATACATCCGCGGGCCCCTTTGATCGTAGTGCGTAAACAAAACTTTGTTTGCTCAGAAATGGTTGTACATCTGGCCCGGACTGCATTGGATATGTGACAATGGGTGTAAATTGTTTGTAAATATGTAGAGGATGAACTGGAACTGTTTGATTTGATCATTTTAGGTATCTTGACCTAGTGTGTAAGTGAAAGTAGAGTATGTGAACACCCAGTTTCAGCCTAGCTGGATTGTGGTAAAAAGGACGGTCCCCATCTTCACAGAGCAAGTTTTTTCTTGCATAATGCATGACCCCACATTTTCTATGGATTATTTTAAAGGTAAGAAGTATCTCTTTTCAATGATATATGGTATTCTACCTGGGAAACGCTTAGAAAGTGTGACAAACGAGGGTTGAAGCTGGTTGATTTACATGTAAACAAAGAAGGAATTTATTTGGTGTATTGTACGGTGTTCCGTTAGGGCCATCGTAGTTTCTTGGTTTCGACCTAGGGTCGACATTACGATAACGCGATGCGATAGTACGATAGCGCGATGCGAAAGTGCGAAAACGCGATGCACTTTCGTATTATCGCATCGCGTTATCGTACTATCGACCTAGGGTCGATAGTACGATAACGCGACGCGAAAGTACGATATTAATATCGACCTAGGGTCGATAGTACGATAACGCGATGCGATAGTACGAAAGTGCGATGCGAAAGTACGATATTAATATCGTCTCCTCGCATCGTGGTCTCGCAGTTTCGCATTTTCGTACTTTCGCATCGCGTTTTCGCACTTTCGCATCGCGTTATCGTACTGTCGACCCTAGGTCGAAACCGCGAAACAACGATGGCCCTAACGGAACACCGTAGTATTGTGACCTTTTTCCAATAACACGGATCTAATAATTACGTCAGGGCACTCGAATGTCGCACCTAGTGTATATAATTGAAATGTTGATGGGTTATATTAAAAAAAATTCTGATTAAAAAACCCACATCTGTCAACCCATAGATTACATCATCTGATACGAAGTAACCTATTATGGGCCGTCCCGCGATAAAAACCAACATTGTGGACTCTGCGTCGACCCTGATCAGCCTTATAATGCCGCGCCGGCTTACCCGGATATACGCTTTTCGCCTCCTGTGGATTTTCTGTTTCAGTAATCATTACTCTATACCTCTATCCACCTGAGACGAAATGTGTCGGCCCGGATCTGTCTGCGCGGACTGCATTACGCAGAGACCATAATGTTGTTTTTTATCGCGGGACGGCTACTATAATGCTCGTTCGATCCTTTTCCAAATACAGACAAACGTCGAACAAACTGAAGCAGACAAGTTTTATAAATATTTGACAAAAGGAAACAAAAATGTCGTTTTGAGCAAATTTCTCCTTTTGCTACAATGTTTTCAACTCAATTCAATAAATCTTCATTAATCTATAAAGATTTTCCAGATTTTAAAAGTCGTCAGCTGCAGATGTCTTGTATGTGTAAGGAAAGCCGGGGTACAAAATGTTATCTAATATTACATTTTACGTAACTTTTTGGTTTCAATCAACAAGAGAAGAAAAAAAAAAATCCCCACATACCGAAGCTTTCTGTTGCTCCAGAAAACGACTTTTGAAAAAATATTTGTAAGATGGAAATAATGTTATAATTATCAATTTCTCCTTTTGCCACAATGTTTTCAACTCAATTCAATAAATCTTCTTTCATCTATAAAGAGTTTCCAGATTTTAAAAGTCGTCAGCTGCAGATGTCTTGTATGTGTAAGGAAAGCCTGGGTTCAAAATGTTATCTAATATTACATTTTACGTGACTTTTAGTTTGAATCAACAAGAGAAGAAAACAAAAGTTTCCAACATACAGACGCTTTCTGTTGCCTCTGAAGACGACTAAGTTTGAAATAAAAAGTGTAAGAAGAAAAAGGTTGAACAAATTAAGGTTAACTTTAAACTGTCGGGTATCATTCAAGATGTAAAAATGAAATGTGGACAGTAGTTCGATTTCCTATGTGATATGTGTCACCAATTGCTAAATGTTTTCCCTTCCGTGGGTTTTTTCCCCAAACAATTCTTAAACTATGGGATAGACTAACAATCGTGAATATAAACTAAAAGCGGGTATATATATCTACACTACCCTTTGTGGCATGACCATTTCGCAATTATTGATGTTTGTTTGTGGATTTTTATAAGCTAAAAGTGTTGCTTACTTGATTGCTATACAGATTGATTGGTTGATTAATTGATTGATTGATTGATTGATTGATTAATAAATGTATTGATTGATTAATTGATTGATTGGTTGATTAATTGATTGATTGATTGATTGATTGATTGATTTTGGTATATAACGCCCTTTTCAAGAATGTCCACGTCATATCAAGGCAGTTCACGTACTTATATGCTTACAGGCTTCTCACACCAGTTCTCAAATCAACAGTCTTTCCAGACAACTAGCTGCTTTTCCACATAGATTGTCAGCCCATTAGAGGAAGCAAAATGGCGCGTGTCACATTGCCAGACGTCGGTTAGGATGTTGGCCGAGCTTCTGTTCGATCTCACAGCCCCTTTCAGAGCTATAGATATCATAAGGTGCGTTTTGCATGTTCTTAAATCCTTATTTGACCCTCTAACCCTATGTTGTGGATACTCAAAAGAATCGTCTCACTGAGACGATTCTTTTGAGTACCCACATAATAGGGTTTGGTTGGATAATAAGAGAGATATTTTTGGGAAAAGAGCTGCGGACACCTTCGTATCAAGAACCATGCCCTTTGAGTGACAGCCCGTGTCACTACAGACTGAGGTACCGGGTCTCGGCTGCTAAAAGTATAGTATTGGCCGAACGGTTCGTTTATATGTACGCGTTAGTCATTCATTCAAAAGGGAGATAACCACTGACGTACATATCGAAGTCGAGGTAAAGTAGAGTTATCTTTATTCAGAGAGCGAATCACAACCCGATTCAGTGATTTTTACTATCAAAGAGAAGTTAAACAGTTAAAGTCCTTTACTCGTTCGGTACGGGACCTAGTTCAAAGGAAAACTTCTTCTTATTTTGTATTGGATTCGTTAACGTGTGTCCTTCTGACAAGAGTTTAAAATATTTAAATAACTTGTGAATATAATGTTTTCAATTTAACATTTAGTTTATGTTTTGCAAACATTAAAAAACATATGATACAAAAGGAAATTATATTAATTTGAAAAGAGTTTTAGTTTGGATTTTTAAGGCTGAATGCCTTTTGAATACAAGTGAGATAAGATGATTTTTTTGACAGTGATGTGATATCATTAGTTGTGATTTAGTGAAGTATAAAATACAGGAATACTGGATTGAATTAATTAGAAAGGTAAAGAAAGTGTACGAAAGGAGTTTAAGTTATAACGAATACTTTTTTGTTTGTAATTCTTGTCTTATAATTTAATCTTTACACACTGAACTCATTTATATGCATTACAAAGTAAATGTTTATGTTACATGCATTTTCATTTCACTTGCGTATTCTTCTGCTGTCTAAAATGTATTTAAAGTATAAGTTTAATGTTACAAATAACACAAAAGGTTGAATATTACTTTACTGTATAATACTGCAAAACGTTAACTATACTATATTGAAATATAAATAATCCTCAAATAAAACACTATCAATTCTTACAAAATGTCTATGTTCTTTTTGGAAAAAATAATTTAAACCCATCGTTCCAATGCTAAGCCGAGCCCCGGTAGCTCAGTCGGTAGAGATGCGGGCTGTCAATCCAGGGGTTGTGAGTTCGAATCCCGGCTCGGCCAACTTTATTTCCGACGATTGACAAAAGTCAATGCGACATGCGTCATTCGTCTTCCACCAATGGGCTAAGTCTATGTGGAAAAGCAGCCAGTTGCTTGGGAAGTTTGTTGTGTGGAGTACTGGTGTGAGAAAACCGGGAAATGCATGATTAGGTGAACTGGTCGCCGTGATATAACAGAAATTGTCAAAAACGACGTTAAACCACAATCAATCAATCAATCAATCCAATGCTAAGTGGCGAGTGTTATCTTTTCTTTTATACCTACGTTATTACACTTATAAACGGGGAATAGAAATACACGTTATGAAAAGTAATACAAAACTCAATTAAAGGTAGACTATCATTATTAATGCCAAAATCATTTCAATGTGAAATTTCTCAATATAACTGTTCTATTTCATGCATATTTTACCATTAACCCTCCCCCCCATATAGAACACAACTGCTGCACATGAATTTGAAAACGTCACTTAAAAATATGGGGAAAAAAAAACAACCTAAAAAAGCAAGTACAATTATTTTAGTTATAAGAATAGACAACAGTGTGGCAAAAGGACAATTAGTGATTAGAATCAAAGTTCTCCTTTTACCACATTTTTTTCAGAAATGTCGTTCCTTGTAAATGCGTCAAAATGTGTCTTCACGTCGAAAAGGGTTAAATAAAACTCTTTCCATGATATAGGATATCGTTTATGCTCCTGCAACATAAATCTTTACAAAACATTTTAGAACAAAATATGGAAACAGTGTGGCAAAAGGACAATTAGTGATTAGAATCGACAGCAATGTGGCAAAAAGAAAGTTCTCCTTTTACCACAATATTTTTAAAACTCGATTCTTGTAAATGTGTTAAAATGTGTCTTCACGTGGAAAAGGGGGTTAAATAAAAAAAAACTTTCCATGATACAGGAGATCGTTAACGCTCCTGCAACATAAATATTTTACAAAACATTATAGAAAATGCAGATATTTTAATGATTGCCATCTTTTTTTTATTTTATCAAATAATGTTTTTTTTTTTAATCTACACATTTATGAACCAAGAAAATATTTTCAATTTAATAGATATTATGTTTATCCACATATTTATTTTAAAACGGGGACGTTTTAAGTCATCACCAGATCACCAGATCACGTAAACTGTTAAGTAGTATCAAAGTTAGCGAAAGGCATGTAAAATGCAAGATAATGTAAATATAAATACACATACTTTCACTAAATGTTCCAAAAATAAAAAACTCATTCGAAAGGCAGATACTGGTGAATATGCTAAATTCTTTCGAAATAATATGATAAGATAAGAAAGGAAATGATATCGCGGATGCAGTGCATTCTGATGTAAATTTTGTTAAGAAAATGCATTTTAATATATAGCAAACAAATAACTCGAAAATAATTTATTGCATTGATGTGATGAAAAGTGAGTAAAATGCACTAAACACGTTTATGGAATGTTATTAAAATGAGCCATCCCGCGAGAAAACCAACATTGTGGACTTTGCGTAAAGTATCGACCCGGATCAGCCTAAGCATGCCACGCAGGCTTACCCGAATATACACTTTTCGCCTCTTGTGGATTTTCAGTTTCAGGGATCATTACTCTATACCTCTATTTCCCTGAGACGGAATGTGTCGGCCCGGATCAGTCTGCGCGGACTGCGCAGGCTGATCTGCGTCGATACATTACGCGGAGGTAATACTGTTGGTTTTTCTCGCTGATTACAATCTTATTTATAATATAATGCATTCTTCTCCCAAATATATCCACCCGATGGTTCAGAGATAAAACGGATTTCTTGAATACGGGAGGTAGGGGTTGGTTCGGTACCTGGCTTGGTCCTAACACATTAAAAAATAGTTGGTAAATAGCTGTAACCCCTTTCCCTCCTTGGCACTCAGGATGTTTTTTCTTTAGCATTACGAGTTACTCGCTGGTGTATAAATTAATGGACCAGTAGTACTAGAAACTAACGCAGGCAACGACATGTTATATAACTGAAACAATGTTGGAAGCGGCGTAAAACACCACGTAACTCGCACCTATCACCTAGCGATGGACTGTCAGACATGCTTTTGTGTGAAATTTTAAAATCGGGGGTATCGCAAACACTTTGTATTACGTTTTTTTTTTAACCCAAACCCATTCCAATATACAGTAAACCTACTAAAGACGGTTTTGAAAACATTATGTTTATGAAAGTTTTCTATTCAGTGCAAGAACACTTATTAAATAAAGTTGAGCACATTGTAGCAAAAGTTGTCTGCTGCAGAGACGCGAGAATGCGTCTTTATGTAGAAAAAGGGTTAATAGAATAATTTATAACACAATTTTATTAAATTAGTCCCAGTATTTCGGAATACAAGATGATGACTTGGCGGTGAATGTACTTGGCACATTATTTTATATAGTTTTACCCTCCCTTGCCAACATACAAAAAAGAAGTTTGCAGCAGATGAGTTATAAAACATCTAGGCAAAATTATGAGATATATAATTTTAAATGAAGGAATTGTTAATGGTCAGAGATAAAAAATAAAAAAACTCATTATGTGCCTTTTCTCCGTTAGACCATTACAATTTCAATGCAAAAACGAGAAATGACTCATTATGTGCTTTTTCTCCACTTTAAGGTTTCAATGCATCTGCTGCAGATGCTTCAACAAGCGCCTGTATGTGGAAAATGGTTACATAAAACCTGTTACTGATACAAGCAATTAAGACGCGTATGTCTTGAAATGGAGAGTTACTTTTGTTTAACCCTCCTTTTCCCACATACAGCCAATCTACAGCCGACGACTTGAACCATGTTGACAAAATTGTTGGAAAGATCTTTAAATTTTAATTTAACGAATAAATAGAGTAAAAAAACATTTTGGTAATTAGAAATTACTCAATATTTGTTTTTGCAAGAATATTTTCAAAAGCCGTACGCTGCGTATGCGTCAATATACATCTGCAAGTCGGAATCGTTAAAAACGAAAAAAATGTCTCAACAATTGAATTTCTGAAACACATTTGAGCCGTCCCGCAAGAAAACCAAAAGTATTGCCTCTGCGTAATGTATCGACCCAGATCAGCCTTCGCAGTCCGCGCATACTGATCCGGGTCGACATATTCCGTCTCAGGGGTATAGAGGTATAAAGTAATGATTTCTGAAACAGGAAATCCACAGGCGGCGAAAAGTGTCTGTCCGGGCTAGTCTGCGCGGCATGCTTCGGCTGATCCGGGTCGATGCTTTACGCTGAGTCCACAATGTTGGATTTCTCGTGGGAAGGCTCATTTCATGCTTCATGTGTCCAGAGGTTTTTTTTTAAGATGAATTTAAAATCACATTATCAAAGTTTGCCTTTCCTAACCCGGCCTTCTTCGCTTACACACAATCCCCCTCGATGGTGAAGTGGTAGAGCGTCCGTCTCGGGTGCGGGAGGCCGCCGGTTCGATCTCCTATCCGGTCATTTCATCGACATTAAAACTAGTTGCAATGGCTGCCCTCCTCTGAGTTAAGCAATACGACTAACTGGATGGTGTCAGGATAAATGGACAAGTAGTACTGGTAACTTACCCAGGAAACGCCGTGATATAACTGAAAAACTATTGAAAGAGGTGTAAAACCAAAAAAATAAAAAAAATAAAAAAAATAAATGTTCCCTTACGATCGATTCTGTATTATACCTAAAGTAAGTAATCTGATCTTTTAGACACCCGGGTTTGTTTCGTGCCGTCCGTGCCGTATGAACCTTGTTTACCTTACTGTCTGGGCCATTTTAGGCTTCAGCCTCTCGGGTCCATTTCGTCTGTGTTTTACATATGCCGCTTCTGGCCGCCACACTAAGGAACACATTTTTTTAAAAAAAAAAATGAATTTTTACAGCACTTTATTAACAAATGTTTTAAAATTATTTACAATCTCTGCATTAATGACGTCTTCAGGCAGACCGTTTCGTGGATATATGACTGATTTGAAAAAGAAGTATTTTCTAATGTTTGTTCTACAGTGGTATTTATACAGTTTTCTGGTAAAGCGAGAATATCAAAGTACGCAAGTTACATATTATATATATAACACGTTACAAGCGGGTATTTACGTTATTCAAAACAAAACTATAAATCACACATAATTCACTTTATTACCTTATAGGTAACACGATCAAACTGAAATTCAGTCTCTTAACCCTTTCGCCGAGTCCGTCCCGGTAACACAGTGGTTAGCGTGGTGTGCAGTCAATCCAGGTAGCGTGAGTTCAAACCCAAGCACGACCAAAATTGTTTTCGGCGTTTGAAAAAACGGTCATTGCGACAAACGTCATTCGTATTCCACAATTTGGTTAACAGTCTTCAGTGTGGAAAAGCAGCCAATTGCTTGGAAATACTGTTGTTTGGAATACTGGTGAGAGAACGCCAGGATTCCATGAGTATATGAACTGGAATGAGTGATATTACTGGAAATTGTTTTTAAATGTCTTAAATCGAATTCAATAATACTTATATCATGATAGAGATGTTCAATATTCAAAAGTTGAGCCGTTCCAAGAGAAAACCAACATTATGGCTTCTGCGTAAGGTATCAATCCAGATCAGCCGGCGCAGTCCACGCAGGCTAATCAGGGCCGACACATTCCGTCTCATGGACATAGAGGTATAGAGTAATGAGTCCTGAGACAGAAAATCCAAAGGAGGTGAACAGTATATGTCCGGGTTAGCCTGCGCGGCATGCTTAGGCTGATCCGGGTCGATACTTTACGTAGAGTCCACAATGTTGGTTTTTCTCACGGGACGGCTCAGTTATGTATTGAAGCTTTCAAAGATGATTAACACATTTTGTAAAAAAAATAGAAAATCTCTATAATTGAATGGATAACCTATGACTAAAAGTGGAAAACATTGTGGTAAAAGAAGAAATTGCTCGTTTTGAGCAATTTCTACTTTTGTCACTATGTTTTAAAAAAAAAAACGTCAGCAGCAGAGGCGTAGAAAGCGTCTATATGAGGGAAAATGGCTAATTAATAAAACGATTAGAAATACGTTGTCTGCAGCTGATACATCTTCCATCATAACGATATTTCAATGTTGCCAACATTGCTGTCAAGCAGTATCTACCCGCTGAGTCGACAACGTTTGTTTCATTGAGTGAGGCATTTCAAAGGGACTGTTTTTTGTTTGTTTTTTTATATCCCTTAACCGGTACCGACGACCTTTTAAAGGGGATACATCGGACGAATTTGCCGAGCCCCGGTAGCTCAGTCAGTAGCGACGCGGGCTGTCAATCCAGGGGTTGTGAGTTCGAATCCCGGCTCGGCCAACATTCTTTCCGATGTTTAACAAAAGTCATTGTGACCTGCGTCACTCGTCTTTCACCAATGGGCTGTTCAACAGTCTATGTGGAAAAGCAGCCAGGTGCTTGGAAAGTATGTTGTGTGGTGTACTGGTGTGGCAAAAACCAGGAAACGCAGGAGTAGGTGAACCGGTCGCCGTGTTATGACTGAACAATTGTTGAAAACGGCGTTAAACCTCAATCAATCAATCCCTTTTCCCCGGTACCAACGACTTTTTAACGGGGTATACATCGGACGATTTTTTTTAAATTATCTTTGGAAAAGGCGCAATAAAGGGTTAGATTTAATTGATTAGGATAAGCAAGTCGTGTCTGTCTCATATAGTGTATACGAATGTCGTTTTCTGTTGCGACGACTTTTTAACGACGATACATCGGACAAATTTTATAAATTATCTTTGAAAAAGGGCAATTAAGAGTTAGATTTAATTGATTAGGATAAACAATTCGTGTTTGTCTCATATAATGTATAGGAATGTCGTTTTCGTTTGATAGGACGTGATTTATATAGTAGCAAGCAAAGGTTTATATATGATAGCAAATCTGATACGTACTTTTTTCGCATCAAAATTTACATTTTAAACCGCAGACGGAATTAATGTGTTGTTATTCAGTTTTGAAATGTAAGCAAACACTAATGTAAAATAACATGCAAAAAAATATGGCTGATATCTATCGTATACGCGTGATCCCTTTTAACTCTCATATAGACACTTGCTGACGCCTCTGCAGCAGACGACTTTTCGAAAACATAGTAAAATAAGACTACACTCTAAAATGGTACAATATTAAGTAGAATGCTTAACCCTTCTCCTCATACAGACGCTTTCTGGCGCCTCTGCAGCAGACGGCTTTTTGAAAACATAGTGACAAAAGAAGAAATTGCTCAAAACGAGCAATTTCTTCTTTTGCCACAATGTTTTCCACTTTTAGTCATAGGTTATCCATTCAATTATAGAGATTTTTTTTATTTTTTGACAAAATATGTTCGAAGTCGTCTGCTGCAGAATTGTCGTATGAGGGAAAGGTTTTAAAGCATATACATCTGTAGCTGAGCAGACGACTTAAGAACGTCAAGACAACGAATATGGCAAGTCCCTACAAACAAATAGATTGTTTGGTGTTTTTACGTCGCGTTCACCATTTATTCGGTCATATCACGGCGTTTCTTAGGTAAGTTACCAGTACTACTGGTCCATATATCTTGACACCAGCCAGTCAGACGTAATGCTAATCTCGCAACCCTGAGCGTCAAGGACGGCAGCCATTACTACAATTTTTTAAAGCAAAACTATTAAATGTGACTGAAGATACTGTGAAAAAAAGAGATTGCTTATAATAAGCAATTTTTACCTTATGTCACTTTGGTTTTTAAAAAAAAACGTCTGCTGAAGCTGCATACAAATTGCGGGGATGGGTTAAACAGCACATACGTTATTACTACACTTTTTTAAAACAAAACTATTAAATGTGGCTTCATACTGTGAAAAAAGAGATTGCTTATAATAAGCAATTTTTACCTTATGTCACTTTGCTTTTTTAAAAAAAAACGTCTGCTGAAGCTGCATACACATTGCGGGGATGGCTTAAACAGCACATACGTTATTACTACACTTTTTTAAAGCAAAACTATTAAATGTGGCTGAAGATACTGTGACAAAAAGAGATTGCTTATAATAAGCAATTTTTACCTTATGTCACTTTGCTTTTTAAAAAAAAACGTCTGCTGAAGCTGCATACAAATTGCGGGGATGGGTTAAACAGCACATACGGTTATTACCTGGATATATTCTTCCTCACATACAGACACTTTTTAACGCCCCCTGCAGCAGACGACATGTGGAAACATTGTAGCAAACGATAGAATTTTCACAATGTTTTCAACTCTTTATTTAAAACTTAACTATTATATAAAGAGATTGTCCATATCGTTCTCGAGATGATTTCAAAGTCGTCTGCTGCAGATTTGTAGGAAAGTGTTTAAAACTTAACTATTATATGAACAGACTGTCCATATTTTTCTCGAGAGGATTTCAAAGTCGTCTGCTGTAGATTTGTTGCTTGTAGGAAAGTGTTTAAAACCTAACTATTATATGAACAGATTGTCGATCTCTTTCTTGAGATGAATTCAAAGTCTTCTGCTGTATATTTCTTGTATGCAGGAAAGTGTTAAGGGTATTAAGTGTTAGGTCTTTACCCCAACAGTTGTTCACTGCCAACTTAAAATATGATCGATTCGTTAGGTAAGAAGTAACAATCACCTAACAGCTACTCTGCTAGGTAAATCTAAATAAATCCATAACACATTAAATCAGCCATGAAAACACCGAGAAAATAAATACGAAAGCAAATTAAGGAATGTTAGAAAAGGTTAAATAAAAGTACTTTTTTTTTTTTAACCACGTCCTGTGTACATTGTAAGCTATTAGTTAGTTTGCATATTTCAATATTTATCATCTAGTTAAGTCTACTACCGATACATCATTAACTATTGGCCACACGACAGTCTGTCATTCAGAGGGTTCCGAGTTCAAATTCCGGTTTCGAGTGGTTGACATTAAGTCAATTTGATATGCACTCTAGAACATATTTGTTTCATTAGCTGGCAAAACCGACAAATTTATGCACATAATGTGTGAAGGATAATGATATCACCTAAAGGGAATACAATCCGCAACCCTTTTCCTCTCATACCACAAATCTGCAGCAGACGACTTTGAACATGTTTTGTCAAATAATAGAAAATCTCTATAATTGAATGGATAACCTATGACTAAAAGTGGAAAATATTGTGTCAAAAAGGAGAAACTGCTCGTTTTGAGCAATTTATTCTTTTGTCACTATGTTTTTAAAAAAGCCGTCTGCTGCAGAGGCTCCATAAAGCGTCTATATGAGGGAAAGGGTTAAGAATTCTACTTGATATCGTACATTTTAGAGTGTAGTCCAATTTTACTATTTCGTTGCCGGATATCACAAAGTCGACTCTTCCATGTTGAACATTTTGGACCCCTCCATTTCTCGTATAACGGTAAATTTTAATGTTTGAATGGCTAACAATGCAGATTTAAGGAAAGATAGCTCGCTATTATCTCGGAAAGGGATTTATATTAATTAACTCTTTCCCACTTGCAGACGCATTCCGATGCATTTGTAGCAGACGACTTTTTTGAAAACATAGTGACAAAAGAAGAAATTGCCCAGAGCGAGCAATTTCTCCTTTTGCCACAATGTTTTCCACCTTTTGCATAGGTTATCCATTCAAATTAAGGAGATTTTCCAATTTTTGGCAAAATATGTTCAAAGTCGTCTGCTGCAAAATTGTCGTATGAGGGAAAGGGTTATATAACAATGGTTTAGAGCAACGGTATGGGAAAAGCATGTTTTTTAACACTTTTCATTTATATATACTATACCTCTTCCCAGACGAATTATGATGCACCCACATCACGCGTCTTCTAAAGAAACATTGTGGCAAAAGAAGAACATTCTTCATATTGAGCAACTTCTTATTAAGTCACAAAAGTGTCAACTCTATTTTATTGTTATACCTTCGTTTTTTTAGATTTCTCCCCCCCCCCCCCCCCCCCACCCAAAAAAAAAAAATTTTTTTTTTTTAAAAGTCGTCTGCTGCATATTTATTGGATGTGAGAAAGGGTTAACACTGTGGACTATTACACTGATAGATTCACAAACAAATAATACCAGTATTTAACACCGTTGTTTTTGATGAGACGTTTTTCTAAGTTAAGGGGCAAAATTGAAATAAAACATGTATGTCATTATAAACGTAGCCTTCGACTATTAGATGATTCACTTGCCATTTCTGATTTGAAAACTACTTATGCCAAAAAATTCCAGAATGTGAAGACACTTCCCGCCCATGCAGATATGAGCCGTCCCGCGAGAAAACCAATATTATAGCTCCTGCGTAATGTATCGAACCAGATCAGCCTGCGCAGTCCGCTCAGACAGATCCGGGCCGACATATTCCGTCTCAGGGGGGATAGAGGTATAGAGTAATGATTCCTGAAACAGAAAATCCACATGAGGCGAAAGGTGTATAGCCGGGTAAGCCTGTGCGGCATGCTTCAGGCTGATCCGAATCGATACTTTACGCCACAATGAGTCCACAATGTTGGTTTTCTCGCGGGACATATCTCAAAATTTGTTTTGATGAACGTAGGGAACAACTCCAATGAGATTTTTCCCTGTGAAATACCATGGTTAACCATTTCCTACATACAGAACATTTGCAGCTAGCGACTATGTAAACATATTTGCAAAAAAACATGAACAATCTGTGTAAATGAAAGAATAATATTTCGATTGAGTCTAAAACATTGAAATAAAAAGAGAAATTTCTCATTATGATCATTTTCTTCCTTGGTAACAATGTTTTTCAAAAAGTCGTCTGCTGTACAGGAATCATAAATCGTCTATATATGGGAGATGGTTAACCCTTTCCCTAATATAGACGCTTTCTGAGACCTCTGCAGCAGACAGCTTTTTGAAAACACAAAAGAAGAAATTACTCAAAACGAGCAATTTCTCCTTTTGCCACAATGTTTTCCACTTTTGGTCATAGGTTATCCGTTCAATTATACAGATTTCCCATTTTTTGAAAAAATATATTCAAAGTCGTCTGCTGCAGAATTGTTGTATGAGGGAAAGGGTTAAAGGTTAAATTTATGAATTTCAAGTCCGTTACATTGTTGTATATTTTGATAGTATTGATAAGTATAATTTGTGTTCAATATTGAATGACAAGATCACAGGGGCAATTGTCTTTAGTTGTTATAAAAGAATAGGCAATAAACTAATCCAATACTTGTGTACTTTCGTCGAGTTAACCCTTTCCCTCATATAGACGCTTTATGACGCTCTGTAGCGGAGGCTTTTTAAATAACATAGTAACAAAAGAAGAAATTGCTCAAAACGAGCATTTTCTCCTTTTGCCACAATGTTTTCCACTTTTATATAGTCACAGGTTATCCATTCAATTATAGAGAGTTTCTATTTTTTTGTCAAAATATGTTCAAAGTCGTATGCTGCAGAATTGTCGTATCAGGGAAAGGGTTAACCCTTTCTCACATACAACAAATCTGCAGCAGACGACTTTGAAGAAAACTAGAAATAGATATGGAAAAATCTCTATAAATGAAGGAATTGCTACCGAAAATAGTTTGAAAACACTGTGCCAAACGAAGAAAGTGCTTGTTTTGAGCAATTTCTCCTTTTGCCACAATGTTTTTAATAGTAGTCTGCTGCAGATGCGTCAAATTGCGTCTATAGGTGGGAAAGGGTTAACATTAATGACCGTTAGCCGAGAGCCGCGGTAGCTCAGTCGGTAGCGACGCGGGTTGTCAATCCATGGGTTGTGAGTTCGAACCCCAGCTCGGCCAACATTCTTTCCGACGTTTGACAAAAAGTCACTTTGACAATCGCGATTCGTCTTTTAACACTGGGCTAACAATCTAAGTCTAAGTTGAAAAGCAGCCAGTTGCTTGGAGAGTATGTTGTGTGGGGATACTGGTGGGAGAAAACCAGGAAACACATGAGTAGGTGAACTGGCAGCCGTGATACGACTGAACAATTGTTGAAAACGGCGCTAAATCCAAATCAATCGAAGTGATTTTCCACATAGACTGTTTGTTAGTGCATTGGTTGAATACAAATGGCGAATGACGCAATAACTGTTGTCAAAAGTCACAAAGATTGTTGTCCGAGATGGGATTCGAACAGGCATCTCATGGATTGACAGCCGGCATCGGTATCGACTGAACTGCGCTTAAAAAGGACTACCACAAGTTACACTGTGGGTTCACGCGCCGCTCAAAATACAAAACAACTTTCAAGATATATGTGTCAATTTTCAGTTCATGGAGTTTTTAATAAAGCGCTTTTGAAAGAAACTTTTAAAATGCATACGAAGCTGGGACATCTGCAAGTGACGACTTTTCAAAACATTTTTGCAAAAGAAAGAAGAATGCGCACCTTATGAGCGATTCCTTGCATTCGGTACAATCCTTTAACCATTTCCCTCATACAACACATTTGCAGCAGACGACTTTGAAATCATCTCGACAAAAGAGGGAATATTTCCATAATTGATAGTATAATTATTGAAAAGAGTTGAAAACATTGTGTCAATAAGGAGAAATTGCTCGTTTTGAGCAATTTCTCCTTTTGTCACAAGGTTTTCGAAAGTCGTCTACTGCAGAGGCGTCAGAAAGCGTCTACACGTGGTAAAGGGTTAACTATATGCGTTCAATATAAATGTATTGTTATTCATCTGCTGAAATTGTGAGTGTCATAAAGGGTTACATGCCTTGTAAGTAAAAGGCAGTAACTTCAATGACCCTTTTCGCAGTGACCTGGGCAATATAATTTTGATACGAATCTAATAAAGTATATACACGGGTCTATCGGGATAATTAGACGTGCCTTTTTTATCCATTACATGAATAGCAGTAATTGAATGATAAAAAAAACCTCAATTGAATTTACCGGGACAGGTGTGGGACTAATCATTACGGGTGAGGGACGGGACGTTCATCCCGTTCATGGATCGAATAATGAAACGAGGGAATGTAACATATATTATAAATGAGCCGTTCCGTGAGAAAACCAATGTTATTGACTCTGCGTAATGTATCGACCCGGATCAGCATGCGCAGTCCGCGCAGGCTAAATCCGTCTACAGGGTATAGAGTAATGATTCCTGAAAATGAAAGTGAACAGGAGGCGAAAAGTGTATTTTAGCCGTCCCGCGAGAAAGGCCTCTGCGTAATGTATCGACCCAGATTAGCCTGCGCAATCCGCGCAAGCTAATCCGGGCCGACACATTCCGTCTCAGGGGGGATAAAGGTAAAGATTAATGATTACTAAAATGAAAATCAACAGGAGGCGAAAAGTGTCTGTCCGGGTAAGCCTGCGCGGCATGCTTATGCTGATCCGGATCGATAATTTACGGAGAGTCCACAATGTCGATTTTCTCGTGGGACGGCTTAATTATGTATTATCCGCTCTATAGTATACTAGAAAAAGTATTATTATTTAGTTTAACCCTTTACCTAATTACAATTACGACCTTTAACACGTCTAGGCAAAAAACTGTGGAAAATATCTTTACATGTTTTTCTATATAGTTTTTAATGAGTTGAATACTTTTGATAAAAGGAGATATTGCTTTTTTTTTTTTTTTTGAAGAGTCGTCTACTACAGATGCGTCCAATTGTTTTGTTCACAGGCGTCCAAGTTTTCATTTTAGAAAAAGAAATGGGGAACAAAACACACAATAACCTCGTTAAGATTCTACAACTAGTCTCTATATATGGTCCGTATGCTAAAATATTAATGACCGAAATGTTATCGTATGAAAGAAAATCGGTGAATCCCACACAGGACCGTGTTACTATAAATAGCCTCTCTTTCAAAGCCCCGGTAATTCAGTCGGTAGCGACGCGTGCTGTAAATCCAGGGGCTGTGCGTTGGAATCCCAGCTCGGCCAACATTCTTTCCGATGTTTGACAAAAGTCACTTTGACAAGCGTCATTCGTCTTTCACCAATGGGCTGTTTAACAGTCTATGTGGAGAAGCAGCCAGTTGCTTGGAAAGTATGTAGTGTGGTGTACTGGTGTGGGAAAACCAGGAAACGCATGAATAGGTGAACTGGTCGCCGTGATATGACTGAACAATTGTTGAAAACGGTGTAAAACCCTAATCAATCGATCAATCAATAATGACAGCTTTGTTATCGTATGAGAAAATTCGGGGAATTCTACACAGGACCGTGTTACTATAAATAGCCTATCGTACATTGTATTATATAAACAGACATTATTGTTATGCTATATGAACCATATAATCTACCATATATGTTCAAAACATGATGGAGTGCTCTTGTGCAAGGCACATTTCTTAGCCTAGTACTGGTTTGTTTACTCAGGGATCATGAATAAGTGAACTGTCGCCGTGATATAACTGAAATAATGTTGAAAGCGGCGTAAAACCCCAATAAAACAAACAAACAAATCAAAACATTTCACTCCGCTATGAAAGATGAACACTGGATCTAAGCAAATCTCAGTTGAACGAAACAGGACCATCATGCACCTTTGTTCAAACGTTTTTTTCAAGAATTTCTTGTTGGATAATAGTTGGATATCGTCTATATCTAGTAAACGGTTTGAGAAAACCGCATTGGGTTGTCCCTTTCATTTACGGCAACTACTTAATTAACCCTTTCCCACCTGCAGACACATTTTGACGCAATAGCAGCAGTCGACTTTTGAAACCAATGTGGCCAAAGGTGAAATTGCTCATGATGAGCAATTTCTCCTTTGGCCACAATGTTTTCAACCTTATTTAACAATCATAAGCCATCTTTTATGGAGATTTTTCAGGTTTTTGTCACTTCATGTTTTCAAGGTCGTCTGCTGCAGATTTGCTGTATGTGGGAAAGGGTTAATCAATTCAGCAGTACGTCGATCAAATGGACAATGTCTGTTTATGCCACAATTTTGTTACTTATTTATTAATTGTTAATTAATTTATTGAGCATTTCGATCCTTTTACCCAGGTGTTTTCAAAGTCGCTGCAAATTAAACTCTTGTCTTGGGTCTTCGTAAATGCGAGACAAGAACCCGGATGTTTACTGGCAGCTAAGTGAGCACGTGGCTTTGTACCCGGGAATTGCTTTGATGGAAGAAAAAATACCTTCTTGCCTTTGAAGGTACCGCACAAACCGAAACCTTGATATTTTTTTCTTCTTAAACATAAATAGACATTTCGTAAATTTTGAATATGAAAGAGGAGAACATCCTTCGTTTGTATTATATTGTATTGAGCAATCTCTATTTGTTTCTTTGATTTATTTTCTAAATTCGTTTGTGGTAATTTCGTATAATGTCGACTATATCAAGAAAGAGGTTAAGGTATGTATTTGAGTACTCATTGAAAACACTTCAGCACTGTATTAAGGTGTTATGTTTCCCCCTTGAATAAACTGCAAACAAATCAAATAGCAAATATTAATACTTTGCATTATTCAAATATTACAACAATCTATTGCAGGCGTCAGAAAAGACCGTTTGATTGAGATCAAAATCAGAATAAAGTGGTGAATATAATCTACGCGGATAAAGATTCTTTGGTTAAAATAACGTTTATCGCTTTTTAGCTCAGTCGGTAGCGACGCGAGCTGTCAATCCAGGGGCTGTGAGTTCGCACCCCAATACGGCCAACATTATTTCCGACGTTTGACAAAAAGTCACTGTAACAAGCGGCATTCGTCTTTCACCAAATGGGCTAACAGTCTATGTGGAAAAGCAGCCAGTTGCTTGGAAAGAATGTTGTGTGTAGTACTGGTGTGAGCAAACCAGGAAACATACGAGTAGGTGAACTGGTCGCCGTGATACGACTGAACATTTTTTGAAAACGGCGTTAAACCCTAATCAATCAATCGCTTTTTTAATATCAATTCAGTTATATATTTTGAATAAACTCTATATTACGGCGCTAAGACACTTTGTCTTCGTCACTAAGTGACAGACCAGTACTTGGCTAGGAAACGTCCTCAGTCCCTCAGTTGTGTATTGTCCGATTCGTGGTTTAGTCTTCAAAAAAATATAATATTTATTAACTTTTTAATAATTACCTATAATTGTCCATATGATATTAAGTGCTATGTTGTAATGGTTTACGAGGGAAGTTTCACTATGACTTGAGTTCACTAATTTTGAAAACATTGTTTTATAAGAATTATTTCACGTCCGATCACGATATTTTGTATGTATTTCATGCACATTTTTTATGATATTGTGAAACATATACGATCTGGTGAAACATATATAATATGGTTAAACATATATGATATGGTAAAACATATAGGCTCTGGTGAAACATATATATTATGGTGAAACATATATAATTTGGTGAAATATATATGATTTGGTTAAACATATATGATATGGTGACATATAGGCCAAAAGGGGCTGGGTGTGAATTATGATATAATAATTGTTAAAATGTGAATGTATATCATAAATTGATTGATGTAACACGTGTCACAATACTGAACAATTGGATTACTTACTTATATTTCTTTTTGTGCCGTACGGTTAGAGAAAGAGCAATGGTTCAAAGCAAGAGGTGTATCCCCATGTCTCAGTATCTAACCGGACGGCACAAAATTGTTTAACTCGAACTCTAGACCCAGAATTTTCTAGAAAATGATCACACCACTCTTACGCAATGGTTCAAAGTAAGAGGTGTACCCCTTTTGTCACAATGTTTTAACACCTCTTACTTTGAACCATTGCTTAAGAGTGGTGTGATCATTTTCTAGAAAATTCTGGGTCTAGAGTTCGAGTTAAACAATTTTGTGCCGTCCGGTTAGATACTGAGACATAGGGATACACCTCTTGCTTTGAACCATTGCGTAAGAGTGGTGTGATCATTTTCTATTATAATCTGGGTCTACAGTTCGAGATAAGAACAATTTCAAGGAATAACACCCTTTATTTGAGCACGTCCATTGGAAACGGTACATGTTTCCATTCCTGACCAGTGAAGTGTTTAACTCCAATTTCAACATTTTTTGTTAAAGTTATTATGATACGGCGTTTTGTCCCTGGTAAGTTACCAGTACTAACGGTCCATTTAGTTGAGACCAGCACAGTTAGTCGTAATGATAAATCAATAATCATGAGCGTCAAGGAAATTTTTACAGGTTAAAGTATTTGTTATTTTGCACTAAATAATCTATATGAAACAAAAAAACTACTTTGCCAAACTTTAGAACCTAACTTTGGCGGTATTTAAATAAACCCTTTCCCTCACATAGACGCTTTCTGACGCCACTGCAGCAGACGGATTTATGAAAACATGGTGACAAAAGAAGAAATTGCTCAAAACGAGCAATTTCCCCTTTTGTCACCATGTTTTCAACTCAATTCAATCATTGTACTTTCATTTCAAGGGAGTTTCAATTTTTGTTTCGATTATGTTTTCAAAGTCGTCTGCTGCAGAGTTGTCGTATGTGGGAAAGGGTTAATACAATTGAACGAATACTGTCATATCTATCCTTGCCTATTTATAAAGAGCAGATTTTTAGGAAATATAAATAAGTTCTCGAACAGAGTGCATGAATGTATAGGTTTGTCTTGTTCTACATTAAAAGAATGTGCGCCCTAATATGACGCCTTTATGACGCCTCTGCAGCAGACGACTTTTTGAAAACATAGTGACAAAAGAGGAAATTGCTCAAAACGAGCTATTTCTCCTTTTGCCACAATATTTTCCACTTTTAGTCATAGGTTATCCATTCAATTATAGAGATTTTTTTTTTTTATTTCAAAAATATGTTCAAAGTCGTCTGCTGCAGAATTGTCGTATCGTAAGAGGGAAAGGGTTAAAGCCGAAGTATGACATAAACTTGTTGATCGAACTCTTTCACTACTAGATACGGATTAAGTTCCAATGAAATGTGATCTATGATCGCCAACACCCTATACATGACATATGAAAAGAGTAACGGTAAAAGACATTCTCTTAAAAACCAGACCTAAATACTCAATTCAATTCAATTCAATTTTATTCGGCAAAATCAGCATGTACACGCCTTTGACCAACATGATTTTTAACAATAACAAATATGGAAAAAGAAACAAGAAAACATACAAACAATATTTACGTACAAACATTTTTATAGGACTGATAATTCATTTCATGATCATATATTAATTACTGTTCTGTACGTATATTGGATCTGACGACATGGCATGAAAGGTTGTCTGTAATTGACCCTATTCATTTAGATATTTATTTGGGACACTCGGCAATCAACGTTTATTTCTTTAAGGATTATCTCCCCTGTTGATGCCTAACGATTTTATACGCGACGATTTGATTGGTTCACGCTAAGGCCAATCAGAGACGACCTATCTGATGATGCCTAACGCTTTTTAACGCGGCGATTTGCCTGGTTAACGCTAAGGTCAATCTGAGACGACCTGTAATAGAACGTCATCAGATTTATACGAGCGGTTGTTACTACAGAGATGATCAGAGTTGGGGAAAAGCTTGATCATTGAACGATTGCACAGTTAGGAGCCATTCCATTCTGATTAGTTATTCATATTGCCGGCTTTAAGTACAATGGTTGTAATTACATGTTGTTATACGTCTGAGCATGAATCGTTTGGAGATAGAGATAGAGTTATCATTTGTGTCCCGACCGCGTTAATTAAAACCAAATTCAAAAATAAAAAAAATAATTATATAAATCGGTCTTTAGTCAGAATATGTGTATCAGCGGGATGATCTAAAACCTTCACCGCGCGCACATTTGTTATCTTACACTGCATGTGTTCGTTTTTAGCTCGTCTGTTTGTCGAAAAAAAACAAGTCGGGCTAATGTTATACCCTTGGTTGGCGCTGTCGTCGTCTGCGTCGCCACAAAACTTTAACTTCACAACTCGAAAAAAGTTCAACAGTTTCAAATAAAACTTGGTATACATATGTTACCAGTATCGGAGCCTGTCAAAATACTTTTTTCCGCATTTAACTATTAGTGATTTTTTTTTTTTTTTTTTTTTTTTTAATTTTGAATTTTACAAAGTGAAATCTTCTAGCAAAACAAAAATAAACTTTTATTTAACAGGCTACGATACTGGTCTGTGTATGGTCCTCGGTACAATACGCATGTCTATATCAAGTCACATATCTTTAATAATTATTCAGTAATCCCCCTTTTCGACTTAGAATGAAAACATACCAGCATTGGTGGTCGCTACGCGGAGCTCTTGATTGAATGACGCGAGAGAAAGTTATAGTAAAGTCTTCGCATGAATAAACAACATCCTCTTCTTTCAAAAAACATACTTTCTGCCCTGTCAAATGCCAATCGTATATCAAGTTCATTTGTAGCGTTTATTTTCCTGTAATATCATTTTGAAGGTATTTTAGCAATTTCTTTCTGTAATATTATTTTGAAGGTATTTTAGCAATTTTAACCCTGTATCTGCAGTTGATGCAGGAAAAACTATGCAAAATAAATCTATAGAAATGAAAGTATAATATGAGCAGTCCCACGAAAAAAAACCACTGTGGTCTCTGCGTACAATATCGACCCGGATCAGCATAAGCACGCCGCGCAGGCTTACCCGGATAGACACTTTTCGCCTCCTGTGGATTTTCTGTTCAGGAATCATTACTCTATACATCTATTTCCCTGAGACGGAATGTGTCGGCCCGGATCAGTCTGCGCGGACTGCGCAGGCTGATCTGGGTCGATACATTACGCAGAGACCATAATGTTGGTTTTCTCGCCGGACGGCTCATATTATCTTGAAATAACGTTGAAAACACTGTGACAAAAAGAGACATTGCTTATTATAAGCAATTTCACCTTTTGTCACAATGTTTTCAAAAGTATGCTGCTGCAGGTAGGTCAGAATGCGGGAAAGTGTTAAGTCATTCATTATTTGTAAAGATAAAGGTCTTCACGCACACGAAAGAGTTTATCTGGTAAAGATAATGTCCGATAATTCAAACAGCACGTTGGAAGTAAAGGTTTTGTTAAAAAAATCGAATGTCTAATTACCCACGTAAACGAGCGATATATTATCTAATTAACGTACCTCTGCCCCCTTTACTACATTTATACCATGTCCCACGTTTTTTTTTATTTTAATGTTTCTGTTTAACCCTTTTCCAATTGTAGACACAGAATACTTATGAAAACATTGTGGCAACAGAGGAACTTTGCCCATGACGAGGTATTTCTCATTTTACCACAATATTTTCAATAGTCATACTTTCACTTATAACGAAGATGATCGATTTGGTGTATATGAGATACGGTTAAAATCATAGCATAAGACAGAGGAAAGGCACGTTTTATTGAAATTTTACATAGATGATAGGCTAAATTTGAAATTAAACGCAATTAAGATTGGAAAATATATGAAAATGTTTCCTTTCGTGTTTTGACACGAATTATTAACTCGGGTAAAAGACGAAATGGACTGCTTTATCACAAATTGTTCATAGGTCGTTATGTGAATGCATATCATGCAACGTTTAAATGTGGGAAAGCCAGGAAAACATGGGTAGGTGCACTGACCGCCGTGATATGACCAAAGCTGTTGAAAGCGGCGTTAAACTCCAAACAAACAAACAAAGCAACGTTTAAAGCTGTATTCATATTTGTCCATGTAAACAAATTGTCTTTCATGAAAACGACACATCATATAAAAGCTATACTTTCTCGTTTGATTACTTACTTTCCTAGTCAATAGCTTAGTGCTAGTTTTACAAACTGCTCAGATTTTCAATGCACACTAAACAGTTACAGATTTATATTCTAACAAACAATGTCTAAAAATCGTCTTTCGTGAAAACGACACATCATAAAAAGATATACTTTCTCGTTTAATTTCTTACTTTCCTAGTCAATAGCTTATTGTTAGCTTTATAAACTGCTCTTTACAAACTGCTCAGATTTCCCTCAGTTCTATTTAATTCCGTCATGTTAACCACCTCAAACGCATGGATTAATTCCGTCTATTCCAATGAAGCATTTTAAAGTAAGTTTTCAGTGCGCACTAAACAGTTACAGATTTCTTAAAAAAACAATGTCTAAAATACCTTCCTATTGTGTAATAGATTTACGTAAATAATATCACCCATTACGTGTTAATAATATGAAACATGCGTGAGTATGCCAATAAAATTACACATTAGAGTATGAAAACGTGTGTTTAAAAAAAATAGAACCATAGGTATAAATTTGAACAGTGTGCTTATGGGTGGGAAACAAATTTAATGGGAAAACAAGATTAAAGAAAAATGGTATTCAAAATATTAATGCATGAATGTATTTGTAAGTTCATTATTTTACCTTGACATTTAGGTTGCCCTATGTAGACATGTAGTATATGAGGTTCATGTTTGATTGAAAAAATCATTGTAGGAATCCGCCATGCCCGATGGTTAGGGTCTAGGGTTTCGAACCGGTCGCGGCGGTCATGGTAAAGTGCCTTTGCCTAGTACTGGTTTATTTACCTAGGCGGTGAGGAATCATAAATAGGCGAACTGTTGATATAACTGAAATAATGTTGAAAACGGCGTTTAACCCAAATAAAAAAACTCCAAAAAGCTTAAAGTCATTGTGTCAAGTTTCATCGACATTTGAGCTGTAGTAACAAATAAACAAAGGTGTAGCTAAACTTACCGCGATAAGATAAATAAAAAAATAAAAATTAATAAAAAAAAAAAAAAAAAAAAAAATAAAATGAATAAACCAATCCATGGGAAACGTTACAAGTGTGTTATCGCAAGAAAACCAATATTGTGGACTCGTAAAGCGTAAAGCATCGACCCTGATCAGCATAAGCATGCCGCGCAGGCTAACCCGGATAGACACGTTCCACCTCCTTTGGATTTTCTGTTTCAGGAATCATTACTCTATACCTCTATCCCCACTAAGACGGAATGTGTCGGCCCGGATCAGCCTGCGCGGACTGCGCAGGCTGATCTGGGTCGATACATTACGCAGAGACCATAATGTTGGACGGCTCATATTACTCAGATAAGCTTGTTAGAAGCTTCTGTCAACTGAGAACGATTCTGATAAGACGAAGCAGATTTACAGGGTGATTTGAACCTTCACTATCCAGAAATGTCAACTTGTACAGTTTTACCTTGTCCCACAAACGGGCTCCAACAGTCTTATAACCGTAATTATTCTTAGGTCATTTCAGAGACTGAATGTACAATTTAAGATTAAAGTTTTATCAGACATGTATTGCAAATATGTTTAATTAAGTCACTACTTCGAAGAGACAGAAAACTGGATTATTGAAATTTCTTAAAATATAATAACGGCGACAGAAATAAAGATACAAACTTGTCATACTGACATTGTAAGATTTCTCCATGACGTTGTGGCTAAATACGTTAAATCTGCAGCAAGATGATTTTAAAAACAACAAAGCAAAATTATAGAAAACATCTTTCTCAAGAAAGTAAAAATTATAGAAAAGAGTTGAAAACATTAATTTTGACACGATATTATTAAAAGTTTTCGTCAGAATGAATCTCGTTATTTGAACAGCTTTAAACGTTGGCATATTTGTATCTTCTTTTCAGTTGTACAGTGAAAAATAAAAAAATGTGGAAGAATATAGTTTAAATAAAGCATAAAGGAAAAGGATAAAGTCTAAATTCCTATTTTTTTTATTTGACAGAGGCATTGTGTGGCGTGGTGGTTAAAACTATCAAATAAAGAGAGAAGTAACTAGATAAGTAAGCAAATTGCTTTTTTTTTCAGATAATAAAAAACACCCACGAAAATGAAGAACATCTTTGGACAGGTGTTCTAGCAAGAGTTGATAAAAATGTTGCTTGACACTGTCGTAAGATAGTGTGGGGAAAAACAGTGGACAACTGAGACTGTAAAATCATTATAACTCTTTATGAATAGAACAGAATATAATTATGTTAGTTTATTATTAGAAGTATAAGACCTTTCTACAGGTTAATTTTTAATTGTCTTTCACTCGATGCAACAATGAATTCCTGAAAACTTTGTTGACAACTACGAAATTCGAAAAAAAAGTGTGTTCTGTGTTGGATACCTAAAGTTAATGTGTGAATTACCAAAGATTTAACCCCCAAACAGGATACGTGAATTCAACATGGAGCTGTTGTGTTTATTATCGCTCGCTGTTATCTCAGCAATCGAACTGTTTGCTACTCCTGGATATGGACAAGAGCTGCAGACTGGAATGTAAGTACTACTAATTGTTTTTAATCTCTTATTCGGATTTGTTTTCATGTTTTAAACCCTTTATGAGAAATTTCAGCTTTCAAAATGCATCTATATGTGGGTAAGGGTTAATTCTTTCAGCGCCAAAAGTAATATTGATACTTTTGCAAACAATACTGATTTCAGGTGAGTCAGCTGGTGACGAGCTGTCTCACTTGAAATCAGCATTGTTTTGCCTTTTAGTTATCAAAATAGTCCAAACTTGTATTACATGAGAAATGGAGTCGCCCGATTTTGAACATGGACGAGTCTACTTCAAACAATTCGGCGCTGAAAGGATTAACGTTCTTACTTGTAGCCCTTTTACCAAGTACATGCACATTCTGACACATTCTGCAGCAGACTAAATTTTCAAAATACTGTGACAAAAGAAGTAACTGCTCATGAAGTGCAATTTCTACTATTGTCACTTTTTGTTTACATTTAGCCCTTTCCCACATACATAGTATGTACTAGATGACAATTATTGACCCGTTATTGTACTTTTAGCTTATTGCACCTTTCCCACCAGACGCATTTTGACGCAATAGCAGCAGACGACTTTTGAAAACATTGTGGCCAAAGGTGAAATTGCTCATAATGAGCATTTTCTCTTTTGGCCACAACGTTTTTAACTTTATTTAACAATTAAGCTTTCTTTTATGGAGTTTTTATTTATGTTTTTGTCACTATGTTTTTAAAGTCGTCTGTTGCAGATTTGTTGTATGTGGGAAAGGGTTAAAAAGACAAACGCTAAACACTGAAGAAAAATACGCAAATACAATGTATTACGACACTTGTTTTATCACTGGATATCAGCGTGATCACATACCCTCTTTAAATCTTTCAGCGCCGAATTGTTTAAAGTAGACTCTTCCATGTTCAAAATCGGGTGTGTCCATTTCTCAATTTATGAAAGTTTTGGATTATTTTGGTAACTAAGAGGCAAACAATGCTGATTTCAGGTGAGACAGCTCGTTACGAGCTGACTCACGTGAATCCGCATTGTTTGCAAAAACCTCGATATTGCCTGTGGCGCTGAAAGAGTTAAATCGAAAAGCTATAAAATGTTTAAAGATATGTATCATTGTATCATCCTCCAGTTTTTACAGTTCATGCTGCAATGAACGCAGACTCGAGAGAAACCCCCCAAAATAATTTAAGTGTTTTCCGTGCTTCGTTGGGCTGAGCATGACAAATGATTTTTATCGACACGGGGCCCTTATTCAGCAGGCTATATTTGGTAGTAAAAAACGACTACTTTTTGTATTTTTAAGTCTCGTTTGTATACATGTAGGTTATACTACTTTTCTTATTTCCAACAAGCTATATTTGGTAGTAAAAAACGACTACTTTTTGTATTTTTAAGTCTCGTTTGTATACATGTATGTTGTACCCCTTTTGTTTTATTTTCTCATTTTGTCGAGTATACATGAACAGAGCTCTAGATGAGATGCGTTTTTCATGTTCTAAAATCCTTATTTGACCCTCTAACCCTATGTTGTGGGTACTCAAAAGAATCGTCTCACTGAGACGATTCTTTTAAGTACCCACAACATAGGGTTTGCTTTAATACTAAGACAGAAATTATGGGTAAAAGAGCTGAATACCCCCTCTTTATCCGGAACTCTGCATGAAGTTAAATTAGACAAAATGAATAAAAATCCTAATTATATCGAGAAAATGGCATGAGGTGACAAAGATCTCTCTGTGAGTCCAATCTTTTCACATCTATAAGGCCATCGGTTTTCAGACCGTTCATGATTTATCGATTGTTTGGTATTTCTACGCCGTTTTCAACATAGTTCTTCCCCAGTTATATCACGGCGTTTGTATGGGTAAGTTAACTTACCAGTACTACTGGTTCATTTATCCTGATACAAACCAGTCAATCGTTTTGCTAACCCAGCAACCCTCAGCCCCTATGAGGGACAGCTATAACTACCATTTTTTAAAAAGAAATTTGCTATGACCCGGTCGGGGATCGAACCCCTCGAGATTCCGCACCAGAGGCGGACGTTTAACCTCTACACGACCGAGTCGGTCAGACTGTCCAAGATTCGCCGATTATCCGCAGGAGGTTTCAGACCGTTCTTGAAAACATCCTGTGGATAATCGTCGAATTGTGCAGAACCAGATCAATCTGCGTAATGGTGTAGTTGTGTTGTTGTGTAGTTGTGTAATTGTGTAGTTGTGTAGTTGTGTAGTTTCGCAGAACCAGATCAATCTGCGCGGATGAGCATGTAAATCTGGATCTACACTTGTCGCTCATACCATTCGGGTGAGGTTCGTATATATAACACAGTTTATATACAGAATGTTGCCTTGTCATTTAAGCAGTTTTTTGTAAGAAAATGCAAAATGAATTATTAAGCAGGCGAAGGCTATAACGACAAGAACACGTGAAGTTTATAACCCTTCCTTCAGATCGTACGACGTTTTTGAAAATTAACCATTTCCCTCATATAGACGCTTTCTGCTTACGCTTCGCAGCAGACGGATTTTTGAAAACATAGTGACAAAAGAAGAAATTGCTCAAAACGCCCAATTTCTCCTTTTGCCTTAATGTTTTCAACTCTATTCAATTAATTGTATTTTCATTTAAAAAGAGTTGCCAAATGTGTTCAGGTATGTTTTCATAGCAGTCGTCTGCTGCAGATTCGTGGTATGAGGGAAAGCGGATTAGAATAATAATAATATCTGCTACATATTTGAAATACATTTATTTAACCCTTTCCCACCTGCAAACGTATTATGACGCAATAGCAGCAGACGACTTTTGAAAACATAATGTAGCCAAATGTGAAAATGCTCATGATGAGCAATTTCTCCTTTGGCCACAATGTTTTCAACTTTATTTAACAATTAAGCTATCTTAAATCACAGGTTATCCATTCAGTTTTAGAGATTTTCTAATTTTTTTGACAAAATATGTCGTCTGCTGCAGAATTGTCGTATGAGGGAAAAGGGTTTAAGGGCAAGACTAATGTGAAATAACTCACAACAAACATATTAAGTGTAGTTCATTCGTGACTTCATTTCTTTTGAAAATCCAGGTACAAATATAATTTCAGTTGTTGGGTTAAAACTCTCACATAGTGTAATTGCAATACAAAGTTCATATAATGATATGTTTTCCCTGCTAAATTATTTATATCACATACGTCTGTGAAACCCTTCACTGACTTCTACGGGCCTTAACAGCGTTAAATCTCTCGCTGCCGAATTTCACAAACTCGACCCTTCTATGTTGAAAATTGGACCACTCCATTTTTACTGTCCATCAGGAAATGTAATAAATTTAATTTCTAAGTGGCAAACAATGCAGATATCAGGAGAGACAGCTCGTTACGAGCTGTCTCACTTGAATCTGGAATGTTTGTAAAACAGCCTTTAATTGCCTTTGGCATCGAAAGGGTTTAACCTCATACGCTATTTTTCAATACGCTATGTTACGTTGTAGACATTTCTATCGTAGGATGATAGTCTTCTTGGGGAAGGCTGCAAAAGCAGCAAGGAAGGCAACTCAGAAATATAAATAGCTTTATGTTTTAAATGAGAGAACGACGTGCGACACAGTCGACACAGCTCGTAAGAAAATATGACACGATGTTGGTATCGTAGAGCGCGCTTCACTTGTCACGATGTTTCAGTAACTTCACGTGAGAAGAATTGGAAATGAGGCCCCGATATGTATGTTTATGAAATGGTATGTGCTTAAATGAGGCCCCGATATGTATGTTTATGAAATGGTATGTGCTTAAATGAGGCCCCGATATGTATAATTATGAAATGGTATGTGCTTAAATGTGGCCCCGATATGTATGTTTATGTAATGGTATGTGTGCTGAAATGCGGCAATGTAATGAGTACTTTTAATAATAATTAGAGGTAAACGTTAATTGAATACTGATAAGTACTACATGTAAATGAACGTGAGTAATATGAGAGGAGAAGGTTTGAAGAAAATAACAGACAATAAGACGCCACACACATATGAGCCGTCCCGCGAGAAAAGCAACATTATGGCCTCTGCGTAATGTATCGACCCAAATCAGCCTGCGCAGTCCGCGCAGGCTAATCCGGGCCGATCCATTCCGGTTTAGGGGAAGAAATGTATAGTGTAAGGATTCATGAAACAGAAAATCCACATAAGGCGAAAAGTGTCTATCCGAGTTAGCCTGCGCGGCATGCTTAGGCTGATTCGGGTCGATACCTTTACTCAGAGTCCGCAATGTTGGTTTTCTCGCGGGACACGGCTCATATGTTTTCTAGCTTTAGCTGACTGTTTGTATCTGAGTTTGACGCCAGGCACGTTTATTTCATCCTCGGTACCCAGGCTATTCATAAAATATATGATACCCTGTGCAAAATGGCTGTAAAAATCTCGTTCTCATGAATAATGGATGAGGTAAAATACAGCCGCTTGATTGGCCGCATGACACAAACCGCATGCGATACGAACATTACAGTGTAGTTACGGAGGAAATCGTGGTGCATGCTTTACGAAGTTTTGCTAGCCAATTCGCCCAGGGTATCCTATGTTTTATGAATAGCCTGGGTGCCGAGGATGACTTATTTAGTCCCTAACAAACCAAGTCTTTTTCCATATACATAAGAATAAAGCGATCCGAAAAAGAGACAGTTGCACACGCATTTTAACTTATAGTATGCTCGCTATAGATATCGAATTGCTATCCCAAGGTGCTCTCTAGCACCACAGTGTCGACTGTATGTAATTTACGAAAGACCGGTGGTGACTTCCAAACGTCATACTTCACATTTCACACTTCACACTCCATACTTCACACTTCATAGATACTATGTTTGAAGTCTGAAGTTTGAAGTCTGAAGTTTAAAGTCTGAAGTTTGAAGATTGAAATTCGAACTTCATACTTCACACTTCATAGATAATATGTAATGATTTGTGAAGTGTGAAGTGTGAAGTGTGAAGTGTGAAGATTGAAATTCAAACTTCATACTTCACAGATAATATGTTTGATTTGTGAAGGGTGAAGTATGAAGTATGAAGTCTGAATTTCATACTTCACACTTCAAATTTCATACATAGACTTCAAACTTCACACTTCACACTTCACACTTCACACTTCACACTTCAAACTTCAGACTTCATACTTCAGAATTCACAATTCACACTTCAAACTTCACACTTCACACTTCACACTTCAAACTTCACACTTCACATTTCACACTTCAAACTTCACACTTCACACTTCACACTTCAAACTTCACACTTCACACTTCAAACGTCAGACTTCATACTTCAGAATTCACAATTCACACTTCAAACTTCACACTTCACACTTCAAACTTCGTACTTCAGACTTCAGACTTCAAACATCAAACCTCAGTCTTCAGACTACAAACTTCACACTTCAAACATATTATCTATGAAGTGTGAAGTGTGAAGTGTGAAGTTTAAAAATGTGAAGTTTGGAAGTCACCACCGGTCTTTCGTAGTAATTAGATAGTAACTGTCTTAAAACCCTTTCAATGCCAAAGCATTGTTTGCCACTTTGGAATTCATTCTTTTTTCCAAATTTCCTGTTGGATGAAAAAATGGAGTGGTCCAAATTTCAACATATCAGAGTCTCGACGTTGTGTATTAAATTCGGCAGTGAAATAGTTGGCACCGCTTGTTATAATGAAACATGATCTTTGATGTCTTAACCCTTTCCCACTTACGACATATCTGAAGCAGTGGACATTGAAAATACTCTAGAAAGACTTTTTGGAAAATCTCTGAAAAATGAAGGTATAATTATTGAAAAGAGTTAAAAACTTTGTGGTAAAAGGAGTAATTGCTCGTTTCGAGCAATTTCTCCTTTTGTCACAATGTTTTCAAAAGTCGTTTGCTGCATAGGCGTCAGAAAGCGTCTATATATATGGGACAGGGTTACCTGCTGCATTTAAACATGGATTTGGTATTTATATTGAAACCCGATCTGCGTTATGTCATTCTAATGGTCTACAGATATGCGTTTAATAGCAGGTTGCATAACAATGGGGTATACTGTGTCTTTGCAAAATGATTTTTTGTATTCTCTTTTGAATTTCAAAGCGATTAATCTTATTGCAATCTTATAATATATTGATGAATCACGGCGACTGTAGATGCATCCGTGATAAGATAAAGAGAGCGATAGAGAGAGATAAAGAGAGAGAGATAGAGAGAGAGAGAGGGGGAGAGCGAGAGCGCTAGAGAGAGAGAAAAAAAGAGAGAGAAAAGAGAGAGAGAAAGACAGAGAGAGAGGGAGAAAGAAAGGGAGAGAAGGAGAGAAAAAGAGATAGATAGATAGAGAGAGAGCGAGAATGGAGAGTGAGAGAGAGTGATAGAGAGATAGAGAGAAAGAAAGAAAGAGATAGAGAGAGAGGGAGAGATAGAGAGACAGAGAGACATTGAGACAGAGAGACAGAGAGACAGAACAGAGAGACAATGACAAAGAGATATAAAGAGACAGAGAGACAGAGAGACAGAGAGACAGAGAGCGAGAGACAGACAGACAGACATACAGACAGACAGAAAGAGATACAGAGAGAGAGATACAGATAGAGATACATAGAGAGAAAGAGGGAGAGAGAGAGAGACATAGAGAGAGGGAGAGAGAATAAAAGAGAGAGACAGAGAGAGAGAGAAATAGATACAGAGAGAGAGAGAGAGAGAGAGAGGGGGGGGGGGGGGAGACAGGGAGAGAGGGAGAGACATAGAGAGAGGGAGAGAACGATAGAGAGATAGAGGTAGAGATAGAGAGAGAGAGATATAGAGAGAGTGACAGAGAGAAAGAAAGAGAGAGAGGGACAAAGACAGAGACAAAGAGACACATATAGACAGCGAGAGAGACAGAGAGAGAGAAAGAGAGAACGATAGAGAGAGACAGAGAGAGAGAGAGAGAGAAAGAGAGAGAGAGGGGCACACACACAGACACAGACAGAGACAGAGAGACAGAGATACAGATACAGAGAAACAGAGAGATAGAGATACAGGGAGAGACAGAGATACAGAGATAGCGAGAGAGAGAGAGACATACATAAATGCAGACAGACAGACAGACAGACAGACAGACATACAGACATACAGACAGACATACAGACATACAGAGAATATAAATTGACAGAAACTGAAAGAGACGTTCCATTCTGAACCACGTACAATTCAAACGCTAAGTTCGGTTACTAAAATAGAACACGGCGACTTCTGTTTTTGCTTATCTGTTTATCTTTTTTTCACAGTGTATATTTTTACGAAAAAGCCCGACATGAACACAACACAACATTGATGTGGGCAATCTATCCGAAAAGTAAATAAATACTTTCGCGTTTACCGAGGGAGAATATTCAAATCTGCCTTTGATTGTCCTTTCAAATTCTCTTTGATTAAAGAACCCATGTGGTGTAAATGTTGATGTTGCTAGAAGAATTAAATTGTTATCACCGTTTTCCCCCAAACCCCCGTTTTGTTTGTGTAAATTCTTTATTCAACCAGAGCTCTACTTTCCAACATACAGACGCTTTCTTACGCCTCTGCAGCAGATGCCTTTTAAAAACACATTATGGAAAAAGAGCAACTTTGATTGTCTTTTCAAATTCTCTTTGATTGAAGAACCCATGTGGTGTAAATGTTGATGTTGCTAGAAGAATTAAATTGTTATCACTGTTTTCCCCCAAACCCCAGTTTTGTTTTTGTAAATTCTTTATTCAGCAAGAGCTTTTGTTTTGCCCTTTCCCACATACAGACGCTTTCTGACGCCTCTGCACAGATGCTTTTTTAACCCTTTCCCTGAATTCTGCAGCAGACGACTTTGAACAAATTTTTGTCAAAAAATAGAAAATCTCTATAATTGAATGGATAACCTATGACTAAAAGTGGAAAACATTGTGGCAAAAGGAGACATTGCTCGTTTTGAGCAATTTCTTCTTTGTCACTATGTTTTCAAAAAGCCGTCTGCTGCAGAGGCGTCAGAAAGCGTCTATATGAGGGAAAGGGTTAAGGTGATTTTCGTTTTCATTGTACGAATGTTCTCTATCTAAAAATAATCCGCCACGAATGAATCATGGATACATATTGTATCATATTAAGTCGGTAGCGACGCGGGCTGTCAATCCAGGGGGATGTGAGTTCGAATCCCAGCTCGGCCAACATTCTTTCCGACGTTTGACAAAAAGTCACTGTGACCTGCGTCATCCGTCTTTCACCCAATGGGCTGTTTAACAGTCTATGTGGAAAAGCAGCGAGTTGCTTGGAAAGTATGTTGTGTGTAGTACTGGTGTGGGAAAACCAGGAAACGCATGAGTAGGTGAACTGGTCGCCGTAATATGACTGAACAATTGTTGAAAACGGCGTTAAACCCTAATCAATGTATTATATTAACATACATTTATACTTAAGCCCATTAGAGTAAATAATCTGTTTTGTCCTAGTATTAATTACAAAGTGCAGAATTTACGTTTGAACAGTTGTATTGATATGCGTTCACTCACAAGAAAACGTTGTTATTATAGTTGATGGACATCTGCTAATAATACCTAACATGGCTGATTGTGGAAACAGACATAAGCCAAAAAATAAACCAACTATCTATTATTTATCTTGAAAACAACCTACTGATTTCTCGTGCGAGTTATTATACCCTCCGAATGAATGTTTTTTTTCATTCATAGTCATGCGAACCGCATTGAATGCTTTCTCCTGGGGAATAGGGAACTACTTTTGAAGTGCAATTGCAAACCGAATAACTACCCATATCCCGAGTTAGTTTCATGAACGCCGTCAGGGGTTTAATGGAAGTTACTTAATTCAGCAGATATGAGTCGATATATATTATCTTCCCTTCTAAATTTGGAAACCGCGTGTGTATGCAATACATGCTGGGGTCTCCGAAATTCGTTTAGCCTAGGCATTTAGATAATCGCACTGACAAGGGCTATTTAAATATGCTTTTAGTTATAAGAACTGTTTAAGAATTCTAGATACAAAATATTTGGAGTAGATTCATCGATTTTGTTTAGAGGTCAGGGTAGCAGAAATACACGATACAACATTGATTGATTGATTGATTGATTGTGGTTTAACACCATTTTCAACAATTCTTCAGTCATATCACGGCGGCTAATTCACCTACCCATGCGTTTCCTAGCTTTCTCACACCAGTAATCCACACAACATTCTTTCCAAGCAAATGGCTGCTTTTCCTCATAGACTGTTAGATACTAAATATTTGGGAGTAGCTCCAGGAATATTGTGTAGATGTCAGGGTAGCAGAAATACACGATACAACATAAACTGTGATGTAATAAACTTAAACTTATGTTATTTATGCTGTCTTGAATTATATAGCGTCTTTTTCCTTACATAATGCATTGACGCCATTGATACATTAACCCCACTTAGGAAGAAACAGTATATCAAAATGAGCGTGGTATAAAAAATAAGCTAAACCCAGAAATAGTATATAATAATGATCGAGATGTATAAAACAGCCCAAATTCAGAAATATTTATTTCAATTCTGAGAGACTGCGTATGAAATAATGGGGCAATGGGTTTTCACCACTGACAAGAGCGTAGGTGTAGGAAATTACCCAACAAAAAGTTGCAAAATCCAATAAACTATTGTGGGTTTAGTACATGTACCTAATTATTTCATCGTACATGCGTGCGTCAATACGTGTTTCTAGGCTCTAAATCAAATTTAATTCCATGAAAGTTAAGAACGTTTTAAATGTAATTCATTGTACATTGTAATATAACCAAAATACAGTCAAACTTGTGTTAGCTGTCACCTCTGCTAAGCAGTCAACTTGTATTTAGCGGCCACTCGAAGATTAACCAAAACAACATTTTCTTCTTTATTTGACTTGTATTAAGCAGCAACCTGTGTTCAGCAGCCACCTGTGTTCAGCAGCCATACTTTGACTCTCCCAGGTTTGACTGTAGTTCCTTTCTGCATGATCAACTGTTGGACCCAATGTATTAGCTTATTTTGAATGATCCTGTCTGATCTCAACCGATCCAATGATGTTGTCGTTTGATGATGTTCCTCTTTACAAAAGGAGACCAATAGGTCCGTTCTCTATCTGTTCATTTCTAAGATCTTTGAAATGATACTCTCCTGTTTTTGAAGAACCTACCTATCAGCAGATTCACCGGTTTTAGTAAAGGATAACCGATTGTACTTGGAATGTTCATAGAGAAACGCCGTGATATAATTAAAATACTGTTGAAAGCGCCGGCGAAAGCACAGTTCAAATATGCATGCAAATATGGTTTTATTCTTAGTCAAATATTTTCAAAGGAGATTGGGATGCTTGGTATTTCTCACACATGTGCAAATCATATGCTTCACCGGCATTTTTAATCTAGCCATTGAAGAAGAGAGCGCGTGGAGATTCCATGAGTAGTAAAGTGTCTTGCCTGGTGTACGCTTGTCTCTGTCGAGTGTGTGGTCTTAAAAGACCACCAGGGTGTGGTGTTGGTTGGTCTCTTCTTGTCCGTCACTGTGTGTCAGTCTGCACCCTTAAGAGAACAGTAGGAACTTATGGTTGTAACATATCGCCGGGGTCGTGCTTGAGTGGCTAAGTTCCGATTGGGATATAAGGGGTTATACCGTTAGACACGAATTTCCCACAGCGTGGTAAGTAACTTTTGATATCAAGATTTACAACACTGTGATTTAGCTATAGTAAAATGGTAATGGCGGTCTGTTAACAGTATACGAGTCAGTTTATTAACATGTACACAGAGGACTAGATACTAGGGAGTGAACAGGTCTTTTCCCAACAATATCTCTCTTATTACTCAACACAATCCTATGTCGTGGGTACACAACAAATTGTCTCACTGAGACGATTCTTTTGAGTACCCACAACATAGGGTTTGAATGTCAAATAAGGATTTTAGAACATGAAAAATGACCCTTATCTAAAGCCCTGATGTACATGAAACATTACAAGAGTGAACCCACCTAAGCGTAGACTATTACTATTGTAGTTATCGAACTAAGCCAGAGCTCGCGTTAAGGGCCATTGGCCATGTTATAAACCCCTTATTTGACATTTAAACCCTATGTTGTGGGTACTCAAAAGAATCGTCTCATTGAGACGATTATTTTTAGTTCTAGTTCACATGATATAAGGTTTGGTTGAGTAATGAACACAATATTGTGGGGAAAACGACCAGATCACTACCACTCATTCAGCCCTCTGCTAAACGTTATTATAACTAGTGTAGCAGCCAGTTGCTTGGGAAGATTGTTGTGTGGAGTACCGGTGTAAGAAAACCAGGAAATGCATGAGTAGGTGAACTGGCCGCCGTGATATAACTGAGAAATTGTTAAAAACTTCGTTAAACACCAATCAATCAATCAATCAATATAACTAGTGTAGATATAGATCGGACTATGACCCAATGCTAAAGGATCCAAGTGGATATTGTTTTCCAGACGTTTCTTGAACTGATGTGTGATGAACTGTACAGAGTCTGATCGCTGTGTGGCCGTGTACCTGTTGATCTTGGTGTAGCCCGGCCGGGTAGCTCAATTGGTAGCGTATCTGACTCGTGATGTGGAGGTCACGGGTTCGATACCCGGTTGCGGCGACATTCTTTCGGGCGATGTTTTCCATTGCCTCTCACCTCTGATCTATGTGAGAAAGTAGTCAGTGGCTTCGAAAGAATGTTGTGTAAGTACTGGTGTGGGAAAGCCAGGAAAACATGGGTAGGTGCACTGACCGCCGTGATATGACCAAAGCTGTTGAAAGCGGCGTTAAACTCCAAACAAACAAACAAATTGATCTTGGTGTATACAGTTCGCAAAATGTTATAAAGTCGGTTTTCGTAGAGGAAAGTTCAACTGTTTTTGTAGGACTTCATAAGTACGTGTGTATTGACTTGCATTCAATCGCACGTGCAACATGACATCAACCTTTTCGCCCGTTACGGCCCGTTTTTTTGTTGTTGAAGATTTTCCCATAATTTACGTACTCGACAATGTCCCCTATATAATGCGTTTTAAACTATCGTTTGTCGTTTAAAATGTTTACATACTTGAAAATGCAAAACAATTTTCCTCTATTACGAAATTATCAAAGTCTTTCCCTTCTCACTTATCTTATCATTTTATGTATGATCCCTTTGCCACATGCAGACATTTTAATGCATCGGAATTTTGTGGTTTTTGAGGACATTGTTGTAAACAAGGAGTAATGTCTCCTTTTTTCCACGATGTTTTCAACTCTATTCGATACATGTAGTTATATTTTTATTTACAGAAATATTCAATATGTGTAGCTAGATAGCTAGATAGTTTTAAAGTCGTCTACTGCAGATTTATTTAATTATGGAAAGAGTTTCATAGCTTAAACTTATTTAAACAAGGATACAGAAGAAAGAAAATATTGCATACCTGTCTTTTATCGATAGTTATACAAAGGACGCATTTTGTTGAATATAGCCTTTAGAAAATGATATTAAGGAAATACAAACAAAAAATGCATTTTCTTAACATCTGATTAGACTGTGACATGAAAAAATCTCCCACAAAACCAATAATTGTCTCGGTGGTTGATTGATTGATTGATTGATTGATTGATTGGGGTTTAACGCCGTTTTCAACAATTTTTCAACAATTTTTCAGTCATATCACGGCGACCAGTTCACCTACTCATGCGTTTCCTGGTTTTCCCACACCAGTACACCACACAACATACTTTCCAAGCAACTGGCTGCTTTTCCACAACTACTGTTAACAGCCTATTGGCGAAAGACGAGTAACGCAGGTCACAATGACATTTGTCAAACATCGGAAAGAATGTTGGATGAGCCGGGATTCAAACTCACAATCCCTTGATTGACAGCCCGCGTCGCTACCAACTGAGCTACCGGAGCTCGGCTATGTGTGGTGGTATGCGTCCAACTCTGGTGCGGGTGGTCGCGGGTCCGATTATGCCAACGATTTTTTTTTTTTAGTAATGGCTGCCCTCATTGGCGCTAAGGGTTGCGGGGTTAGCATTACGCATTACGCATGACCGACTGGTGTCTGGATGAATGGACCAGTAGTACTGGTAGCTGATCCGCAGGAAACACCGTAACTGAATGATTACGTAAAATGCTGCGTAAAACACCAACACTCAATCAATCAATCAATCGATCAATCAATCAATCAAGATAAAAACACCGTCAGTATTGATCTTTAAGGAAACAAACTTCTTGAAACATGTATAAGTAAAATACAGATGAAAGCATTGTAGCATACTATCTATTCGAACTAAAGGTCTTCTAACGCATGGGATGCGAATATGAGAATGAAGCGAGCCGTCCCGCGAGAAAACCAACATTATGGCCTCTGCGTAATGTATCGATCCAGATCAGCATGCGCAGTTCGCACAGGCTAATCCGGGCCGACACATTCCGTCGCAGGGGGATAGAGGTATAGAGTAATGATTCCTCAAACAGAAAATCCACAGTAGGCGAAACATTTTCCGTCCGGGTTCGCCTGCGCGGCATGCTTAGGCTGATCCGGGTCGATACTTTACGCAGAGTCCACAGTGTTAGTTTTCTCGCGAGCCGGCTCAAGACGTTAACCCCTTTACTACGCACAACAAATCTGCAGCAGACGCATTCGATAACATCTTAACAAAAAACTCTCTCCAACAATAAATCGTTTCATTTAGTTTCTAAAATGAAATCATTGAGTCGTGATAAAAACAACTGTTGCAAATGCAACTGGGTGCTTTTCGATAACAGACTATCAGCCCATGGTTGAAAGACGAATAACGCATGTCAAAAGTGACTTTCGTCAAACTTTGGAAAGAATGTTGGCCGAGCTGGGATTCGAGCCCTTGGATTGACGGACAGCTCACGTCTCTATCGACTGAGCTACTACCGGGGCTCGGCGCGAAAAGGGTTAAGCAGCCCAATCTAACAATTTCACACACAACACATTGAGCTATGTCTGATAGGTGCATGAAATCGGATAATAAATCAAATGGTGGAGTGATCAAACCATTATAATAAAATTATCGCTCCGCAACTTGTGAAACTTATCATCTTTTCCATCAATATCGCATCGTTACATCCCTTACGAACGAGTATGAGTTCATGTCTTTGCATCGGGCGACTAGTTATACCCCCAGATACATAGTATATGGGGGCTATATAGGAGTCACGCTTGTCGGTCGGTCGGTTTGTTTGTCGGTCCGTTGGTCTATGGACATTTCTTGAGAACACTATTTCTCAGCAACCCTTGGTCAGAATTTAATATAACTTCACAAGAATGATTGATACCAAGCCTAGTTGTGCATATTGTCGGCGTGTTGCACTATAATTATTTTTATAAAGGAGTTATGGCCCCTTGAATTTCTCATACGTATGTATATTGTCAGGCACTAGCTGGGGTATTCATCACCTTCAGTGATATTTTTAGTTTCAACAATGTGAGTTAACCCCTTTCTCAATTGAGTCTGTTACAGACGACTTTAGAAAATAGTGTGACAAATTGAGAAATCGCCCATCATTAGTAATCTATTCATTTGCCGCAATGTTTTCAACTCCAACACATAATTACGCTTTTGATAACATACTTTTCCGCATTTTGTCTCGATATATTCTTAGTCGTCTTTTTCTTCAGATAAGCCGTTTTCGGGAGAGGGTAGAGTAAAAAGTAATTCAAAAGAGAAATGTTTCTGTTTCCTTCAAAATTGTCATGTCCCCATCGAAATTATATCCAAATTATCCACGATGATTTACAAAGTAGACGGCGTTAGGAGCAATTCCACGAGTAAACCAACAGTATGGCCTCTGCGTAATGTATCGATCCAGATCAGCCTGCGTAGTTCGCTCAGGCTAATCCGGACCGACACATTCCGTCTCAGGGGGGATAGTGGTATAGAGTAATGATTCCTGAAACAGAAAATCCACAGGAGGCGAAAAGTGTCTATCCGGGAACGCCTGCGCAGCATGCTCAGGCTGATCCGGGTCGATACTTTACGCAGAGTCCACAATGTTGGTTTTCTCGCGGGACGACTCAATTCTAACGGATAGGGTAAAGGATCAAAGTATGGTTTGTTAACGTGCATTTTGACTTTATCGTTGACAGGTGACTCTGTCGTTGAACATAATATGAGTCAGTGCATGAGAAGAGGTACAACGTGGGTGCATCTTCTCAGTCTGATCAAGATCTACACTGTTCACATATAACGTACGCAAGCTTGTTAGAGGATTCTGTCAGATTATGTAGATTCTGATAAGCCGGACAGACGGACACTCCGATCAGATCATACACTTATTTATAAATAGCTTGTACCTTACACGGGATCATATCAATTGAGCCGTCCCCCAAGAAAACCAACTTTTGTGGAATCTGCGAAAAGTATCGACCCGGATTAGCCTAAGAATGTCGCACAGGATAACCCGGACGGACACTTTTCGCCTCCTGTGGATTTTCTGTTTCAGGAATCATTATTCTATACCTCTGAGGCGGAATGTGTCGGCTCGGATTAGCCTGCGCGGACTGCGCAGGCTGATCTGGGTCGATACATTACGCAGAGGCCATAATGTTGGTTTTCTCGCTGGACTGGTCATATAAATAGCTTGTAGCTTTTCTCATGCACAAGCTCATATATTTAATATAATGCTATCTTAACTTTTTAAGGTATAAATGTGTTTTCGATATCTGAGCGTTGAATGTGCGTGCAATATTCTCCCTGTACTTTGACATTTTGCTTTGGCGTGAACTTTGTTTATATTTCTATTTAAATCCACCTTTATAACGTAGTAAACATTCGACAGTTGAAATGTGCGATTGGTAATACCTGTAATTATTGTAGAGTTCGCTTCAACACATATCGATAACTACCTCAAACCCATTTATATCAGGCAGAAAATGCATCGCCGTGTGTATATTGGATCTGACGACAGTGCATAAAAGGTCGTCTCAAATTGACCTATATACATTTAAATAAGTAACAAGCAGGCTTTCATTTTCCTATCCAATGCAATCGCACGATATCACAGCCATCACAGCTTCTATGTTTATTTATAAGGGTTATATCCCTTGTTAATACATAACGCTTTTTTTTTCGACAGTTTGATTGATTGATGGAAGGGTCAATCCAACCTGTTATATGAGCTTTTGCTGGTTTAACCCTTTCCCTCATATAGACGCCGTCTAACGCCTCTGCATCAGACGGCTTTTTGAAAACATAGTGACACAAGAAGAAATTGCTCAAAACGAGCAATTTCTCCTTTTGCCACAATGTTTTTCCACTTTTAGTGATAGGTTATCCATTCAATTATAGATATTTTCTATTTTTTGACAAAATATGTTCAAAGTCATTTGCTGCAGAATTGTCGTATGAAGGAAATGTTTAAGTGAGATTTACACCATTGAAACAACTATTGGATATGATATTCTTAATGTCGTCCGCATTTTGACGACTTTCTAAACGTCTAGGGTAAATCATGGAAAATCTCTAGAAGAGAAAGTTTAATTATTGGAAAACATGGAGCTGAAAACATTGTTGCAAAAAGAGAAATTGCTCATCATGAGCGAATTCTCTTTTTTTCCACAATGTTTTCAAAAGTTTCATGCTGCAGAGGCTTCATAAAGCGTCTGTATGTGGGGAAAGGGTTAAAACATTAAACGATGTAAATGCTGATAAATTGCAATTTGATTCAGAGTTGAAGACACTTTAGTTGTTATTTGAGCCTTCCTGCGAGAAAAACAACATTATGGCCTCTGCGTAATATATATTGACACAGATCAGCCTGCACAGACTGATCCGGGCCGACACATTCCGTCTCAGGGGGATACAGGTATAAAGTAATGATTCCTGAAACAGAAAACCCACACGAGTCGAAAAGTGTATAACCGGGTAAGCCAACGCGGCATGCTTAGGCTGATCCGGTCCATACTTTACGCAGAGTCCACGCTGTTGGTATTCTCGCGGTAGCTATTTCTTGTTTTCGAGTTTAGTCACAATATTTTCAAAAGTCGTCCCCTACGAAAGTGTCTCCTATCGACTGATTCAGTGAAAGGGTTTATTATCAATGCAGTTAGTTGTAAACAAGCTTATCTGATTGTGCATTAGTTCTGTTTTATATGCTGGTATTATTCACGTTTTTTCTCACCTATTTCTTTCGGAAATGAATCACCGTACTTTGTAATTTACGTCGCTGAATCACGCTGCCTATCAATAGTAATAGAAATACAGTATATTTGAACCACGATAACCGACATTCGGGGATTTTTTTCTGTGGATTTTTTGTTGTGGTGTTTTACGCCGTTTTCAACAAATTTCATGTATATCAAGGCAATTCTAGTTAAATAACCAGTATTACTGGTATAATTATCATGATACCAGTGAGACAGTCGTAATGCAATAAACCTGAGCGCCAATAAGGGACAGGAATTATTACCATTTATAAAATCATTGTAATGACCCGGTCCTAGATCGAACCTGCGACCTCCCGCACAAACAGGCGGAAGGTAACCACTTCACAACCAAGGCGGTGCAATAGATGATATTGAAAATACAAGTAATCAAATTGGATAAATGTGTTAGGTAATACACGTTCTCTAGAGACTTGTAGGATACTAGTCAGATTATTGGGCGAACAGTCGGATACAGACTGATATCGAAGGACAGTTTCTGCGTGACGTCTATAGATATATGTATTATGCAACAAAGATGTACAATGCATTAGCATACATGTATGAATGCATTTGACAATTTAACAGGCCGAAGAAAAGAAAAGAATAAACCAGAGAGAATGGCCCTCCATTACCCTCACACTGCTGTATACTGAAAACAGGAGAATTTTGAAAACAATGTTAAACTAGATGGGACCGCTTGTAACGAGCTGTCTCATCTGAGCTCGCATCGCCTTCCACCCCAATAGTGTACAAGAAATAACCTATCTGATACTGTACTTGAAATATCCCAATATGAATAGCATGAAGGGCCATTTTTATGGCTCAGCCGTGTTAAGGTTATTAACTGATCAGCCTGTCTCTTCGATATACAATATACAGCATGTATATACACTACAGTAACAATATGTAAGGTTATTACATACACATATAAGTACGAATTACAAAGTATGTTGATTCTTATAATAAACCAACAAGAGAGAACGAGATGGGTATTAATTAAGTCATTTTTATGCCCCGGCATACGAAGTATGAGGGGCATATAGTTTTCCGGTCTGTTAGTCCGTCCGTTCGTCCGTCCGTCCGTCCGTTCGTCCGTCCCGCTCAGGTTAAAGTTTTTGGTCAAGTTAGATTTTAGTGAACCTGATGTCCTATCATTATGAAACTTCACACAAATGACAATCAACATATCATTGTTTAAAAAATTGTATCAATTTGAGGTTGGACCAACTGTTCATCCGTCTGTTCGTCTGTCTGTTCGTCCATTCCATTCTCAGGTTAAAGTTTTTGGTCAAGTTAGATTTTAGTGAAGCTGATGTCCGATCATGATGAAACTTCACACAAATGACTATTAACATATCATTCTTTAAAAAATTGTATCAATTTGAGGTTGGACCAACTGTTCGTCCGTCTGTTCGTCTGTCTGTTCGTCCATTCCATTCTCAGGTTAAAGTTTTTGGTCAAGTTAGATTTTAGTGAACCTGATGTCCTATCATTATGAAACTTCACACAAATGACAATCAACATATCATTGTTTAAAAAATTGTATCAATTTGAGGTTGGACCAACTGTTCGTCCGTCCGTTCGTCTGTTCGTCTGTCTGTTCGTCCATTCCATTCTCAGGTTAAAGTTTTTGGTCAAGTTAGATTTTAGTGAACCTGATGTCCTATCATTATGAAACTTCACACAAATGACAATCAACATATCATTGTTTAAAAAATTGTATCAATTTGAGGTTGGACCAACTGTTCGTCCGTCCGTTTTAAAATATAGTTAACAACCGGGGCATCCGTGTTCCATGGACACATTTTCTTGTTTTTTTTGTTGTGCTCTGAAAAATTCCAAGCAGAGCTTAAAATATAGATATAATATTAATATTACTTATATTACCTATCGTAATGCTCTAAAAAAAATCCAAGCAGAGATGAAAATTATAAATAAAATATTATTACTACTTATATTACCTATCGTAATGGATATTTTATTCTCTTTTAAAATGAAGCTGTTTGTATGTGAATTGTGCAAGGATATTATCGACGTATATCATTTCAATCAAATCGCGCACAAAAAAAAACCCTCCCACACACTCACTCACACAAAAACCCCATGTAAAACTAATCTAAATGAGAAGGAGGTATGTCGAACAGGTGCGCGTAGATGTGCAAAATGCAATATTGAACCCTTTTATTGATTTAAGTGATTAACCCTTTCCCTCATACGACAATTCTGCAGAGGACGACTTTGAACATATTTTGTCAAAAAAAATAGAAAATCACTATAATTGAATGGGTAACCTATTACTAAAAGTGGTAAAACATTGTGGCAAAAGGAGAAATTGCTCGTTCTGAGCAATTTCTTCTTTTGTCACTATGTTTTCAAAAAGCTGTATGCTGCAAAGGCGTCAGAAAGCGTCTATATGAGGGAAAGGGTAAAGTGATTAAACAGATTATTCGATATTCATAATACGATAAAAAAAAAAAAAAATGCCAATACTGAAATTCATTTGCATTTTTAAACAAGTATCTACATACATGCGTGTATCCATAATATGTTAACCCTTTCCCACTTTCGACAAGTATACAGCTTATCCAAAAGTATCCTAGGAAGACAGCCAAATTTGTAGTTAATGCGTATATGCTAAGACGGAGTATATTGTTTAACTAAATGAGAATGTTATCACAAGTAGATATCTTTCGATGCTTTTGAAATCATTTCGGTGAATGGATAATCTATATCCACTTTTCCCCACAATTATTTCTAAGGTTTTGATTATATGAAACAGAATTATTACTCTTCTCTATTAGAACATTTGATTATTTATTATTAAATGATTTCTACATTTGTTTATACGACCGAATAAAATGACTAATTGCACGTCCGATCACACTTTTTTGTATATATATATCTTGTATATTTGTATATTTGTATGATATTATGAAATATATATGTTTTGGTGACTTATAGGCCCATGGGGCCGGGTGTTAATAATAATTGTTAAAGAATAAATGTAAACTATAAATACGATTGTCAACTCTTTCAGCGCCGAATTGTATAAAGTATACTCATCCATGTTTCAAAATCGGGCTTCGCCATTTTTCACGTAATGAAAGTTTTGGACTATTTTGATGAATAAAAGGCAAACGGTGCTGATATCAGGTGGAGGCAGCTCGTCACGAGCTGATTCACCTGAATCTGTATGGTTTGTAAAAAAAAACACCTCAATATTGCCTTTGGCGCTGAAAGAGTTAAAACATCATGGTCAAAAAAAAAAAAAAAAAAAAGATGAATGAAATTCAACACATTATCGCAAAAGGAGAAATTGCTCATTATGACCAAGTTATCCTCTCGTAAACAACGTTTTTAAAAGACGCCTGCATGAGAGGCGTTCAAGATGAAAACTGGTTACCGGATATAATCCTCCAGGGCTTGGCCTGGTGTGAAAAGATAGGAGGAACATTGGACATGGGGAAAACGACAGTATCCTTTCTGCATACTTAGACATTTGAACCGAGCCCCGGTAGCTCAGTCGGTAGCGACGCCGGCTGTCAAACCAAGGGGTTGTGAGTTCGAATCTCAGCTCGGCCAACACTCTTTCCGACGTTTGACAAAAGTCAATGTGACAAGCGTCATTTGTCTTTCACCAATGGGCTTACATTCTATGTGGAAAAGCAGCCAGTTGCTTGGAAAATATGTTGTGTGGAGTACTGGTGTGAGAAAGCTAGGAAACACTTGTGTAGGTGAACTGGCCGCCATGATATGACTGAAAAAATGTTGAAAACGGTGTTAAGCCCCAATCAATCAACTGGGTCTGATGCGGAAGCGTCGAAGGTCGTTTCAAAGAAAGGGAGAAAAGGCTAAATATAGAACTACACCAGTCAACACACATATTTCTGTTGATTACGAATATATTCAATTTTGAACTGTCATTGCATTAGCATATCATATGTGCGTTAAGACATGTTATAATTACACTTACAATCCAATTCAGAGATTTGATCGTGGGCGCATCGTGAGCGTGCAGGATTTACAGACAGGAAGTCCTCGGCTTTACCCTGTCGCACATATGAGTCGTCCCGCGAGAAAACCAACATTGTGGACTCTGCGTTAAGTATCGGTACGGATCAGCCTAATCATTCAGCGCAGGCTAACCCGGACAGACACTTTTTCGCCTCATGTGGATTTTCGTTTTGAGCAATGTCTTCTTTTGTCACTATGTTTTTCAAAACGCCGTCTGCTGCAGAGGCTTCAGAAAGCGTCTTTATGGGGGAAAGGATTAATGTCTATATAGCAGTTGTTTTTCCATATTTAACCCTTTTCCACATATATAGATGTGATTTCTATTGCAGAAGACGACATTGTTTAAATTATGTTTGGTAATTACAACTTAATTTATCATTTATTGAGAGTGCTTTTGCCTAGATGTTTTCTAAGTCGTTTGCAGCAATAGTGTTGTATGAGCTAAATGGTTAATAAAAGAGTAGCCAGAATGCAGACCCATAATAGAATGCATGCATGTTCATATTTCGAATTCATGCATATAATGATATGCAAACGTTGTTGACGCATTTTGACGTTCGCAGATATGCTGCAGACGACTAGTAAAAATATGCCGATAGAAAGAGAAATATTTCTCATTAGGCCTAACAAAATATGATGTTTGTTTCTGGGTACCCGACCGACCCTGTTGTTTTACCCCCTACCCGATTTTGTTGTTGAGAAAAACGATACAATCGGACATTTGTATTCATCCGCGATAGGAAAACATTTGCATAGGAAACATTAGACTGCAAAGTCAAGCGCCTATTAGCAGTTTATAATGAAAACACTGATCTAAATTTGGATTCACATCCTTTGCGACCTAAAATGTGAAGAATTAGTATGATTTGAAGGTTTTAATGCTGTTTGTTTGCAAAATCAAAATGAAAATAATAACAAATCCCTACTTACCGACCCATATTTATTTCATGTCGTAACCAGAAACAAACCTATTATTTCGTTAGGCCTTATGAGCAATTTTTCCATCTGTCTGAATGTTTTTCAAATCTATTTCAATACTCGTACATTTCATACATGTATATGCATATTTTCCAAATGTGTGTTAACCCTTTCCGTCATAGAACAAGTCTGCAACAGACGACTTTGAACGGGTATTGTCAAATAATAGAAAATCTCTATAATTGAATGGATAATCTATGACTAAAAGTGGAAAACATTGTGGCAAAAAGAAGAAATTGCTCGTTTTGAGCAATTTCTTCTTTTGTCACTTTGTTTTCAAAAAGCAAAACGTCAGCAAGCGTCTCTTTCAAAGTAGTCTGCTGCAGATGTGTCACTGTATGAAGGAAAAGGGTTCGTAATCCATCGGGGATTAAGGTTGATTTCTGTCGAATAAAGGAAGGGGATTCATGGAGGAAATCGTTTCACGCCCTCACCGCGAAAACCCATCAACGCTATGAATAAATCAGGAGGGACTTTTTAATTACGGATATATTTTTTGTGACATGCTAATCAGTACTATCGTGTTATAACGTTCTCACATTTGAATAAGGCCGAAGGTATTCTTTTGAATTACAGTTCGAGTTTGTCGCAGGTTAATTAACCCTTTCCCCTCATATATACGCTTTTTTGACGCCTCTGCAGTCGACGGCTTTTTGAAAACATATTGACAAATAAGGAAATTGTTCAAAACGAGCAATTTCTCCTTTTGCCACAATGTTTTCCGCTTTTAGTAATAGGTTATCTATTCAATTATAGAGATTTTCCATCTTTCGACGAAATATGTTCAAAGTCGTCTGCTGCAGAATTGTCGTATGAGGGAAAGGGTTAAGGTTCTGATATACTTTTTTTTAGTAATTATAACATTTTAGACTCAATTGTTTTTTAGCTAGCTTAATGCAACTGTAATCATCTCGCTGTGTCCGTCGTCCGTTGTCATCTGCGTCACCAATGTCTTTAATCAAGATCTGCGCCCGTAACCGCTGGGTCAATTTCAACGATACTTCACAGGAATGATCCTTCAGTGATACCATTTCAATAGTGTTTAACTTCTAGCCGGCCGGGTAGCTCAATTGGTAGCGTATCTGACTCGTGATCTGGAGGTCACGGGTTCGATACCCGGTTGCGGCGACATTCTTTCGGGCGATGTTTTCCATTGCCTCTCACCTGATCTATGTGAGAAAGTAGTCAGTGGCTTCGAAAGAATGTTGTGTAAGTACTGGTGTGGGAAAGCCAGGAAAACATGGGTAGGTGCACTGACCGCCGTGATATGACCAAAGCTGTTGAAAGCGGCGTTAAACTCCAAACAAACAAAAGTTTAACTTCTAATATCCTTTGTAGAACTCTAGATTTTACGACAATAGACAAGAGTGTAAAATGACAAACTTTAACAATTCCTCTCCTCTGAAACTGATTGTCTGATTACAGAATTATTTTGAAGATATCTTACTTGAAAGGTCCTGTTCAAAATCTGTTTATGTCATCTTAATTATTCAAAGGAAAATCTTACAAAATTATTTTGAAAATATCTTGCTTGAAAGGTCCTGTTCAAAATCTGTTTCTGTCATCTTGATTATTTAAAGGAAAATCTTACAAATTTATTTTGAAAATATCTTGCTTAATAGGTCCTGTTCAAAATTTGTTTATTTCATCTTGATTATTTAAAGGAAAACTTACAAATTTATTTTGAAGATATCTAGCTTGAAAGGTCCTGTTCAAAATCTGTTGTTGTCATCCTGACTATTTAAAGTAAAATCTTAAAATAAGAGACTAATACGTGAACTACGTTATTCACAACATTTGAAAAATGCATAATAAAGTTAAGGTGAGAAAAAGAGGCGTGTCTAGAATCCTTCTCGGGAAACACATGTATGGGGCGCGGATAGAATGTCATGATAAAAAACTAATTATTTAAGGGAACGATGACACTACTAATTACATTTAGCCCCCACACAACGGAGAATGATTGCTTAGACTGGAAACATTCCATTTATATCAAACATTTCTTAGATGCATGCATTACTATTGTATTTTATCACATGACACTGCTTGTATCTGATCTAATATACCCATTACGTATTTCTTTATATGTAATGTGTGTAATATAACATGGCCGAATCACACTTTTGTATTCATCCGCGAATGTTTATAAAATGGCTGAGAATAAACACAAACGTCACGATAGATGGATGAGGTAAAGGGACCATTATCGGTCATAAAAATAAATTGTTTTTGATTAGTTAACAGTTTATTAAGTATTACATGTTGGGACTATTTTATGACAGCGAAAAACCGAATTTCGTTTTGTGTTTCGTCATGTGATAAAAAGAATCTGACATTCGTCGTAATTTCATAAACTTTTATTAAACTCGTCCCCCAAGAAATGGCTCGCTTAATAACAAATTTCTTGAACTCATTTAATAAAACTTTAAATAAAATGACAACTCATGTCAAATCCTGTATACGTGTATATGTAAACAAATCAATGCACGTACCTGATCCTGAACCTGAACCTAGGCTGATGTTTAGTTATGGTCAGCTACTATTTAAAGAGAGATTTAATAAATTCAATGCTGATATTGTAAGCATGCTATACCAAACAGGGTTTGGTTTAAGTCTATGGGTAGGGTTACGCGCTGAGCAGATCTATCTTGTCGCTTATATCTAGATTTCAAGTTGAGTTTAATTACCGTTACTAAACAGAGAGCAATATTTTGGCAAGCAATATCAAGATACTGTGCATGTTGTCTTGACACTTCATAAAATGCTTATCGCGTCGTTAAACCTTTCCAACAAAAACTAAACTTGCAGTAAACGACTTTGCATACTTTGTTTTGGGAAAATAACAAAAAATGTCTTTGGATGAAATTTTAAATTAAGGTTTAAATTCTGGATAATGCAAACAAACACTTTCAAAGGTTGTTTTGTGCATTGGCATTAAAAGACTTCTTGAAGTTGGGACAATGTAGAAAAACACTTAAGCCTTGCTTTTGAACAACCAACCGACTAGCCTGCATCCAGATCAACCTTTTGTTTTGTTCATCCGCGCAGACTGATGGGGATTTGCCATCATCGCTAACCATATAGAGCGAGACGCCTTTGTTAACTTGTATTCTGTGGGGCCGAGCCCCGGTAGCTCAGTCGGTAGCGACGCGGGCTGTCAATCCAGGGGTTGTGAGTTCGAATCCCGGCTCGGCCAACATTCTTTCCGACATTTGACAAAAGTCACTGTGACAAGCGTCATTCGTCTTTCATCAATGGGCTTACATTTTATGTGGAAAAAGCAGCCAGTTGCTTGGAAAGTATGTTGTGTGGATTTCTGGTGTGAGAAAGCTAGGAATAGTTGAACTGGCCTCCGTAATATGACTGGTTTGTTTTTGAAAACGTCGTAAAGCCCCAATCAATCAATCATGTATTCTGTGGGAGACAATTTTGCAGTGGAATAGAGTGGTCAATTGGTAGAGAATCAGTCTTTCACTATAGACCAAGATTAGTCCGCACGAATGTACATGATGATCTTGGCCAACGTTTCGCAAATGCAGGTTCAAATCGTGCGTTTCGACATACCTATAAAAGTTATTTAAATGCGCAAACAACAGAGGCATAACAAAAAAGGAATTGAATTTACACGTCAAAAATCGTGTTCAAACGTTGCAGGGCTGATGATTAAATGTATCTTATGAGAGCATACTGTTGAAGTAAGGACACCACATTTTACACCAGGACCATTCTGTGAGAGATTTCAATTTCAATTTGATAATGTCATGCTAAACAATCACATTAAGCACGTCTTCGTTATCTTAACTTACAACCTTTAACCCCTCTTTCCACATAATGTCCGGGTTCGATCCCCAGTCGCGGCACTACGGTCATGGTTGAGTACCCTTGGGCAAGGCACATTTTCTAGCCTAGTACTGGTTTGTTTACCCAGGGATCATGAATGATTAAATTTAATTGCGCGCTAAATGACCTTAGCTGTCGATGCGCCATAAAACAATATACATTCATTCATTCATTCCACATAATGTATGAATACATTGCTCGGGTGCGGGGGATCGCGGGTTCGATCTACCCTACTTGATGTCCAGGGTTGTTCAGCTATTATTACGACTGACTTGCTGGTGTCAGGATAAATGTACCGGTAGTACTGGTAACTTACCAAGGAAACGTCGTAATAAAAACTGAAACATTCTTGAAAGCGGCGTAAAACACGCAAACAAATTAAAAAAAAAAAATTGCTTCAAATGAGCATCCTTTCTTATTTCTATACCATGTTCTGTCTTATATCATTTAACCTTCGCTTTCTAGATACCATCCCCGGTAGCTCAGTCGGTAGCGACGCCGGCTGTCAATCCAGGGGTTGTGAGTTCGTATCTCGGCTCGGCCAACCGTTTTTCCGACGATTGACAAAAGTCAATGCGACATGCGTCATTCGTCTTCCACCAATGGGCTAAGTGTATGTGGAAAAGCAGCCAGTTGCTTCGGAAGATTGTTGTGTGTGAGAAAACTGGTGTGAGCAAACCAGGAAATGCATGAGTAGGTGAACTGGCCGCCGTGAGAAATTGTTAAAAGCGGCGTTAAATCTCAATCAATCAATCACTTTTATATCAGTTTACCTTCGGTTTTAAGTTGCTTGGGAAGATTGTTGTGTGGAGTACTGGTGTGAGAAAACCAGGTAATGCATGAGTAGGTGAACTGGCCGCCGTGATATAACTGAGAAATTTTTAAAAACGGCGTTAAACCCCAATCAATCAATCAATCAATTCGGTTTTTAGATAGCATACATTTTCCTCACGTTTTAATAAAAACACACGACCCTGAATAATTTACGCTATAAAACACATTAATATTTTGATATTTAATATTTATAACAGAAGCTAAGAATTGAAATAACATACCAGACTGAAATTTCATACCATAATTTACATTTTTTTTTTAATTCACGCCTCTTTTCGTATCCCTACTTTCATGGGCGTATTTGTGATTTTGTTGAATCTTATAAGATTAATCTTTATAAATCAATTAAATTACGACCCTTCTTTACATTTGAGCCGCGGCATTAACTCGTGAGATACTGTTTATCATTAGAGCTTTGACGTTTTCTAAGTCATCCGACTTGCATAAATGAGCCGTCCCACGATAAAACCAACATTGCTGACTCTGCGTAAAGTATCGACCCGGATCAGTTTAAGCATGCAACGTAGGCTTACCCGGATAGACACTTTTCGCCTCCTGTGGATTTTCTGTTTCAAGAATCATTACTCTATACCTCTATCCCCCTGAGAGACGGAATGTGTCGGCCCGGATCAGCGCAGGCTGATCCGGGTCGATACATTACGCAGGGGCAATAATGTTGGTTTTTCTCGCGGGGACGGCTCATATTTACTTGACATTATTATGTCATATTAAAATGACTCGTGATATTAAAATGATATGTCGCAATATATTTATAAGCGTCTCTGCGTAATCAATGCTGGAAGATGAGTGTCCCCCCGTCCGTATGAAAAGGTACACGTTAGAACATTTCTGAACAGGGTAGGTTCGTATCAGTCTGTTTATATATACTTCGTATTGTCAGAACGTACGCACGTTTTTAAAAGGAATCTACTAACACATTTTTAGCTCGACTTTTGAAAAAAACGAGAGCTATTGTCATGACCCTGGCGTCATCGTCGGCGGCGGCGTCGTGGTCGTCCGGTTAAGGTTTTTTGTTCAGCTCAGCTTCTTTTTTCTTTCTTTCTGTTTTCTCCCTATCAGTCGAGCGTCTGTGCCGTACGCGGTGCTCTTGTTGTAATTAATATGAGAACAGTGTAGAGTTTTATCTGACGTTGCGGATGAACAAGCTGATCTTGATCTACACTATTTAGAAAAGCTAAGTTGTACGTGTGTTGCATGGACGGGGATCATAATACTTGAGTGCGTACCAAATGCATGAAGATATAAACGCGAGTATCGGCAAGATTTAAATGTGAAAGTTAAACCTATTCCCTGATACAAAAGCCCTATGACGAGTCCGCAACAAAATAAGCATTGTGAAAAAAGAAGAAATCGACCAAACTGATTAATTCTTCTTCTTCTATTTTGGGACGCATGGCACGTTATCGGCCATTGTCAAGCCGATTTACTATAGTTATTCGTTCAAGAGATATATCTCTAACTTTTCGAGATATCTATATAACAACAGAGAGACATCTCTATAAATATCTCGTTATTGAAGAGACATCTCTATAAATATCTCGTAATTGAAGAGACACATCTATAAAGATCTCGTTATTGAAGAGACATCTCTATGAATATCTCGTAATTGAAGAGACATCTCTATAAATATCTCGTAATTGAAGAGACATCTTTATAAATATATCGTAATTGGAGAGACATCTCTATAAATATCTCGTAATTGGAGAGACATCTCTATAAATATCTCGTAATTGGAGAGACATCTCTATACATATCTCGTAATTTGGTAGACATCTCTATAACTATCTCGTAATTGGAGAGATATCTCTATAAATATCTCGTAGTTGGGTAGACATCTCTATAACTATCTCGTAATTGGAGAGACATCTCTATAACTATCTCGTAATTGGATAGACATCTCTATAAATATATCGTAACGGGGTAGACATCTCTATAACTATCTCGTAATTGGAGAGACATCTCTATAAATATCTCGTAATGGGGTAGACATCTTTATAAATATCTCGTAATTGGATAGACATCTCTATAAATATATCGTAACGGGGTAGACATCTCTATAACTATCTCGTAATTGGAGTGACATCTCTATAAATAATTTCGTAATTGGAGTGACATCTCTATAAATAATTTCGTAATTGGAGTGACATCTCTATAAATAATTTCGTAATTGGAGCGAGAAATATAACAGAAATATTTCTCTGTCATACATAGAAATCACTTTAGTTTTAAGAGAGATATCTCTTTATTTGACAGACATATCTATCTGTGTTTCTGTTCGAGAGATATCTCTTTATTTGACAGACATATCTATCTGTGTTTCTGTTCGAGAGATATCTCTTTATTTGACAGACATATCTATCTGTGTTTCTGTTCGAGAGATATCTCTTTATTTGACAGACATATCTATCTGTGTTTCTGTTCGAGAGATATCTCTTTATTTGACAGACATATCTATCTGTGTTTCTGTTCGAGAGATATCTCTTTATTTGACAGACATGTCTCTCTGTGTTTATGTTTGAGAATTATCCCTCAATCGCACAGAGATGTATGTCAAAATGTATAGAATATCTCTTAGTTGAAGGTAGCATGCTTCTTTTGAGAGATCTATCTCTAACTTAAAGATAGTACTTGTAAAATATGCAGGAAACGCCTTGGTATAACTAAAACACTGTTGAAAGCGGCCTAAAACACAATACAAACAAACCCTCCTAAACCAATACAAACAAACCCTCCTAAACCAATACAAACAAACCCTCCTAAACCAATACAAACAAACCCTTCTAAACCAATACAAACAAACCCTCCTAAACCAATACAAACAAACCCTCCTAAACCAATACAAACAAACCCTCCTAAACCAATACAAACAAACCCTCCTAAACCAATACAAACAAACCCTCCTAAACCAATACAAACAAACCCTCCTAAACCAATACAAACAAACCCTCCTAAACCAATACAAACAAACCCTCCTAAACCAATACAAACAAACCCTCCTAAACCAATACAAACAAACCCTCCTAAACCAATACAAACAAACCCTCCTAAACCAATACAAACAAACCCTCCTAAACAAAAACAAACAAACCCTCCTAAACAAATACAAACAAACCCTCCTAAACCAATACAAACAAACCCTCATAAAACCCCAAACAAACGAACCCTCCTAAACAAATACAAACAAACCCTCCTAAACCAACATACAAACAAACCCTGCTAAAACCCCAAACAAACGAACCCTCCTAAACAAATACAAACAAACCCTCCTAAACCAACATACAAACACACCCTCCTAAAACCCCAAACAAACAAACCCTCCTAAAACCCCAAACAAACAAACCCTCCTAAACAAATACAAACAAACCCTCCTAAACCAACATACAAACAAACCCTGCTAAAACCCCAAACAAACAAACCCTCCGAAACCCAAATACAAACAAACACACCTAAAAAACACAAAACAAACAAACCGTCCTAAACCAACATACAAACAAACCGTCCTTAACAAATACAAACAAACCCTCCTTAACAAATACAAAACAAACCCTCATAAATCATCAGTCATGTGAATCTATAAACCACAGAGGAAAAGGTAATTGCGCATCCAATACTAAAGGGAAAGCGAGAACATGTTATATTGTAACGTGCAATGCTGTGAAGATACTATCGTAGTAATTATACGCGTATCTGCATTCCAATCAAGATGTCATCTGCATTCTTGATAGATGTTTGTTTGTGTAAGATTATGCAGTTTACACCTGTGTTATTGTCCTCGAAGAGTGCAGTTGTATACCGTTGAGCTTGTTTGTTTTGTATACACGGTGTTTAACGCTGATTTCAACAAGTGTCGATTAATATCACGGCATTTCCTGGAAAAGTTACCAGAAACCCCGACACAATTAAGTCATTCGTCTTCCACCAATGGACTAAGTCTATGTGGAAAAGCAGCTTGGAAAGATTGTTATGTGGAGTACTGGTGCGAGAAAACCAGGAAACACATGAGTAGGTGAACTGGCCGCCGTTGTATGACTGAGAAATTGTAAAAAAAAACGGCGTTAAACCCCAATCAATTAATCAGTCGTACTGCTACCCCCTCAATACTGAGCGCCAAGAGGGAAAGAACAACGTTTTAACCCTTTTCCCACATACAACAAATCTGTAGCGGACGACTTTGAAAACATAGTTACAAAAAGCTAAACAAATCTCCTTAAAAAATAGCTTAATTGTTAAAATAAAGTTGAAAACATTGTGGCCAAAGGAGAAATTGCTCATCATGAACAATTTCACCTTTGCCCATAATGTTTTCAAAAGTCTTCTGCTATTGCGTCAAAATACGTCTGCAGGTGGGAAAGCGTTAACATATGTTTAACCATTTCGGTGGTACGGGATGTACCGGGTTCGATCACCTACCAGTTCATACCAAATACTTTAACAAAATGGTAGTAATGGTAGCCCTCCTTGGCGCTCAGGTTTTTTGGGTTAGCATTACGACTGACTAACTGACTGGTGTCAGGATAAATGGACCAGTAGTACTGGAAACTTACACAGGAAACGCCGTAGAATAACTGATTTTGTTTAGAGAGCGGCGTAAAACGCCAAACAATCAATCAGTTTGTCATTTTTAGCTCGACTTTTGAAAAAAAAAACGAGAGCTATTGTCATGGCCCTGGCGTCGTCGTCGGCGTCGGAGGCGGCGGCGGCGGCGGCGGCGGCGTGGTCGTCCGGTTAAGGTTTTTTGTTTAGCTCATTTTTTCTTTTTTAGCTCGACTTTTGAAAACAATGAGAGCTATTGTCATGACCCTGGCGTCGTCGTCGGCGTCGGCGGCGGCGGCGTGGTCTTCCGGTTAAGGTTTTTTGTTTAGCTCATTTTTTCTTTTTTAGCTCGACTTTTGAAAACAATGAGAGCTATTGTCATGACCCTGGCGTCGTCGTCGGCGTCGGTGGCGGCGGCGTGGTCGTCCGGTTAAGGTTTTTTGTTTAGCTCATTTTTTTTTCTCCCTATCAGTCGAGCGTCTGTGCCGTACGCGGTGCTCTTGGTTTTTTTTACTCCCTATCAGTCGAGCGTCTGTGCCGTACGCGGTGCTCTTGTTTTTTTTTCTCCCTATCAGTCGAGCGTCTGTGCCGTACGCGGTGCTTTTGTTTTATGTAAACATACCATGAGCATAAATATGCTATTACATATCAGATAATCACAATATGGCATTAATTACGAAGTAAACGTGAACACAAGCCTTTGCTTCACAAACAACTTCATAGAGTTATAAATTAGTCTTCTACAGCAACAAACGCTTCTACTACTAGTTCTACAACTGGACATGTAAGATGTCAACTAACCTCTTGGTATTGTAGAAACCAATATGACTCAACTGAACACATTTTGGGAAAAGGAGACATTTCTCAAAAGGAACAATTTATTTTTTTCCCACACGTTTTCAACTTCCCCTAAAATGCAACGACAAAAAGCCTCATAACTTTGACTGCTGTGACTTTACTATCAGTAGTCTATAGTCCTACATATACAATTGCTTGTGTATATATGTGTATTTATACATATGCATATAAACTTGATTTTAAACTTATTGAATTTAAACTTATTTAAGTACTATTTCTCAACTATTTCATTGTCTTAACCATTTCTGTATGTATATTTGTGAATATCAACCATGAGCTGTTTATGCTTAAGTTGAAAATAAAACTTCTGTACTGCTCTGTTCATATTATAAGCGAAAATTATTTACGGTGAAGTTCACCTGTATGTACTTAATAATGAGTATTACGACAACTTTCATTTAATCTTTATGCCACCATTAAATAGTTACATTTCTTTGAAGAAAAATGGTGGCTTCGAAAGAATGTTGTGTAAGTACTGGTGTGGGAAAGCCAGGAAAACATGGGTAGGTGCACTGACCGCCGTGATATGACCAAAGCTGTTGAAAGCGGCGTTAAACTCCAAACAAACAAACAAATTGAAGAAAAATGGACTAAGCCTTCAACGTGTCGTTCAAAGGATACTAGCCGTGCCCGACATAAAACCTACCCTAACGAGTGTATCGAATTGTAGATAAAGATCGCCCCGGTAGCTCAGTCGGTAGCGACGCGGGCTGTCAATCCAGCAGGGGTTGTGAGTTCGAATCCCGGCTCGGCCAACTTTGTTTCCGACGATTGACAAAAGTCAATGCGAATCATGCGTCATTCGTATTCCACCAATGGGCTAAGCCTATGTGGAAAAGCAGCCTGTTGCTTGGGAAGATTGTTGTGTGGAGTACTGGTGTGAGAAAACCAGGAAATGCATGAGTAGGTGAACTGGCCGCAGTGATATGACTGAGAAATTGTTAAAAACGGCGTTAAACCCCAATCAATCAATTGAAGAAAAATGTACGAGTCCGTCAACGTGTCGTTCAAAGGCTACTAGCCGTGCCCCACATAAAAACCTACATTAACGAGTGTTATGATAATTGTAAATAAAGATCGCCCTAGTTTTAGTAATCTTGTCCACGTTGACAATACTTGTCAGAGGTTTGATGGACTGTCCGTCGATGGAGAAATGGTAGAGAGTCAGATCCTACTGTGATGGGTTTGAAGGCTGATCTGATATAAATTAAAACATGGTTTGTTTTGCCATCGCTCGGGGAATGCGCCGTGGTCGAGTGGTTGGCATCAGGGATTAGAAACGGGACTTTCACGGGTTCAACCACAGTGCGTTCAAAGCTTTTCAATTATTATATATGTAATCTTTTGATAGAGATTTTCATTATCTTTGCCTGTGTTGGTTAATTCGTCTAATTATGTTGTTAGAGTTAAATTGTCGAGTCCTGTAAACCATCTTATTGTATATTTTGAAAAGTCCCATAATTTTTTTTGCATATAAAAAAGATACAGTTTTTGTCAATATTGCAGGCATCTTTATTGTACGCATCTGTATTGCACTAATATCCTATTCACGTACTGCTAAGGAGGAAACAATGTTACAGAGCACTCCCATCCAACCTTTGATGACTTGTAAGACAAGCTCAATGTGAACATCTCAAAATTGATATTACCATTCATCATTGTCATTATAGAACAGAACCCTGACTTTTCGTCTGGAGAGTATATAGGGGGACCTTACTGCACCTGCTATAATATAAGTGCACGATGAACAAAAAGGCACTATCTTGTGTGGTAGATAAAGGAGCGTTTAGCTTGTTCTAAAATCCTTCTTTTTTTCCTCTAACCCTATGTTGTGGGTACTCAAAAGAATCGTCATTATAGGAACCCTGACTTTTCGTCTGGAGTGTATATAGGGACCTTGCTGCACCTACTGCTATAAGTGCACGATGAATACAATGGAACTATCTTGTGTGTTAGATAAAGGAGCGTTTACCTTGTTCTAAAATCCTTATTTTATCCGCTAACCCTTTGTTATGGGTACTCAAAAGAATCGTCTCAATGAGACGATTCTTTTGAGTATCACAACATAGGGTTTGGTTGGATAATAAGAGATATATTGACGGGAAAAGAGCTGTAAACCCCTACTTATCTGGACCTCAATTAGGCGAATCTTTTGAGTACCCACAACATAGGATTTGGTTGGATAATCAGAGATATATTGACAGGAAAAGAGCTGTAAAACCCTTCCTTATCTGGACCCGGATATGGTTTTGCCCAATGTGATGATTATGATGCCTCCAAATATATCTGAGGAAGACAGAAGTTATATGACAACATTTATATAAGTGTGATTTTTAAATTGTATAGGAAAACATGATTAATTCTTATTAAGGTTTATTTTTACTCAATTTCCTTTGCTTGTGGACACAGATTGAATGCTACAGTGCTACTCTTGTTTTAGTTAATGACGGAACAAATATCTGTCATATTTTATTGTTTTATGTTAGGGGATTACCATGCATACCTTAAACACATATTACAATAAATCAAGTAATGTAACTTGTGGTTTTTCTGATACAATTTGGAAATGTACATGAAGTATATATTTCAACGAAACACATGCAATAAACTTCTGTCATCTGTTATAGTTTTATATTAGGGGATAACCATGCATACCTTAAACACATATTACAATAAATCAAAGTACTGCAACTTGTGGTTTTCTGATGCAATTTGGATATTTACATGAAGTATATATTTCAACGAAATACATGCGATATATCCCCTACCCCTGACACAAATTCACCTAACAAATGAAACTAGCGAAAACACCCTTAGTAATTTTTGAAAATTTACGACATCAACTCGGCATTAGTCAGAGGACTAGATAAGAGGGCTTGAACAGGTCTTTTCCCCACAATATCTCTCTTATTACTCAACCAAATCCTATGTTGTGGGTACTCAAAGGGAACCCACAACATAGGTTTTGAAAGTCAAATAAGGATTTTAGAACGTGAAAAATCCTCCTTATCTAGAGATCTGCATGATTACAGAAGGGGTTTCTTACACAATTTGAAAATTTACATCTAGTAAAAGCCTGTCATGCAAAAACATGTACTATCTGTATTCCCCTTACCAGACCCAAAGATTCACCTACCAAATGAAACTAACGAAAACATCCTTAGGATTTTTTTTAATTTTACCAAATCAATTCCGCTTTACAGATCAGGGGTTTCTTACACAATTTGAAAATTTACATCTAGTATAAGCCTGCCATGCAAAAACATGCCACTATATGAATTCCCCTTACCACACCCAAAGATTCACCTAACAAATGAAACTACTATACATGTTACAAAAACATACTTAATCATTTTGAAAATTTACGACATCCATTAAGCATTACATAAAAGATTAAGCTTGAAATTTTGAAAATTTACGACATCAATTCAGCATAAAAGAAGGGGTTTCTTACACAATTTGAACATTTACATCTAGTATAAGCCTACCATGCAAAAACATGCCACTATATGTATTCTTCTTACCACACCTAACAAATGAAACTAACGAAAACATCTTTAGGAATTTTGAAAATTTACGACATCAATTCAGCATTACAGAAGGGGTTACTTACAACATTTGAAAATTTACATCTTGTCAAAGCCTGTCTTGCAAAAAACATGCACTATATGTATTCTCCTTACCACACCAAAGATTCACCTAACAAATGAAACTACAGTGTACATGTAACGAAAACATACTTAATCATTTTGAAAATTTACGACATCAATTCATCATTATAGAGCAGGGGTTTCTTACACAATTTGAAAATTTACATCTTGTCAAAACCTGTCTTGCAAAAAACATGCACTATATGTATTCTCCTTACCACACCCAAAGATTCACCTAACAAATGAAACTACTATACATGTAACGAAGACAAACTTAATCATTTTGGAAAATTTACGACATCAGTTCATCATTACATAAATGTTAAGCGTGAAGTTATCCCTTTCCTGTATACAACTAATCTTCAGCAGACGACTATGACAACATCTATACAAACAAATTATAAACCTCTAATAAATGAAAATTCAATTATTGAATATAATTGAAAACATTGTGGCAAAAGGGGGAAATTGCTCATTATGAGCAATTTCTCCTTTTGCCACAATGTTTTCAAAAGTCGTTTGCTGCAGGGGCATCAGAAATCGTCTACATGTGGGAGAGGGTTTTTTATAAACTCGCGACAGATCAAACTGATAAAATATTTACACCTCCTCTCGAACCGTGACTTTCCCAAATTATATGGCTATTTTAACGCTTTTTTGTAAGTCAGCAACTTTATCATTTAACCCTTTCCCACTTGTAGACGCATTTTTATAAGCATCTGCAGCCAACGACTTTTTTAAAAACATTGTGGGTAAAAGAAGTAATTGCTCATTATGAACAATGTCTCCCTTTGCCACAAAGATGCTCTTTTCATCTGTTATTATTTGTATTAAAGAGATTGTCCATTATTTGCCTAGTCGTTTTCAAAGTCATCTGTAGATTTGTTGTATGTGGTGAAGGGTCGAATAGGTTGTTGCGACCTTTATCAAAAACTTATTCTATATGTAAGCATTTGATACTTACGATCAGTGGCAAGTTGTTTTCGATACGTTTCTTGTCGTTGTGGCATCATATAATATGTCGAGAAGAGTGCGTAGGATTATAAAAATGTATTTGCCGAGAAATGTAACAGATACATGCATAACGGTCACAAACAATTGTGAAAAAGGCTTACGGTTTCAGCTCATATTGGTGTATCAGGACTTTTCTTACAAGTATACTCTTAGCATTTAGGTGTTGAAGATAAATGTGATTTACTGTACATTTGGCAGCAAAAAAATCACGAATGTGACATACTGTACCAGTAAATCACTAATGTAACTGACTGTATATGTAAAAGCAAATCGCTAATGTGACTGACTGTTACAGTAAATTGCTAATATGACTGACTATTGTATATGTTAAAGCAAACTCGCTAATGTGACTGACTGTTACAGTAAATTGCTAATATGACTGACTGTATATGTAAATGCAAATCGCTAATGTGACTGACTGTTTCAGTTAATCGTTTATGTGACATACTGTAACAGTAAATCACTGTAACAGTAAATCGTTAATGTACGGTTACAGTAAATCGCTAATGTGACTAACTTTTACAGTAAATCGCTAATTTGATTGACTATAACAATTAATCGCTAATGTGACTTACTGTAACAGTATATGGTTAATGTGACTTATGTGACTAACTGTACATTTGCACAGTCTGATCTAAACTGATCACAAACATATTACTTACATACTTATATAATGTTATTTCAGTAATAAGCGAGAAAAGAGGTGATTGCCCTTCCTATTCAACCCTTTCCCACATACCGACGATTTCAGACGCCTCTCCAGCAGACGAACTGTGAAACATTGTGGCAAAAGGAGGAATTGCTCATGATGAGCAATTTCTCCTTTTTGCCACGTTGTTTCCATCTTTTTTTAATAATCAAACTCTCATTTATGGAGATCGTTCAAATATATTTTCAAAGTCTCCGCAGCAAATGTGTTGTATGTAGGAAGGCATAAAACGTCTCATTATATGCGTGTTCGGTGATAAATTTCACCGCTGATCTTTATCAATGCAATCATTATCATAAATAACCAGCTTTCCCCCGGTTCGGTTCTTGGTACGGATTCGATTTGTGTTTCTACCTTCTTTTGCTGTTCTTTAAATTTATGCTTCATTCTATGCACCTACGTCGAGCCCCCGGTAGCTCAGTCGGTAGCGACGCGGGCTGTCAATCCAGGGGTTGTGAGTTCGAATCCCGGCTCGGCCAACTTTCTTTCCGACGATTGACAAAAGTCGATGCAACATGCGTCATTCGTCTTCCACCAATGGGCTAAGTCTATGTGGAAAAGCAGCCAGTTGCTTGGGAAGATTGTTGCGTGGATTACTGGTGTGAGAAAACCAGGAAATGCATGAGTAGGTGAACTGGCCGCCGTGATATAAATGAGAAATTGTTAAAAACGGCGTTAAACCCCAATCAATCATCAATCAATCTATGCACCTACATGCACCTGATGTGTTAAATTAAGTGATCTAGATAAAGCCCATATTTCAAGATCATAACTCAAGTTCACGACCCTTTTCCCTATGCTATTCTAGAAAACCAACATTGTGGACTCTGCGTAAAATATCGACCCGGATCAGCCTAAGTATGCCGCGCAGGGGAACCCGGACAGACACTTTTCGCCTCGAGTGGATTTTCTGTTTCAGGAATCATTACTCTATACCTCTATTCCCCCCCCCCCCCCACCCCCCCCCCCACCCCACACCTGAGACGGAATATGTCCGCCCGGATTAACTTGCGCGGACTGCGCAGGCTGATCTGGGACGATACATTACGCAGAGACCATCATGTTGGGACGGCTCAATTATTATTTTGATATGAAATTGCGCTGTAGGTATTATCCCTTCTAAGACTATTTTAAGCAATTGCGACATCTGGTTTCGAGACTAAAGGATCCGTTCTTTGAAACCAGATGCCGCAATTGCTTTCCCCTTATTTTAGTGTTAAACAAGATGTGTTTGTGAAACACTGATGCCCCCGAATGGCAACATCTAGGTCAAAGGTCAAGGTCGCAAGGTCAAAAATGTTGGTTCTGACAGAAAGGTCATGTCACAAGGAATACACATGTGAAATATGGTAGCCGTACCTGTTATGGTTCAAAAATAGTGGTCAAGGTTAAAGTTTTTTTCGGAGAATGGCAACATCTAGGTCAAAGGTCAAGGTCGCAAGGTCAAACAAATTGGTACTGACAGAAAGGTCATGTCACAAGGAATACACATGTGAAATATGTTAGCCGTACCTGTTATGGTTCAAAAGTAGTGGTCAAGGTTAAAGTCTTTTTCGGACAGACAAAGAGACAGACAGGCCAAAAACTAGATGCCCACCGAATCGGTGATTCCGGGGGCATAAAAAGTGATATCATTGCATGAAAAGGGGATGCATTTCTCTTTTAGAGCACTCTCTTCAAAACTCGCCGCCTGCTGCATAACCGGTGTATAAAAAACCTGTTATTATTTCTGCATTCCAAAAAGACATCGTGGTATTATGACATAATAATAGGTAAATACAATACGGTAAACTGAAATGTGTTTTGCCAAATTATCACAGACAACAACGCACACGCATTATATTAATAGTCTAAAATATAAACATTTTCGTAATACGACGAAGGATGGTTTATAAGAAATCCTCCAAGACAAATAGAAAATTCAAAACATTTGTTGAGTGGTTAATTAACCCTTTCCCTCATATAGTCGCTTTCTGACGCCTCTGCAGCAGACGGCTTTTTGAAAACATAGTGGCAAAAAGGAGAAATTGTTCAAAACGAGTATTTTTTTCTCTTTGCCACAATGTTTTCCACTTTTAGTCATGGGTAATCCATTCAATTATAGAGATTTTCTCGATTATTTGACAAAATATGTCCAAAGTCGTCTGCTGCAGAATTGTCGTATGAGGGAAAGTGTTAAAACCTATCTTAACTCTTTCAGCGTCGAATTGTTTAAAGTAGACTCTTCCATGTTCGAAATCGGGTGTGTCCATTTCTCAATTTATGAAAGTTTTGGACTATTTTGGTTTAAATACTAATAGGCAAACAATGCTGATTTCAGGTGAGACAGCTCGTTACGAGCTGACTCACCTGAATCGGCATTGTTTGTACAACACCTCGATATTGCCTGTGGCGCTGAAAGAGTTAATGGGGTGTATATGAAGGATGGTAATGTGACGGCAATCAAACCAGACTTAGACTATATAGCATGAACACGACTTTCTCACAGTCGTCTTAGAGCAGCGTTTTACACGTTTCCAACATACAGACAGACGCCTTTTGACAACTTGTATTCAATATATATTTGTAATTGCATAAAACAACAAACAGTATGTTTATAGCAAATAAAGAAATTATAAAAAGTACAAACGGAGAAATGGATTTTCCAGATGAATTTGCAATAATTTAACATTGTTAGTGTTCATGCTAAAACTGCGCTTTTATAGAAATATGATGTATACATTTCGTTAAAACTTTGATATTAGAACGGTTATCAAAGCTGGACCATCGCATTATTAGGTGTAATAATCCAGCATTGCTACCGTTCTGTATGTTTCAATGCAACGAATACATATTTAGATAAACTATTTATAATTTCCGCAGAAATTGAAGACATTAATGCAGTAAATTTAAGAATACTTGGCCAATGACAATGATATTTTTTGTAGCAGAAGCCTCTTGAAAACATTGTGGAAACAGGAAAAAATTCTTTCCGTCGTTTGACAAAAGTCACTGTGACAAGCGTCATTCGTCTTCCACCAATGGGCTTACAGTCTACGAGGAAAAGCAGCCAGTTGCTTGGAAAAAGTGGATAACTAGTGTGAGAAAGCCAGGGCAAATATGAATAGGTGAACTGGCCGCCGTGATATGACCGGTAAATTGTTGAAAACGGCGTTAAACCCCAGTCAATCAACAAAGACAAATGTTATGTTTAAAACAAAAGGGCTATAAGCGGAACCCGTATAGAGTTTAATTTCACGCTGGAATCCGCTCTGGTCGAGTGGTTAGCGTCGAGGATTTGAAACCGGTGTCCCGGGTTCGATCCCCAGTCGCGGCACGACGGTCATGATAAAATGCCCTTGGACAAGGCACATGTTCTAGCCTAGTACTAATTTGTTTACCCAGGGATCATGAATAAGTGAACTGTCGCCGTAATATAACGGAAATAATGTTGAAAGCGGCGTAAAACCCCAATAAAACAAAATTAATTCCACGGTGAACAAATGGAGGTACCTAAAATACCTAAACTACCCCCTATTTGAATGTCCCGGGGTCACAATTGACTTAACTTTCTTGATGAGATGTGCAAATCTTATACCCATAATGAGATAAACAACTGACGGTAGGCGTGCCTCGTCAGGCGGCTTGGTGGTTTTACATTCGAACTGCGACACCCAAAAACAGGGCTTAATATCCTCATCAGATGATATGTTTGTGAAATGAATACCACATGTTACTTTTGCCAGAAAAGGATTTGTAGCCCCCCTCAATTGTAACGCCCATGCAGAGATAAAGTGAGTATTTCAAATTCCAAAATATTTATTTTACACTCAAACCCTATGTTGTGAGTACTCAAAAGAATCGTCTCAGTAAGACGAATATTTTGAGTACTCACAAGATAGGGTTTAATTGAGTCATAGGAGAAATATTGTTGTTAAAAGACCAATTTACTCCCCCTCTGGTGTCACATCCCTCTATTGTTACGTCTACGTACTACCATGCATTGCCGAAACGGAGCTTATAATATTGCCGACGTGGCTCTTTTCTATGATTGATAGGTTTATAACAAAAATTGGGCTCACAATGAATGATGCATTAACTGTGCTATTACTGGGGGTATTTCATTCAACAGTTGTTGATGATGTGGCTTCGTTTGAATATCCCTAGAATAAAGCGAAAGTGTGCCTGTTTGATTTGTGTTTTCCTTCTCTTTTGACAGTATTGTAACCTCATCTCGGCGTAGCCAAGATAAAATACCACCACTGTTGATAAATCTATAGCCCGACACCGTTTTTGTTTATATTTTGATTTGAAACTGATTTAAGGCGTTAACCGTTTAAGGTCACAATACACCAAATAAATTTCTTTTTTGTTTCTATGTAAATCAACCAGCTTCAACCCTCGTTTGTCACACTTACTAAGCGTTTTCCAAGTAGAACACCATATATCATTGAAAAGATATACCTCTTACCTTTAAAATAATCAATTAAAAATGGGGTGGGGGGGGGGGGGGGGGGTGGGGGTCATGCATTATGCCAGAAAGAACTCGCTCTGTGAAGATGGTGACCGTCATTTTTACCACAATCCAGCTAGGCTGAAACTGGGTTTCCACATCCTCTACTTTCACTTTCACACAAGGTCAAAATACCTAAAATGATCTAATCAAACAGTTCCAGTTCATCTTCTACAACAAATTTACAAAGAATGTACACCCATTGTTACACATCGAATGCAGTCTGGGTCAGATGTACAACCATTTCTAGGCAAACAAAGGTTTTATTAGGGACTACTTTATTGGCCCGCGGATGTATTTAGCATAATATGACCTTAACAATATTTCAGTTATATCCCGGCGCCACCTGGGTCATTTACCAGTACTTCCATCCAGTATTGATTCCGGAACCGACAATTCCGTTGTTATACTATGCGCGGAACCCTGACTGCTAATGAGGGAAGCCTTTACTATTACTTTTAAATAATAATGATACTAATAATAATAATAAAGGCTTTATTTATAGAGGACACTCATTTGACATAGTACATGTATGCAAGTCAATCTTCCATGAGGGCCTCAAAAATGAAACGAAACATGAACAAACGTGTGTTACATATGAACAATGTTACAATTATACATGCATATATAAATATGGACTTAAAATTGATATGTCTATTACTGTATCGTAGAACACCCACATATCCAACTATTGTGCATAGTTTCATGAAATACAATTGTACTACAGTTATCATCGAATTAAGATTGGTTTATCCAACGTAAATATTGGGATTTGAAATTAATTGGTAGTCCCGACTGGGGATGGAACCCTAGTATCTTGCTCCAAAGGCGGACGCTATAAATAGTACATAAAGGGGACGGTCCCAGCACTTAGTCTCTCTCCAGCCAACGCCCGGTAGCCCTCTCGGGGAGTTATGATTTCGAACCCCAGCTCGTCAAACATTCTTTCCAACGTTTGACATTTGTCTAACTGTCTTTGTGGAAAAGCAGTCCAGTTGCTTGGAAAAGACTGTTGTGTGGCGTACTTGTGTGAAAAAGCCAGGAAACACATGATTGGAGCTGTGATATGACTGAAAACATGTTAAAAGTGGCGTTAAACTTCAAGCAATCAATCAATCAATCAATTCTCTCTCTCTCTCTCTCTCTCTCTCCATGCAACGGGACAGGATTTCTAGAACACTACATTGATTAGGCCTAATCGGTTAGAAATCAGTGTCATGAGAAAAACATTCATGAATGCTGAAAAAACAAATGAATACTTTTAGTTAGGTAACAACCATCCTCGGTACCCAGGCTATTCATAAACTATATGATATATCTTATGACTAGCCTGGGAACCGAGGATGTGTAACAACATACCCCGTAAAGGGCTAGACTACACTGAGGAATTTTCCTCAGAAGTTGTATGAGTTCCGAATTGTTCGTGGACATGTCGGTCATTTCTGGTTAATCTCACGAACAGTAGCGAGCTCTAACGAATTCAGCCGAGCTCGTTCGGAACTATTCGTGGACTTGTCGGTCATTTCCGGTCAATCCCACGAACAGTAGCGAGCTCTTACGAATTCAGCCGAGCTCATAATAGATGTTCCGCTTTAATCGTTCGGAAACCGCTTTGTTTCTGAAACAAATATACGTCCTGAAGTCCAGGCAATTACTGCGACCTAAATCTCCCAATAAAGAAAAATACCTCCGTGGCAATGCCGATCTAGATACCAAATAGTCCATAAAAAGCACTTTGATTGCATACACATTAGTTTATGTATACCAAAATGCATTGAATATATAAACATGAATTAAAATTCAAATATGTATACCATGCACTGGAAATGTTTGATTTGGTTTTTAGTAGTTTGATCTCGTTTGAAAGGTAAAGTAAAGTATTGAAGAAAAAAACCGGTTTCGTCCAAACCCGATTTCGTTCAAAATGATGGTTACCATCTTCGCGCGATGAAAATTCTTCTTGCATAAAAATACATGACATACATTTCATTTGGATTCTTTTTAAGCTTAGAGGTAACTATTTTCAATGATTTAAGAAGGTGTGTTATATCTGTAAATCGCTTAGAAAGTGTGACAATTGAGCGTTGTAACTGGTTGATTTACACGGGAACATAAGAGGGAATTTAATTGGTGTGTCGTCATCTAAAAGATGTAACGAGAATAACCGGTAAAGCGTGTAACGTATAACGCCAATGAATTTAATCCTGTCCCACATACAAGACATATGCAGCAGACCAGTTTATAGACAACATACCCGAAACACATTGGAAACTCCCTTTAAAATGAAAGTACAATAATTAAATAGAGTTGAAAACATGTTGACAAAAAAGGAAAAATTGCTCGTTTTGAGCAATTTCTTCTTTTTGTCGACATGTATTTTTTTTAATAAAGCCGTCTGCTGCAGAGGCGTCAGAAAGCGTCTATATGAGGGAAAGGGTTAATATACACTGTCATAACTCCAGAGCATAAGAATGTGCAGCTTACACATTCCGAAGTTAATTAATGCACGATGCATGTGCAGGTATGCACAATTATGCATATAATGCACGATTAATGCATATTGCATTTAACCTGTCATGAAATGTTTTTTTTTTTACATGTCTCATTGCGTTGATAAATATATCATTAAAATGAATTAACCAGAGCTATAGATAAGGGGCATTTTTCATGTTCTAAAATCCTTAATTGACATTCAAACCCTATGTTGTGGGTACTCAAAAGTATCGTCTCAGTGAGACGATACTTTTCAATACCCACAACATATGATTTTGTTGAGTAATAATAGAAATATTGTGGGAAAAGGCCTGTTCACTTCCATCTTTATCTAGTCCTCTGTAATTTACTATTAGTGAGAATCTGTTTAACTGTTCACCGTATACGATGCTTTAAGAGAGCACGATAGGACAAACATGTTTATATCTCTCTGAAAGTTCAATTTTTATTTTGAGCGATTTTATTCATTTTCATAATGCTTTAACAAATTGTGAACTGGTACAGATGGTTTGTGTATCAGAGAATGGGCCGAGCCCCGGTAGCTCAGTCGGTAGCGACGCGGAATGTAAATCCAAGGGTTGTAGGTTCGAATCCCGGCTCGGCCAACTTTCTTTCCGAGGATTGACAAAAGTCAATGCGACATGCGTCATTCGTCTTCCACCAATGGGCTAGGTCTACGTTGAAAAGCAGCCAGTTGCTTGGAAAGATTGTTGTGTGGAGTACTGGTGTAAGAAAACCAGGAAAGCATGAGTAGGTGAAATGGCCGCCGTGATATAACTGAGAAATTGTTAAAAACGGCGTTAAACCCCAATCAATCAATCAATCAGAGATGGGATAGAATGTTTCACAAAGGTTAACCAGACAAACAAATCATTTAACCGTTTTGTTGATAATGAGGATGGGTTTTTATACAAGCCGGGTGATCCAGCATTTACCGGGACATGCACCTCTATAACTTCCGTATTTGATTAGATAAATTTATGGCAAACACACAAAAGGATGCGAATTCTTTCATACACAATTTCGTGACCTGAAGCTATCACGACTTTTGCACAAACAAACAACGAACATACATGTACACATTAACAACCTGTCCATTAAGGACAGGTGGGGAGCGTCGCCAAACACAAAATTGCGTGGCTTTACGGCGTGTTTGTAAGTCACAATGTGCGTACAAGACATTTCTATATGCACTCTCCTCTGCACGTTACGATTTCTGCATAATGCATGGCGATCAACTGGTCGAACATATCCGAAAATAAGTCTGTGTCAAGATCAGATAGTAAACCGTGAACAGCATATGACAGTTTCCTGTTTGATATAACACTTATTTATTCATTCATTCATGTAATGAAAGGATCGTATCTAACGAGATAGGCATAAATAAAGAATTTGACATTGCATTAATAGTTTCAGCCCATAAAGCATACACGTAAGCGTTTCATCATATAAGATGCAATCTTTATTTAAAACATGTTTACAATCTCCAATTTCAATTTTAATTTCGCTTTTTGCATCATCAATGTCTCGGTCTCTCTCTTCAATTAAAAACCTTTTTAAACACCATATTACCTTTATAAGTTCTCCAACCATGTTGAATTGAGTCAAAATGCGTTTAAAACCATTCTTATCCTAGTTCGTGAAATTGAAAATAAAATGTTCGTCTTTCAACAATATTTCAATGTTTCATTGTTGCAGCTCCTTATACTAAAGTTGACCCGGCCGGGTAGCTTAATTGGTAGCGTATCTGACTCGTGATCTGGAGGTCACGGGTTCGATACCCGGTTGCGGCGACATTCTTTCTGGCGATGTTTTCCATTGCCTCTCACCTCTGATCTATGTGAGAAAGTAGTCAGTGGCTTCGAAAGAATGTTGTGTAAGTACTGGTGTGGGAAAGCCAAGAAAACATGGGTAGGTGCACTGACCGCCGTGATATGACCAAAGCTGTTGAAAGCGGCGTTAAACTCCAAACAAACAAAAAAACAAACAAACAAACAAATTATACTAAAGTTCCATATCAAAATTTACAGCGTTATAATCAGATAGTTGTTATAAACACGAATCTGAAAATGTCCATTCAGGTGAAAAGGTTGAAGCATAGCAACGCCAGAAAGAAGTAATTATATATATATAAATAACAACATCAATCAAACGCATATTTGATTGTTTGTTTTCTTTATATAATGTTTTATACGACTTTCAACAATAATTGAGCCATCTCGCGAAAAGCAACATTATGGCCTTTGCGTTGTTGCAAACGGCGTTAAACCTCCAAACTATCAATCTTCACTGTTCTTCCTAATGCGTAATGGATCGACCAGATCAGCCTGCGCAGTCCGCGCAGCCTAATCCGGGCTGACACATTCCGTCTCTGGGGATTGAGGTATAGAGTAATGATTCCTGAAACGGAAAATCCACATGAGGCGAAACGTTTCTGTCCGGTTAGCCTGCGCGGCATGCTTTAGGCCGATCCGGGTCGATACTTTACGCGGAGTCCACAATGTTGGTTTTCTCGCGGGGAAGGCTCAATTGTATATTTATATCACGGCTATAACTGCATCAGTTACAAGTACACTACAGGTTCATTTATCGGACAACAGCGGTTAAGTCGTTATGCTAATGGCAAAATCCGGAGCAACAGGGAGAGAAAAGCCATTGCTACTACCATTGTTATTAAATTATGTGTTATGAACCGGCTGGGGGTTCGAACACGCGACCTCCCGCAAACAGAGGCGCACGCTATATCAATAACACAACCGAGGCGGTGAACACTTGAGAAATGCCAACTTGTACATTTTCTTACGGGCGCAATCGAAATTATAAATATAGCGAGAACACAGTTGAAGTCACCATTACATTGCACGAAAGCGATATGCACCGTTCGAAATTTAAAGGCAAGAACATGATTATCAAATGAGCCGTTCCACGAGAAAGCTAACACTATGGACTCTGCGTAATATATCGACTGCAGGCTAATCCGGACCGACACATTCCGTCTCAGGGGTATAGAGGTATAGAGTAATGATTACTGAAACAGTAAATCTACAGGAGGCGAAACGTGTCAGTCCCGGTTCGCCTGCACGGCATGCTTAGTCTGATCCGGGTCGATGCTTTCCGCAGAGTCTACAATATTGGTTTTCTCGTGGACGACTCAAATGTTGTTTAAAAATGTCGCATACATAGCTGGATTAGTGTTAGATTCAATTCAGCTGATAACTTACTTTGGAGATACAAACGATAATGCAGGTGATCGATCCCCTAGCTCAGCAAAGGATTTTTCTTTAGAAAAAAGAGTTCAACTCCTTATATACGCGTCACGTAATAATTATACTATATACGATATATGCGTAAGTCCTTGCATAATATGGGTACATGTTTGCATTTCTGAACAGTGTCAATGCATATGCAAACAATGGCGCCTTGTGTGGTTCGTACTCAAAATGGTATATACCCCCATAAATCATGAAATGTTACCTGACAAAAACCTAAAATGAAGATATTTCTCGTTTAAAATCGTGTTTTGTGCGAAGATTTAAATAATCTGCATGGCTGTTTGCTTGTGTGGTTCGTACTCAAAATGGTACATACTCCATAAATCATGAAATATTACCTGACAAAGACCTGAAATGAAGATATTTGTGTCTGCAGTAGATTGCACAAAAAGAAGGCTCGTAAATAATTATTTTTGTAAACGATATCATTACGTGTATTGATATAATAAACTACATAGTATTGCTGTACATAAATCTTCGTTGGCGTGTTTTCTCTACCTAGACTATTTTCGGACTGGTTTTTAGTTTTAGTTCAACCCTTTCGCTGTCGAATTTCATATTGAAAATTGGAATACTCCAAGAAATTTGATGGAATTAAATGTCTAAATGATAAACAGTGCTGATTTCAGGAGATACAGCTAGTTCCACCTGCATTTGCATTGTTTACAAAAGTCTTTAGTTGCCTCTTGCAGCCAGCGAAAGGCTTAACCGTTTCTCACACGCAGACTTATGTTGACGCATCTGTTCTTTTGAAAACATTGTGGCGAAAGGAGGGATTGCTCGTTATCTGTCACAATGTTTTCAATTATTTTTAGTCCTTACTTGTTTTACTAGTAGAGATATTTCTACATATTTAACCAGATGTTTTCAAAGTCGTCTTCTGCATAATCGCTGTATGTGATAAAGGGTTAACGAAATTAGTTCACGTATAGACAGATACCTGTCTGTGCTTCCAATCCATGCTAAGAAATCATATGACTACTGCTTGCCGCTTCACAGAAGTTTCTTGAAATCCTCCATAACTAATTGAATGATACCCTGACTGATTTGAATCTACACTCGTTTTAATTGCCTTGCGGATGAATTTCGCAGAGAGGAGCTCATTATGCAATCGGACTGAAACCCTCATTTATACGAAATATTTGTCGAATTAATGGCGCTGTTCTTTAACGTACAACAACATAGGGTTTTAATATTTCATATTGACTTAGGCAAGTGAAATGCACCCCTTATCTAGGAGCTGCGCGGGCTGTCAATCCAGGGGTTGTGAGTTCGAACCTCGGCCAACTTTCTTTCCGACGCTTGACAAAAGTCAATGCGACATGCGTCATTCGTCTTCCACCAATGGGCTAAGTCTACGTGGAAAAGCAGCCAGTTGCTTGGAAAGATTGTTGTGTAGAGTACTGGTGTGGGAAAACCAGGAAACGCATGAGTAGGTGAACTGGCCGCCGTGATATAACTGAGAAATTGTTAAAAACGGCGTTAAACCCCAATCAATCAATCAATCAATCAATCTAGGAGCTGTGTCAGATTGATGTTAGAAAGTTATGTGAAAACTGTTCTTTTAAGTAATCTAAAGTCAGGTAGTATAAACGTTTATTTCATTTTGAGTGTAAAAGTTTAAACATATAATGCATATACGCCACAATTATTTGAGGTAAATTTAAATAACTTCATATCATTATAAACCAATTTCACATAAAAATAATGCGATGTAATTATAATTATAAAAAAAATAACCACAAAACGTATAACAAATATTGTTAAAACTCGCCATTTTTATTCACTTTCAAACGCTGATGTGGAAAAATTAACAATGTTTTAGAATTATTAAATTGTTAAATATCTTACATCGCTATATATAAAAAAGAGTATTTCAAATCTCCAAGTCCTTATTTGACCATCAAACCCTATGTTGTGGGTACTCAACAGAATCGTCTCAGTGAGACGATTCTTTTGAGTACCCACAACCTAGAGTTTAGTTGAGTCATAAGGTAACTATTGTTGGAACAAGACCAGTTTACTCCCTCTTAATGATCTAGTCCTTTGCGTTCATACCAAGACACTCTTACAACATCTTTAATCCTCTCCATCATACGACAATTTTGCAGCAGACGACTTTAAACATATTTTGTCAAAATATGGAAAATCTCTATAATTGAATGGATAACCTATGACTAAAAGTGGAAAACATTGTGGCAAAAGGAGAAATTGCACGTTTTGTGCAATTTCTTCTTTTGTCACTATGTTTTCAAAAAGCCGTCTGCTGCAGAGGCGTCAGAAAGCGTCTATATGAGGGAAAGGGTTAACTAAATGAGAGGAATCCGCCGTGATCAAGTGGTTAGCGTCGGGAAATTGAAACCGGGGCGTCCATGTTCGATCCCAAGTCGCGACACGACGGTCATGGTGGAATGCCCTTGGGCAAGGCACATTTTCTAGCCTAGTACTAGTTTGTTTACCCAGGGATCATGTATAAGTGCAAGGTCGCCGTGGTATAACTGTACTAATGTTGAAAGGGGCGTAAACCCCCACCACCCCCCTCACTTCCCCAAACTCCTCCAAATTCATCTCACTCCCCCCACTTCCCCCCCACTCCTCCCACTTCATCCCACTTCCCCCATCCCCCCTAAAAAAAATAACCCACTACCCCACCTTTAAATAAGAAATTTAAAAATGATTTCAGAAAGTTTACCTTGTTAGGAAAGGAAACAAGGAATGTTTATTATAACGGTACAGGATAAAACCCATCTTTAAATAAGAAATTTAAAAATGATTTCAGAAAGTTTACCTTGTTATAAAGGGAAACAAGGCATGTTTATTATAATGGAACAGGATAAAACCCCACAGACTGCAGAAACGGATCCAGACCCCCCGCTGTTTGTCAGATCTATAGGCTCGCTAATAAGCCTATAACTATTTTAAAACACGCCGTAAATCCTCTGGCGACTCACGCTGGGTTATTGTTTAACGTAATTTCTCGTTTTAATTATATTCATTTCTAACGTCTACATTAATAAAACCGAAATCGTAAACAAGTGCTATCTTCACCTTTTAATGAAAGCCATATTATGAAAGAATGTATCAAAATGCACTTCTTGTAGCCGTCCTCATGATAAAGTGAATAATGCCCTTCCCCAGCGATTATACATTCTTAAATCTGAAACGGAGACTGTGTCTCAAAGGTTAAATTGGTAGTAATTACCAAACCCCTTTTCAGAACAACTCTTTTATTTACGATACAAGCAAGAAGGGGGTCTAATAACTAAATAACTAAATAAGACCCCCCTCCCCAAACCCCCCCCCCCCCCCCCCCCCCCTCCGGCTGATACAGGGCCTCAAATAGGGTTCAAATTGGCTATAAGCACAAACAAAGTCCATGAGAATCATCTCAGAATTAAGGTTTTATTACAGTTGTTCCGAATTCCTCGACAGAAGTAGAATTGTGCCCGATTGAACGTAACGTAACCCTAACCTTATTTCGTAAAATTGATTTTTAACTTTTGAAATCCGTCTAAATATGGCTTAGAAACAAATCCGAGTCATGATACAATCTGTCTCATTTCAAAAGAAAGTATAGACAAACACGACCAACATTCGTAGTATTAATCGTTTAGTCTAAAAGTCAAGATCTGGTTGTTTGTTTGCTGATTAAGGCCGCTTTCAACAATTATTCAGTTATATCACGGCGTTTCCTGGACAAGGTACGCGCGGTAAATTAATCCTGACACCAGACAGTCAGTCGTTGTGCTCATCCCGCAATCCTGAGAGCCAAACAGGACAGCCATTACTACAATTTGTTTAAGTCTTTGTTCAGTTTCAGGGGATCGAACCCGCGACATATCACACACGAGGCGGACGCTCTTCCACTACACCACCGATGCGGTGGTCAATATCTGGAATCCGCTGTGGTAGTTAGCATGAATACTTTGGAACCTGATGTCCCTTGTTCGATCCCATATCGCGGTGCCAATGGTTAAGTGCCATTGGGCAAGGCACTAGTCCTGGCACTAGTCCTGGCCAAGTACCGGTTTGTTTACAATGGGTTTATAGTTTAGTTTAAACATATTTTATTACCAAAATAACATATAGTATTTACTAACATACATATGTGTTCATAGTTTGACATTTATATAAAGGCAAAAGGGTCTGGCCACAAGATCTCTCAACTTAGGAAAGGCCATTCCCTAAACATTTAAATTACACATTTGTAATGTTTCCTATATTACAATAATTGTATATGTTTTAGCTATGTTGTTTTTAAAGACATATATTCCGTTCCAGTTTTGAATTTTTTTTCACGAACATGCTCAAAATGATTTATAATGGGTTGATGAGTTAGTAAATTGTGTCCGCGATCTAACTGAAATAAGATTAAAAAAGGTGTATAGCAGTTTTGATCTATGTACGAAGACAATGTGAAATGTGTAATATTATCCTAAGGTGGTTTGCTTGTTTATAAACTTAAAATTACAGGTCGGCGGATTCTGGATTTTGTCATCAACTAATGTGTAGGTGACGATTTTCAAAAACCTAGAAGAAAAAAAAAAAAATCTCAACAATTGCAACATATTTATATATTTATTGAACTGAGTTCAAAAGTTGTTGTCACAATGTTTAGAAATGGCATCGGCTACAAACGTGTCAAAATACATCGAGCACGCACATGACAATGCAGGCTTTTCCCGTTACAATTTCACATTTTGCCACGATGTTTTTTTTTTTGAAACCATCTGTTTAATATTTGTAAAAATGTCCCATACCGTGTAGGAAATGGTTATTTTCTAGAACACGTGACAAGGCAGGTTTTCCGATGGCATTCTGGGAAATAATTACAGCACGCGTACTACCATTTGAACGTTCTAATCAATAGTTATTCAACCTTCTAATGCCTGGTTCCCCTTTAACCCTTTCCCTCACACGACAATTCTGCAGCAGACGACTTTGAACATATTTAGTCAAAAAGTAAAAAAAATATCTTTAATTGAATGGATAACCTATGACTAAAAGTGGAAAACATTGTGGCAAAAGGAGAAATTGCTCGTTTTGAGCAATTTCTTCTTTTGTCACTATGTTTTCAAAAAAGCCGTCTGCTGCAGAGGCGTCAGAAAGCGTCTATACGAGGGAAAAGCGTTAAATCTGGATAATTGACTAGATTCTATATTTGAATTCGGGTCCATATATTCACATTTGAAGGGGGTAATTTAATTGTGTTACGTGTATATGCAATCTTTGATGACGATGGAGGTTTCTTTGCAAGTAGAAATTTGTTATAGATTCGGATCTTATATTTTTTTATACGTATTCTTAATTCTCCTATTGGAATCCGCTGTGGTCGAGTGGTTAGCGTCGGGGATTGCGAAACCGGGTGTCCCGGGTTCGATCCCAAGTCGCGGCACTACGGTCATGGGTGGAGTGCTCTTGGGCCAGGCACATTTTCTAACCATAGTACTGGTTTGTTTACCCAGGGATCATGAATAAGTGAACTGTCGCCGTGATATAACTGGAATAATGTTGAAAGCGGCGTAAAACCCCAATAAATAAATAAATTCAGTTAAATTTAATCTTGGACACGATCATATGAGTCGTCCGGCGAGAAAAACCAACAGTGTGGACTCTGCGTAAAGTGTCGACCCGGATCAGCCTCAATCATGCCGCACAGGCTTACCCGGATAGACACTTTTCTCATCCTATGGATTTTCTGTTTTTAGGAAATCATTACTCTCTACTTCTATCCCCCCTGAGACGGAATGTGTCGTCCCGGATCAGTCTGCGCGGACTCCGCAGGCCGATCTGAGTCGATACATTACGCAGAGGCTATAAGGTTGGAAAAGCTTTCTGGACAAAGGGTATACTTTGGCCGCGTTACGCGATAACCGACCTTCGACACATCGCGAACAACGAATTTCTAGATCAGCCTTTTTGCTTCCACAATCTTTTCTGTTCACACCGTCTTTGTGGTGTGGTGACAGAACGTCCGCCTCGGGAACGGGAGGTCGCGGGTTCGGTCCCTCCCTGGCCTGTGCATACCAAAGACTTTAAAAATTGTTGTAATGTCTGCCTTTATAGGCGCACAGGGTTGCGGGGATTAGCATTACGTCTAACTGGCTGGTGTCAGGATAAATGGACAAGTAGTACTGGTAGCTTACCTAGGAAACGCCGTGATATAACTGAAAAAATGTTGAAAGCGGCGCCAAACATCAAAGAATCAATTAATAAAACTAAATAAGGTTGGGGTATCCAGTTCTTTTCCCTACAATGTATCTCTTTATTATCCAACCAATTAATATGATGTGGGTACTCAAAAAATCGTCTCATTTAAGTACCCACAACATAGGGTTACAGGGGTCAAAGAAGGATGTTAGAACATGCAAAACGCCCCGTATTATATATAAAGCTGTGTATAAATAAAGACTAAAACACGACAATACGCATATGCGATATAGTCTTAATCGACATTGATATGAGAACCTTCGACATTCGGTTATCATAAGCTGTGGTGTGGCTCACTCTATATTGGTAAGAGCGTCCACCTCTAAATCGGGTGTCCAGGGTTTGATTCCCGTCCAGGTTATACCAAATACCTTAAACAGTGTAGTAGTGGCTTGACATCATTAGCATTCAGGGCTTACGGGGATGTCATTATGAATGTACTTGTGTCCAAATAATATTTCCAGCAGTAATAATATAACCGTGAAATGCCATGATATAACTGGAATGCTGTTTGCAAAGGGGTAATACACCATTATTGCAATCATTAGTAAAGCAGCCGATGGGAAAGCTATGGCATCAGTGTGTAAATACATTAAAGGGTCAAGATAGCTATAAGGACCAGCGCGATTATGGATGTATACAGGCTAGTCAAAGTCTATACAGCTCGCAAATGCTGCAGAGATGTCCTTGGTGTATGTATGTGTGTTCGAATGGTAAGCGTCGGGGATTTGAAACTGGCTGTCCCTGTTCGATTCTTTGTCGAGGCACGACGGTCATAGCGGAGTGCCCTCGGGCAAGGCACATTTTTCTAGCCTTGTACTGGTTTGTTTACCCAGGGATCATGAATAAGTGAACTGTCGCTGTGATATAGCTGAAATAATGTTGAAAGCGCCAATAAAACAAACAAACAAATCCTTGGTGTATGTTCCTATAAGTTGTGACGGATAACAAAAAAAGATATTCAGGGAATATTCTATTGTAAAGTTAAGATTTTTTTTTGAATTTTGAAATTTGAATCAGAACTAGAGAATGGTAAAAGGTTTAATGATACACTATATGTTGAAGGCACACATTAAACGCACGCTTGACGTATTCAGTGTTTAAATATGTGAGGAATAAAACAGACTAAAATAGAAGCAAACTGGTTGAAAGGGGTATTTAAATTCTCTTTCAAATAAATCCTTTCCCGAAGGGTGGCGACTTTTGACAAATCTGAAGAAGACGACATAATAAGAATGTTTTGCAAACTAATAAAGGTATGTCAAAGTTTCTCAGACGAATAGCCCTTTTCCTCGACACGAGTGAACGATATAGCCGAACACTCGAGTTTGAGTACCGACTCGTTGGTGTTATTGATGCCGGAGGTAGCAGGTTCAATCCCAAGTCGGGTCATACAAAATACTTTGAACATGGAAGTAATGGCTTTCCCTTATAAATGCACAGCAACACGACTGACTCGCTGTTTTCAGGATAAATGGACCAGTATAACTGGTAACTTACCGTGGAAATGCCACAATATAATTGATTATGTTCTTTTGAAGGTGTTTTATACAAGACGAAAAATATCATTGCAGTGTTTAAAGCATAATGATTCGAAAATATATTTCAATAACAAAGATAATTATTTTGTTAATTTAATAAATGTCTAAAAGATAGAGATACATTATCTATGTCTTTTTGTTTTATCCTTTCCTTCTAAAGGTCAAATTACGCTAAATACATTCGCTGACTTGCTGATCTACAGTACTATAGTCCATAAAAAACCTTTGTTTGTGCAGAAATGAGTGTATACCATCACCAGAATGTATCGAATATATGACATTGAGTTTAATAAAATGCATTGTGAATGTGTATAGGATGCACTGGAAATGATTGATTTGATCATTTTTAGTATTTTGACCTTGTTTGAAAGTAAAAGTAGAGAATGCTAAACACCGGTTTTGTCCGGGCCCGATTTGGTCCAAAATGACGGTTACCAGTTTCGCCTGGTGAGTTCTTTCTCGCATAATTCATGACCCCACATTTTCTTTGGATTGTTTTAAAACTAGGAGGTAACTCTTTTCAATGGTATATGGTGTTCTAAACGAGACACGCTTAGAAAGTGTGACAATTGAGGATTGAAACTGGTCGATTTACATGGAAACAAAGAAAGAACTGTTTTGGTGTATTGTAACCTAAATACTAGACATAAAATATCATTTCGGTGTTTAAAGCATAATGAATCCAGAATATTTCAATAACAAAGATATTTATTTTTAGTCTTCAAGATGGAGATACTTTCTCTAAGTCTTTATTGTTTATCCTTTCCGACTTAAGGGTAAACCAGCTTTCTATGATATGCCAAAGACTTCATAAACGTCAGTCTAAATAGGAACATGTCAATGACATTTAGCATGAAAAACACGGCAACCTTCATCCATGAATTACCAACAAAAAAACCAACTTGACAAATTACACCAATGATCAACGTATTCACGGAAAAACGCCTTGCTGTTTGCAATTATTGTGATGCATAATGACACGCCGCGGGCCGGTGCACCATGAGAGTCCAACTTACCGTGAGAAAAACACTTCAGTGGAACGTGTTTTTTTTTTCAGTGAATGAAAAATTAGAAAAACGTTAAAAAACGACCTTTCATTAACAGAAAAATGCTCCGCAACATTGCGATGCATAGTTAGTTCCAGATTACAGAAAAATGCAAAACAATATTTGTAACACATTTTGGCATATTGTCCTAGAAACGTAAAGAATCGTTATTATGACATACTGGTATTTGAAAAAGCCCATAAACATAATTACTTAGAACTTTGTTTATTTAGTTCTATGATCCCTTAAGCTATGATGATAAGCGGCATTGTTCATGTTCTTAAACCCTTATTCTACACTCAAAACTACGTTGTGGGTACTCGAAAAGAATCGTCTCAGTGAGACGATTCTTTTGAGTACCCACAACATAGGGATTGGATGAGAAATAAGAGAGATATTTGTGGGACAACAGAAGTTTTTACTCCCCCCCCTTTATCTAGTCGTCGAGTCACTGAGTGCGTACCACGAGGTAGTTAAACGAATTGTTATGTCGCGTGCGATATAGCTTCTATTAATGTTCGAAATTGGAAATATAGTTTGTGTGTTCATATTGCATGCATTAAGTTACCATAGTTATGTCGCGCATTATATAGCTTCTATTGATGTTCATAATTTGAAATATAGTTTTCTGTTCATTGCATGCATCATTAGATGTTTACCATTTCGTTCCAAGCAATGGCACCTAAATTTGCATTGTTTACAAAGGGGTCAAAATTGCCCCTAAACCACGGTTTTCAAAATAGGTTTTTAGTTACAACCGTTTCACGCCAATCCCTCGATATACACTTATTAAATACTCATGGAGACAAACTCGTTTGTTTTTGTCCAATGAAATCGCACGACACAACCAACGTTCGGTTTTATCCAATCGGAAAACTCGACACATAATAACAAAACCACTGAACATCGTCACTGTCGCTGACAACACTGACAAGACGGCATGTGATCATTAAATCTTTCGATCGCATCATTAACAACTTTAATCAATTTTGAATGGAGTTTTTTAAGACATTTATATATTTTGTGATATCGCTTCATTTCAATTTAAGATCGCTTTACGACCCATTTACGACACCTTGTATTGTTAACCCGAACATAACGTTCTCAGTGAAATGGTGTTACTATGCATTTTAACTGATGAGGGTTTTCGTTCTGTCGTATCTCAAAAGCATCCCATGCGTTCTCAACGAAATTCAACCATATTGTATTGATGGTAAGTGTAGAGAGAGATAAGTCTGAAAGGGGGCGGGGGTGTACTTTTTATTTAAAATTAAAATGAGTGCCCAAAATATAATTAGGCGTGCTCAACGAAATTCAACCATATTGTATTGATGGTAAGTGTAGAGAGAGATTAGTCTGAAAGGTGTCGGGGATGTATTTTTTGATTAAAATTAAAATGAGTGCCCCAAAAATAATTAAAATTTGATAGGTGGTACCCTAAAAATTGGTAGTCGTTCCTCCCCCCTTGACATTTTTTCCTGGAACAGCCCTGATATAATTTAAAGTTTGTCAACAACTTGTCGAAAGTTCCTGCGACAGTGATCGACCTGTGTAGTTCTTTATTTTACTGCGTCGATATGATTCCAGTAACAAAATACACTGAGAGTTATACCAAATACTTTAATAACAATGGTTGTAATGTCTTTCACTCCTTGGCGCTCAGGATTGTGGGGTTAGCATTACGACTGACACGCTGGCTGATGTCGGGATAAATTGTGGGGTTAGCATTACGACTGACACGTTGGCTGATGTCGGGATAAATGGACAAGTAGTACTAGTAACTAGGAACCGTCGTGATATAACTGACAATGTGTTGAGAGCGGTTTTAAACAACACGCAAACAAAACAAATATTACACTGCCAGATGTTTTAGTTCCGTGGTGTGATGTTCATAAGTACATTCGAGATTGCCGCAGCTGATGATTTGGGCTCATGCTCACAGTCCGGTGTGTCATCATTTAGATTGCATTGAGGTAAAAGTAGACTTCATGTTAAGTTTTTGGTGAACAGGTTCGCCTTAGTCTTCACTGTCCGCACAAATAAAAAGAGCCTGGCTCACATGTTTTATTTGGGTTTTATTCTGTTTTCAACATTATTACATTTATATCACGGCGACAGTTCACTTATTCATGATCCCTGGGTAAACAAACCAGTACTAGGCTAGAAAATGTACCTTGCCCAAGGGCACTCCACCATGACCGTAGTGCCGCGATTGGGGACACGCAAACACATATTACACTGGCAGATGTTTTAGTTTTGTAGTGTGATTAAATTGGCCAAATTGTTTGCAGACGTCCTTTAATTTCAATTATGGTATATATGACAGATACGGTTGAAGTCCATTCCTTGATGATCCTCTCCCACAGAACATCAACTCTGCAGCATATATGACTTTGGAAATATCTGGGCAAATATTTAAAACGTTTCATTATTGAATATAATAGAAAATATTGTGGCAAAAGGATAAATTGCTCACTCTGAACACTTACCCAATTGACCACGATGTGTTCAAACTTCGTCAGCTGCAGTGGCGTCAGAAAGCGAATGTATGTGGGAAAAGGGGAGTATGACCTACATAACAGACACCACGAATCCGCAAAATCTTTGAGTAGCGCGATTAACTTGTTGTTTTCTATTCCCGGAAAACATTCCCCCCCTAAAATCTATCAATACGGTGAGCAGGGGGTATAATTTGCTCAATGATAAATACGACGTCAGTCCTGGGACAGGTTCCCATTGTTCTTCATCCTTGCCGTTCATTTTCGCTAATTTTAGATCGTACTTTTAGTTCATTGTCGCTACACTCCGATCGATCATTTACAGCATTTTTTTTTAATTTCAAGGTTTATTTTTTGGTACCTTCTGTGTGTTGAAGTTGTAGTTATTTTCTAATTTTAAGGGGTTCTTTTTGTACCTTTTATGTGTTGACAAAAGAGATATGAAATAGATGGATTCCACCCTGGACAAAAGAATTATAACTTTGAGATTATACTTGAAATAACGTTGAAAAACGGCGTTAAGCTCAATTCAATCAATCACTCAATAGTGTATATACACTGGTTGCGAATCGTTAATACATGTATTGCAGAAACAAGAAATATCTTTAAAAAAGATAAACGGCGATAATAATCATAAATTATAAATTTTGCGCAATAATCTATGTGTTTACCAAAGGCTAATCGACTAAATTGCTTCATAGTCTGATTAAAGTCGATTCCGTCTTTTCCCCAAATTGTTTTCAAGTGTCATCTGGTTTTTTGTTTAAGCCTTTCCCTCATACGACAATTCTGCAGCAGACGACTTTGAATATATCTTGTCAAAAAATAGAAAATCTCTATAATTGAATGGATAACCTATGACTAAAAGTGGAAAACATTGTGGCAAAAGGAGAAATTGCACGTTTTGAGCGATTTCTTCTATATTGTGAACAATCCGTCTGCTGCAGAGGCGTCAGAAAGTGTCTATATGAGGGAAAGGGTTAAAACGTCAGAACATGTATGTATCTTGGGAAGGATTAGCATGTATTCATGATAAAAATTGCACCACATTTTTTTTTTGAGATTGTATTATATGCACGCATTAGTATTGTTTGCATATTTCAACAATGGAAAACCATGCGGGAAAAGGAGAGCTTGCTTGTATTAAGAATGTAGTATTTTACACACAATGTTTCAAATGGCCATCTATTGCAGAGGCGTCCGTCAGTAAAGAGCCATCGATATACTAAAATCGAAACGTATAGCAACGAAATACTGAAATACGTGTTCGTAGATAAACGTTGCTTTTCAAAACAATACAATTGTTTTATTACATAAAACAACAAAGAAAATGTTCATAGCAAACATTGAAAAATATAAAAACTACAAACGGAGAAATGGATTTTTTCTGAAGAATTTAACAATCATTTAACAATGTAGCAATGTAATAGTTTATGGAAAACCTGATATATTATTGTTATGTTAGTGTAAGACTTGCTAACATTTTGATCGTAAAATGTCTATATATAATACCGAACCAAGGGAAACATCAGATCGAAATGCAATGGATAATTACGCCAATGGTCTGACGGGTGAGCTCGTGGATTATTTCTGACTAAATGATTATACCGCAGCCCATAGTTAGGTAGTTTACATACCAATTTTGTCAATTGGAAATGATTCCCATAATCTTGTCTTTTATCTTGGGAATCGATCGTTAGGGAACTGTTCGCCATTATCTTTAGGAAGTGTATGGATTATTGTCTGAGGGCGTTGGCTTAGTTTCTACGACATGCTTTTGTCCCCTCATTAATTGTAGATACCCGGGGTCATCGAATGTTTACTTCAGAATGTGTAAGTTGGTCAAAAAGCCAGCTAGTTTGTTTGATCAATTTTCAAGAAACGTTGAGCCGTCATGCGAGAAAACCAACATTGTTGACTCTGCGTAATGTATCGATCTAGATCAGCCTGCGCAGTCCGCGCAGGTTAATGCGGGCCGACGCATTATGTCCTGAACCAACAAATCCACAGGAGGCGAAAAGTGTCTGCTCGGGTTAGCCTGCGCGGCATGCTTAGGCTGATCCGGGTCGATACTTTACGCATAGTCCATACTGTTGGTTTTCTCGCGGGACGACTCACTTGTCTAAAATTGTCACTAGATTTTGTTCTCGCAAAAAGACACGACTAAGATGAAAGACAGGCACTTTTAAAATATATCTGTATATTGAGATTTGTTTTAAGAGAGCGACACGAACGATTGGTAATGCAGTTTGAAATGATGCTAGCCCTCTTTCCGACACTCAAACAAATATGCAACTAGACGTCACTGAAAACATCTAAACAAAACTATGGAAAATGTCCATGAATAGAATTGTAACTATGTTATTGAGTTGAGCAATATCTCTTTTTGCCACAGTGTTTTCATAAGTTGTATGATGCTGATGTTGATGCGTCATCAATACCAGCCTGTGGTACGAGGTCAAACTCGGACGACTCTATTTTCATGATATAGGATTTTTGGAATATTTTTATAACTCACAGCCAAACAATGCAGATTTCAGGTGAGACAGCTCGTTACGAGCTGACTCACCTGAATCTGTATTGTTTGCAAAAAGCTCAATATTACCTTTGGCGCTGAAAGAGCTAAATTGTAATATGTTGTATTCTCCCGTTAAAGGTGATAAACTCCAGATTATAATAGATAGTATAGGCAAAGTTTTAAAACTGTTCAAAAGTTATATTGAAATATGAGAATCATAATTCTGGAATAAAATCTAAGTAATCATTTAACTTTCCAGTACATTAAGCATCTAAATATTGATCGGTTATGCTTCATTTTAATGGCTAGACATACCCAGTAATCCAAATTATGTACATTTTCATGACTTTCAATTGACTGTTTTTCAATATTTACTGTCAAAATAGTGTTGAAACTAATTATTATTTACTTTTTTGACACTATTAGCACATTTTTGATCTCCATCTGGAAAGCAGCACCTTTAAGTACATGTTAATCTGAGTGGAAAAACTTCAAGAACAAATTGATTAACCCTTTCTCACATACAGCAAACATGCAGGGTTTGGAGCTGGCGACTTTGAACCTATGTAGGTGAACACAATTATCACTATAAAACTTATAAATGAAAGTATGATGATTAAAAAAAAAGTTGAACAAAATGTGGCAAAAGAAAAACTGCTCGTTTTGAGCAATTTCTCCGGCCTTTTGCAACAATGATTTCAAAAGTTGTCTGCTGCAGACGCTTCTGAAAGCGACTACTGTATACGTCTCCAAATTGGAAAGGGTTTATATAAAATATTAAAATACTCCAGTAAATTTATTCATAAATTTTCCGTTCTGAATTAAAATTTTAAACTATTTCATAATTCCGAAATCCTGAAACTCCTTATGATTTAAAACTGTTCCCGCTATGTTAAATACATAACGACGAAACAATAGAGTATCTTAACAGAACCATTATTGTTTGCTTGTATTATGTAACTCATTTAAATATTCATTAGTTTCTAGACGGCTACTCCATTTTCTTACGTGATAATGTTTGTTTTACATTAAAAACGCTGACACCGTCTGTTTACTTTCGTAACATTGTTAAGCCGATGTATTAAACCCTTTTGCTGCCAAAATGAAATTAAAGGCTTTTGCAATCAATGAAGATTCAGGTGAGACAGCTCGTAAAGAGCTGTCTCTCCTGAAATATGCATTGTTTTGCCACTTAGACATTATTTTATACCAAATTTCCTGCTGGACGAAAAATAGAATGGTCCAATTTTTCAACATGGAAGAGTCGACTTTGTGAAATTCGGCAGTGAAAGAGTTAAAACAGTTCCTCAATCTGTTTCCGCAGTTTTTCTGGTCTTGATTTGTTTGCCAAGGAACAGATTAAAGACGAGTCATACAAACACCATCATTCTGAATAAACAGATTACCCGACCCTTGTTTGTGTAGAGTAAACCATTTTTAATTTGTAACAGAATTATGTACTTCCATTTTGTCCGGATGTCACTTTTTTTGTTTGTTCGTTTTATTTTTCCAAAACAACGTCGAAGTTTATTATATAACGTTTGATCAAAACCATTTCCCGCATAACATCGCTTTTTGACGATTCTGCAGCAAATGACTTTTCATAATAGCGTCGCATGGGCAAAATTGGAAACTGCTAATAAAGAGCATTTTTTCCTTAAGCCACATGCCAAACAGGCTTACCCGGATAGACACGTTTTGCCTTCTGTGGATTTTCTGTTTCAGGAATCATTACTCTATACCCTCTTTCCCCCTGGGACGGAATATGTCAACCCGGATCAGTCTGCGTGGACTGCGCAGGCTGATCCGTGTCGAAACATTACGCAGAGGCCAGAATTATATACTTCTATTTTTGCCGGCCGGATGTTACTTTTTTGTTTGTTCGTTTTAAAGCGACTGAACTCCAGATACCCAACTGTCGAAAAAAAAAAAAAATCCAATTTTAAGAAAATAAGTGTTATTTTTGTATTTGGGGCATTAAAATATGATAACTGACATATTACATACCCCTATAATCGGTGAGATTTTCTTGTTTTCGATACTTTTTCCATCGCAAATTCTACCCTGTCAGTAACGGGGTAAGTATTTTTAAATAGGAAACCCCTTCATCGGGACAATTGAAAACGACTCGAGTTCACTTTATTGATAAAAAACGATACATTTTCTACCCTGGTTTTACTTGGATAACATAAAGATTAACATTTAAGGCGAATTCGAGTTTTTTCAGTCGCTTAAATTTTCCAAAGCGGACACGTCGGAATTTATGATATAACTTTGGTCATGACCCTTTCCCGCATACCATCGGTTTTTGACGACTGCAGCAAATAACCCTTCATAATAGTGTCGCATGGGCAAAATGGGAAACTGCTAATATAGAGTATGTTTTGTTCTAGCCACATGTTTTCAGCTATAATTAAGAATCGTTCTTGCATTCCATGCCACGAGAAAACCAACATTATGGACTCTGCGTAATGTGTTGATCCAGATCAGCCTGCGCAGTCCGCGCAGGCTAATCCGGACCGACACATTCCGTCTCAGGGGGGATAGAGGTATAGAGTAATGATTCCTGTAACAAAACATTGTCTGTTCAGGTTGTACGTTTATTGGAAATGCGAGAAGCGTTTTAACCTGCACTTATATCGAGGGCTTGGCGTGAAACGGTTGTAACTAAAAACCTATTTTGAAAACCCTGGTTTAGGGGCAATTTTGACCCCTTTGTAAACAATGCAAATTAAGGTGCCATTGCTCGGAACGTGCAATGGCACCTAAATTTCCATTGTTTACCAAGAAAAAGTGATTTAACGCTTTTAAAGACTTCATGGCGAGGTGATTAACCTTGGAAGAAAAAAATACCAATTTTAGTTACAACTGTTTCACGCCAAGCCCTCAATATCCCCCCTCTATTACAGAGGGACTAGTTTATTCTAATTTTGAGTACACAAAAAAACCTCGACAATCTTTATTTACAAAAACTGTAAGGTTGATAAGACCTAGGAGACGGGAGAGAGACGCTAAGTGTGTTTTTGTTTCAAGTTTTTTTACGTTATTTATTATAACTTGAAAATGATTTAGGAATTTGCACTTGGAAAATTGTAGGAATTTGTCAAAGAAATATTTACTAAATGGATAAACACACGCAGTGTCCCTTTTTTTTCAGTTCAACTATTTCATTCTAAGACGGTAATTAATTTATGTCGCTCCGCATATATTTTCAGCTTTTGTTTTGCTTAGCGTAAGTCATGTACTAGAACTTCTAAAAACTCTATCCAAACACTGAAGCACCAGTGAAATACTTGAATCCTGGGCAACACATTGAGAAACCGCTACTAACAGACCTGTGTTCGAACCCAAAGTCTTCCACTTTCAAAGTGAATAGTCTTAGTGTAATACTTGAATCATGGGCACCACATTGAGAAACCGCTACTAACTGACCTGAGTTCGAACCCAAGATTTCCACTTTCAAATTGAATAGTCTTTGTCCACGAAAGATTTTCTTAATAGATAGATAAACGTGGACTTTTCACATCAGTCGTAGTGTAATACCTGTCATGGGCACTTGGTTGGGAAAGCGCTACTAACTAACCTAGGTTCAAACCTAGGTACTTCACTATCACAGGGTTTTCTCTAAGATGCGGCAGGCAGCCAAATTGACAGCCTCAAACAAATTTTTGATCGGCTCAAATCTTTCCAGATTGGAATAATTGCTGTGAAATATTTGAGATGATCCTGTGATAAGCACTTTTGTCTAAATACTGCGAAAAATTTGAGATGATCCTGTGTAAAGCACTTTGTCTAAATGCTCTCCCTCTTACTCTCACAATTTAGCATTTTACTCACTTTCTTAATGAGAACCCTGTCTCAAAGTGAACGGTCTTGCCAATTCACAACCAAAACGAGGCACAGATACGGAGTGGGTAAACCTTCAATGTCTGCTTCCTAGAGAGTACTCGCACCGTGTGTGTGGACACTCACTAATGCAGAACCCGCTCATTGCGGGTTTCGATCCCGGGACATTTGGCACGGGAGGCCGTCGCTCTAACACTGCACCGCCGTCTTCCACATTGATTCACCGAATCTGCAAAAAAGGATCTCCGTGTTGACAACCAAAGTCAGTGTGCGGCCTGTGACTTAACAACGCACCAGACAAGATACACATCTTACTAATTACGCGTTGAAGTACATGTACATGTATTGGCCTTATTTTGAAACGTGAATCCGTATGTCGGTTATTATACGTTTGACAAGTCACTGTGACAAGGCCGTTTATTCTTCTTTCACCAATGAACAGTCTATGTGGATGGAAAAGCAGCCAGTTGCTTGTAGAGTATGTTGTGTGTGTGTGTGTGTGTGGGGGGGGGGGGGGGGGGTAGTGGTATGAGACAACCAGTAAACATATGAGTAGGTGAACTGGCCGCCTTGATATGACTGAGACATTGTTGAAAACGGCGTTAAACCACCTTCAATCAATCAATTAATCAATTAATCAATCAATTAATCAATTAATCAATTAATCAATTAATCAATTAATCAATTAATCAATTAATCAATTAATTAATTAATCAATCAATCAATCAATCAATCAATCAATGGGTTATAATAGCTCGGCCAACATTTATTTTCGACGTTTGCCGAATTTCAATGCGACAAGCGCCATTCATCTTCCATCAATGGCCGAGCCCCGGTAGCTCAGTCGGTAGCGACGCGGGCTGTCAATCCAGGGGTTGTGAGTTCGAATCCCGGCGTCGGACAACTTTCTTTCCGAGGATTGATAAAAGTCAATGCGACATGCGTCATTCATCTTCCACCAATGGGCTAAGTCTATGTGGAAAAGCAGCCAGTTGCTTGGGAAGATTGTTGTGTGAAGAAGTACTGGTGTGGGAAAACCAGGAAATGCATGAGTAGGTGAACTGGCCGCCGTGATATAACTGAGAAATTGTTAAAAACGGCGTTAAACCGCAATTAATCAATCAATCAATCAATCAATCAATCAATCTTCCATCGATGGATTCATTATTGAGTGAAGTACTGTTATGAGAAGTTTAGGAAACACATGGGTAGATGAATTCACGCCGTGATATGACTGAAACATTGTTGAAAACGGCTTTGAGCCCTAATCAATCAATCAATCAAACAATCAATCAATCAAGCAATATATCAATCAATCAAACAATCAATTAATTAACCAATCAATCAGTCAATTAATAAATCAATAAATTAATTAATCAATGATATAAATCAATATCAATCAATATCAATATCAATCAGGATCAATCAATATCAATCAATATCAATCAATCAATTAATCAAACAAACAAACAAGCAATCAAGCAAGCAATCAAGCATGCAAGCAAGCAATCAACGTCGGTTTTCGTGCATGCAAGCAAGCAAGCAATCAACGTCGGTTTTCGTATGTCGGGGTTCAAAGGTCGGTTTAGCGATGACGCGTCACACGCTGTATTATATTATATAGCAATCAGCATACGCTTGGAAGATCACGAGTTTAATAAACTGCAATATTGTATTTGATAGTGTTGATCGATCGCCTAATCTCGACCAAGATCTACGATCGGAAAATATTTGAAGTTGTATCCTACATGTAGCTCAGACATGTGATGACGAATCACATGATAATTACGATTGATGTAGACCCAGATTCATCATACGCATCCGCACAGAATGATTTGAGCTTTCCAGCGAGAAAACCAACATTATGGCCTCTGCGTAATGTATCGACCCAGATCAGCCTGCGCAGTCCGCGCAGACTGATCCGGGCCGACGCATTCCGTCTCAGGGGGATAGAGGTATAGAGTACTGATCCATGAAACAGAAAATCTACAGGAGGCGAAAAGTGTCTATCCGGGTAAGCCTGCGTGACATGCTTAGGCTGATCCGGGTCGATACTTTACGCAGATTCCACTATGTTCTTCTTCTCGCGGGACGGCTCACTTCGTTTATAAGTCGCAAAACATTTCACAAAGCTTCTATCTAACCCTTTCCCACATAAAACGCTTTATGACTCATCTACAGCAGTCGACTTTTGAATACACTGTGCCAAAAGGAAAAATTGCTCATCATTAGCAATTTGCTATTTTTCCACAACGTTAAAATATTTTTTTAATAATTATTATTTCATTTTAGAAACTGAACATGTTTTTAAGGTTGATATGCCGCAGCAAAATGGTTGTTTTTTGGAACGGATTAATTGTATATATCGGCATCAGTCTGCATGAACACACAATCATATCATTCTCTACACTAATGAAAAAATCCCTAGGTGTGTTTTGCCAAGAGCAATGGCAATATACTGCCATACCAAACTTAGGAAGAGTGCGGAAAGAAAGAAGTGCATATATTGTACTTCGTTCAAATAAAGTTATACTAGAATATTCACGTCAATAGAAAAATGTCCTTAATGACGATGCAGTTTAAATAGTTAATTAAATTGGAATGTTTTTTAGATTATTCACAACTCCTGAGCACTGATTAACTTTATCTAGACTTCTTTCGTAAATATCTGAGTGATTAAGGGTTGTCACAAAATATAAAACAATGATAAAAATAATGGTAACAAAACCCAAAATCATTAGTCTTGCATGTTTAGGACGATGGTAATATTCATCCTTGCGTCGCAAATCAACATACTTACATTACGAAGGTAAATTAGAACACCATTGGCAATGTCTTAAACCCTATCCCTCATACGACAATTCTGCAGCAGACGACTTTGAACATATTTTGTCAAAAAATGGAAAGTCCCTATAAATGAATGGATGACCTATGACTAAAAGTGGAAAACATTGTGGCAAAAGGAGAAATTGCGCATTTTGAGAAATTTCTTTATGTCACTATGTTTTCAAAAATTAGTCTACTGCAGAGGCGTCAGAAAGCGTCTATATGAGGGAAAGGGGTAACGGTTGTAAACAAAATAAAACAATGATAAAAATAATGATAACAAAACCCAAACTCATTAGTCTTGCATGTTTAGTTACATTGATATCGGACGATGATAGTATTCATCCTTGCGCTGCAAATCAACCTACTTACATTACGAACGTAATTTAGAACACCATTTGCAATTGTCTTAAACTCTTAATGAAATAACCATGCACTATTGTTGAGTTGCAACAGTTAAGTGGGTGTCTTCCTGCAGTCCCGACATGGCATCACATACAGGGGAATGAGGGTAAAGGTATTTCGGCTACAACTTTTGGTTTTCTTCTGAAGATGCATCGATGAATTTTCTAATTAAAAGTTGAAAGTCACGGATCTTGTTGGACTTTAAATACAGTTATACCACCTTAACGGGATCATATACAGGTAAATTGACCTGAAACTCATTAGGCTACAGTTCTGGCAAAATTACATGTTTAATCAAACCTGTGTCTTTTAAAGACCACCCTTGGGAAGTGACCAATATGGTCGTTAATGACAGGGTCGTTAATGACAGGGCCGTTTATACCGAAAATGAGTAATTGCGAAATTAAAACGTGATTGCTATAGACAGGTAATTGCTAAACAAATGTGTTCTTTAGCACAGGTTTGACTGAAGGTGAGTCGAGTCCTGGTAGCTCAGTCGGTAACGACGCGGGCTGTCAATCCAGGGGTTGTGAGTTCGAATCCCGGCTCGGCCAACTTTCTTTCCGACGTTTGACAAAAGTCATTGCGACATGCGTCATTCGTCTTCCACCAATGGGCTAACAGTCTGTGTGGAAAAGCAGCCAGTCGCTTGGAAAGATTGTTGTGTGGAGTACTGGTGTGCGAAAACCGGGAAACACATGAGTAGGTGAACTGGCCGCCGTGATATGACTGAGAAATTGTTAAAAACGGCGTTAAACCCCAATCAATCAATCAATCAATCAATCAATCAATCAATTTGACTGAAGGTGATAATTGAAATTTCTTGTGAAAACTGTGCGTATTCACAGACGCGTCTGAGTATTCACTGTACGTTGATTCAATACTACACAACTACCGCTATATGCACGGCTTCGTTTTAAAATGTTCACTGGCCTAAGTGTGGGTTGAGGGTTATTTGATAGATATTTATAACCGCCCTTTTGTCAAGTCATTCTGTTTGAATGGTTTGAATGACAAGATTAATTAGTCCAAACAATGTTTTAGTTTTTGATCAACTGAGCTGGTTTAATAAGGAGATGATATCGTCCGGGTGTTGATCCTGCTCTTGTCTCACGGGATTTTAAACACCTTGAGTCGGTTATGCCTTTAAGATAGGTAATGTAGAGCACCGGTAGCTCAGTCGGTAGCGACGCGGGCTGTCAATCAATCCAAGGGTTGCGTGTTCGAACCCAAGCTCGGCCAACATTCTTTCAAAAGTCATTGTGACAAGCGTGGCCTTCGCGATTTGACTGAAAAATTGTTGAAAACGGTGTTAAACCCTAATCAATCAATCATTTGAGAGAGGAACGACACAAACGGCGCGAGAACTGGTTAGGTCACCAGGAATCTGTGACACAGCGGGATTGATTTAGCTCTTTCAGCGCCAAAAGGCAATATTGAGGTTGTGTCACCTGAAATCAGCATTGTTTGCCTTTTAGTTATCAAAATAGTCCAAGGCTTGTTTATAACATGATAAATTTGAGATGCAAGATGATCGACACTGCATCATTGCTTATGATAGTAATATCCTTTCCTTAGGAATCCGCTGGTCGAGTGGTTAGCGTCGGGGATTTAAAACCGGGTGTCCCAGGTTCGATCCCCAGTCGCGGCACCACGGTCATTGTGGAGTGCCCTTGGGCAAGGCACATTTTCTAGCTTAGTACTGGTGGTTTGTTTACCTGGGGATCATGAATAAGTGAACTGTCGCCGTGATATAACTGAAATAATGTTGAAAGCGGAGTAAAACAAACAGTAAAACATCCTTCTAGGCGCTCAAGATTATGGGGTCCGCATTCCAACTGACAGGCTGTTGCTAAGATAAATGAACTAGTAGCACCGGTAACTTAAACAGTGGTAGACAGAGGTGCAGAGAGAGGTAGAGCGTCGGCCTCTCGTATCATAGGTCCCTGGTTCGAGTCCCGTGATGAGCGGTTCCTGACTTTGTTATGATTTTTCCACACAAACGGCGCGAGTACTGGTTAAGTCTCCGGGAAGCAGACATCGAGCGTGATTAACATAAGCTGAAAGCTTGTTTCGCAATCGATGTAAAATATATAATGTTTAAAAATAACTTAAACATCCTGATATCACTTTAGAGATGTTTTTTAAAGCGGCGTAAAATACCATACTAACAAAACCCAAACAAATCTAGTTTGTTCTTTTATTGTTGGACAAACTTTTAGATTGATTGATTGGGGTTTAACGCCGTTTTTAACAATTTCTCAGTCATATCACGGCGGCCAGTTCACCTACTCATATGTGTCCTGGTTTTCGCACACCAGTACTCCACACAACAATCTTCCCAAGCAACTGGCTGCTTTTCCACATAGACTTAGCCCATTGGTGGAAGACGAATGACGCATGTCGCAATGACAAACTTTTAAAATCATGATTACGATAAATATCAGCTATAATGCCAGGAACGTGTCGTGTCCAAGCCTTCCGTCAATTCAATTTGTGTGGTCTAAATAACAATAGGGTCCCAAAAGACAATGAACTCTTTTCTCAAAGATTTTGGAAAGGTTAACCAAATGCCAATCAATGCCAATTGCGACGTTCCTGACCCTTAACCAAACGGCTAAGTTTAGACTCGAATCTGAGTTTATCAAAAGAGGAGGAAATAATGATAGCTGTAATAATACACAGTTTTAAAGAACAGAGGAATAGATAGGTGGGAGTTAACCTGTCTTTTACCCCTATTACATTACCAAACCCTGTGTTATGGGTACTCACAAGAATCGACTCACTAAGACAATATTTTTGAGTACCCTCAACATATGGTTTGAATGTCAAATAATGATTTTAGAACATGAAAAATGCCGATTTTAATGAACGAATATTTCGAAATTATAACTTCCCACAATTCAAAAATCAACTTCCAAAATAGGCGCCAAAAGTCGGTTGTATCACAACATGAGTATACAATAAAATGCTATAAAATATAACAAACTAGACGTTGACGTGGTTTGGTGTAGTCTGCCAACTCAATATTTTCCCAACTCAATCTTTTCCCTTATATAGACGACAGCAGACGTCTTTCTATTAAGACAAGCTAATAACAACACTGCTATATGAATATAATTGTGGTTGTTACCTGAATTAGAGTTCCAGACATATATTTGTTTATGTGTGATGTTTGGTTCACCCTCCAAATAAATATAATGTTGTTTCAGTTTATCGATTGGTTGAGCTGTGCTGTGAAGATTCGCAGCAGGGCGCAATTATCAATATACTTAACTATTATCACTAAGATTTAAATATGAATTATTATCATTTTTACTTAAATATATGTTATACTAGTATTATTACTAGCTTTAACATACTGCTGAAATTATGTCACGTTGATATCTAAAATGTATATACACTTATGATGTAACAAGAAACATGTATGTTTACGTTACGAAATAAAGAATTTCAATCTTGAATCTTGAATCTTTAAACACATAGTGCGAAAAGGGGAATTTTATCATTACGAGAAAATGTTTTCGTTTGATGTACAAATAGTTTTCAACCTCGCGTCGTACGTATGGATAATTTATTTCTAGACGTAACAGTTTGTCTAATTTGAGTGCAAAGTAGACGTCTATAAACATATCATATCAAACAAAATGTTCAAGTACGTCTATAAGGTATATCCTTCGCCTAACTATTTTTTTAAAAAGCATTATCTGATATTATAATTGCCTATTCTAAATTTGAAATCCGTTGAAAACGACGGAAATTGCTATTGGTATACAAATGGAAAGCTAAAACGTTAAGGTAAAAAGAGGACTTGTTGTGTTATTTATACTTATAAAAGTACGTTTTCAAAAATCGTCTACTGTAAAATGTAAAGATATTAGCCGTCCCACGAGAAAACCGACATTGTGGACTCTGCGTAAAGCATCGACCCGGATCAGCCTAATCATGCCGCGCAGGATAACCCCGACAAACACTTTTCGCCTCCAGTAGATTTTCTGTTTCAACAATCATTACTCTATACCTCTATCCCCCTGAGACAGAATGTGTCGGCTCGCATTAGCTTGCGCGTACTGTGCAGGCTAATCTGGGTCGATACATTACGCAGAGGCCATAAGCCGTTTTCAACAACTTTTCAGTCATATCACGGCTGCCAGTTCACCTTCTCATATGTTTCTTGGTTTTCTCACACCAGTACTCCACACAACATACTTTCCAAGCAACTGGCTGCTTTTCCAATTATCAAGGTAATGGTTTAAATCTTTCCCACATGTAGACGCATTCACAGAATTGATCCTCAGAAACAGATGCCTTCAAAATAGATTGTGACAAATGGAGATATTCCTTCCTCATTATGAGCAATTTTCCATTTTTGCGACAATGTGTAGAATCCTTTTTATTTAATACTCTAAATGTCTTAAATCAATAATTTCGTATTCGCATATGCGTATATGAAGGAAATTGTTAAATGAAAAATACGCCCCAAATAGAAGATCGAATTCGAAATAACCTTAACAATTAATCGACAATCAATCCCGATTTGGAAACGTTATTATGATAATATCGATAACGATACCACAGACGTAGTAGACTTGATTTAACGTTTTCCTACCTGCAGAGCTATGTGAAACATCTGTAGCAGAGGCATTTGAAACATCTGTAGCAGAGGCATTTGAAACATCTGTAGCAGAGGCATTTGAAACATCTGTATCAGAGGTATGTGAAACATCTGTAGCAGAGGCATTTGGAACATCTGTAGAAGAACACAATTGAAAACGTTGTGACAAAAGGAGAAATTGCTCATTATTTGGCAGAGGCATTTGAAACATCTGTAGCAGAGGCATTTGAAACATCTGTAGCAGAGGCATTTGAAACATCTGTAGCAGAGGCATTTGAAACATCTGTAGCAGAGGCATTTGAAACATCTGTAGCAGAGGCATTTGAAAACATCTGTAGCAGAGGTATTTAAAACATCTATAGCAGAGGCATTTGAAACATCTGTAGCAGAGGCATTTGAAACATCTGTAGAAGAACACAATTAAAAACCTTGTGACAAAAGGAGAAATTGCTCATTATTTGTGTCACACTATTTTCAACTCTATTCAATAATTTTACTTTCACTTATAATATATTTTTCATATTATTACCTAGGTGTTTTTCAAATTCATCTGATGCGGATTTGCTGTATATCAGAAAGTGTTAACTCTTGACATTAATCGCTGCTGCAGACGGTTTTTGAAAGAGAAGAAATGTGGAAAAAAGAAAAAAAATCAGCCGTCCTGCGAGAAAACCAACATTGTTTAAAGATAAGAGTGACAGGGGAAGTTACCTTAGTGTTAATTTCATGCAATCGTGTCTTTCTTTTTCCACATTTGAGCTGTCCAGCGAGAAAACCAGCTTTATGGCCTATGCGTAAAGTATCGATCCGGATCAGCGTAAGCATGCCGCGCAGGCTAACCCCGGACAGAAACTTTTCGTCCCATGCGGATTTTCGGTTTCAGGAATCATTACTCTATACATCTATCCCCTTGAGACGGAATGTGTCGGCCCGGATCAGTCTGCGCGGGCTGCGCAGGCTGATCTTGGTCGATACATTACGCATAGGCCATAAAGCTGGTTTTCTCGCTGGACAGCTCAAATGTGGAAAAAGAAAGACACGCATGATTGCATGTACTTAACACTAAGGTAACTTCCCCTCTCCCTCTTATCTTTAAGCATGTTACTTAATACACTTCTAATTTTATGAGATAGATGATTTATTTATCTACGGATAGTTTAAGTAGAGAATAATAAAATACAACTTGTCAAACAACGGTGGAAAGTGGACATAATATTAGCGTTATTTATATATAAAGTAAATCTCTAGGAAGCAGGCGTCGAGTATGAGTAATATATTATATTATGGAGAGAATGTTTCGCAATCGATGTAGAATATAAAAAAAAAGTAAAAATGTAAATCTTTCACTTCCTCGAGAAAACATATTTACCGAAAATGAAGAACAGGTGTGTTTAAGTACCAATCTGACTAAAGTACACGATCTGACCAAATGTAAGATCTGACCCTATGCATAGCGTTAATAGGAGATGATTTTAATGAGATTGGTTTAAGTACTAGCTAGAAAACTTCAGCAATATCATTGCATACACTAGGGACACTATATTACTGTAATATAGTGTCTCTGCATATAGTAAGCAATTTCTCATTTTGACACATTGTATTGAACTTTATTCAATAATAAATGTTATTTTTCTTTCATTTATAGAGAGGTTTGTTTTTAAAGTCATCTGCTTCAGATGTGTTCTATGGGGGAGGTTAGCGTCTGGGATTTAAAATCAGGCGTCCCGGGTTCGATCCCCAGTCGCGGTACGACGGTCACGGTGGAGTGCCCTTGGGGCAAGGCACCTTTCCTAGCCTAGTACTGGTTTGTTTGTAAACACAGGGATCATGAATAAGTGAACTTTCGCCGTGATATAACTGAAATAATGTTGAAAACGGCGTAAAACACCAATAAAACAAATCTATGCGGGAAATGATTAAACAAGCCGGTAGGCGAGGAGGGATTCGCCTTAGTTGTGGGTCCTTAGCAACGAAAGCCCTGAGCCCGTATGGCACCTGTTCACCAAGTTCCATCGGAATCGGCCCGTCGGTTTGGGCTGTGGAGCGTCGCTTTACAAACAAACAGACAGACAGACAGTCGGAAAAGCCTGACAATAAGGGATATCTAACGAAGCGAATCCCAATAGAAAAGGGTTAAAGACGCGTGCGGTCTTTATGTGCATATAAAGGTATTTTATCACGTTTTAACGCGACTCGTTTGTAACAATAATTAGGGACGGAATTATGTTAATCGGTTAATCTTGTCTTGCCAGTGATTTACACAATACACATAACTCATCTTCTGACACCTGATACAGAGGTCCGGATAAGGAGGGATATTCAGCCCTTTTCCCCACAATATCTCTCTTATTTTTAAAGCAAACCCTATGTTGTGAGTACTCAAATGAATCGTCTCACTGAGACGATTCTTTCGAGTACCCACAACATAGGGTTAGAGGGTCAAATAAGGATTTAAGAACATGCGAAACGCTCCTTAAATTATCTAGAGCTCTGACTGATATATCTACGGTCACCGGGAGGTACGAACACCTCAATTACATACACTAGTTGGGTTTATTGTGTGTATATATGGTGTTTTTTGCCGCATTTAACAATGTTTTATGTTTTGTCTGGGCGTTTTCTGCCAAAGCTACCTAGAACTACTGTTACGTTAATCCTAGCACCAGCGAGTCGTTCGTAATGCTAAAGCCGGAGCGCAAAGTAGAAAAAAACATTATTTCCATTTATTTGGTTGATTGATTGATTGGGGTTTAACGCCGTTTTTAACAATTTCTCAGTTATATCACGGCGGCCAGTTCACCTACTCCTGCAATTCCTGGTTTTCTCAAACCAGTACTCCACTCAACAATCTTCCCAAGCAACTGGCTGCTTTTCCACATATACTTAGCCCATTGGTGGAAGACGAATGACGCATGTCGCATTGACTTTTGTCAATCGTCGGAAAGAAAGTTGGCCGAGCCGGGATTCGAACTCACAACCCCTGGATTGACAGCCCGCGTCGCTACCGACAGAGCTACCGGGGCTCGGCTCCATTTATTTGGCATGACCCCGGCCAGGAATCGATCATGTTACCTCCACAATAAAACGCGGAGGCTCTATCACTAAACGAAGTAGTGGGTGCCCCCTTCGGGGCTCAGGGCTGCGGGGTTAGCATTACGACTGACCGACTGCTGTCAGGGTAAATGGACCAGCAGTACTGGTAACTTACCCAGGAAACGCCGTGGTATATCTTAAACACTGTTGAAAGCGGCTTAAAACACCCAAAACATCAATCAATATATCACTAAACCGCCGCCGTATTAGGACTGAAAAATTGTGGAAAACAGAGTTAAAGATTAATCAATCAATAAATCAATCTATTACTAGACAACATCGAGAAAATGAGTGTTAATTGATTACATTGTACCAGTATAGTTTGGATATCAATTTCAAATATTGTGGTTAAAGGAGAAATCGATCATCATCATGAAACGTTTATGTACAAGCAAGCATTTATCTACTCTTGCCGCCGCCGTATTAGGACTGAAAAATTGTGGAAAACAGAGTTAAAGATTAATCAATCAATAAATCAATCTATTACTAAACAACATCGAGAAAATGAGTGTTAATTGATTACATTGTACCGGTATAGTTTGGATATCAATTTCAAATATTGTGGTTAAAGGAGAAACAGATCATCATCATGAAACGTTTATGTACAAGTAAGCATTTATCTACTCTTGCAATAATTACTCGGTAATCCCTGAGCACTACTGTTCAAGGTTCGATCCTCAGTCGCGGCGGTCATGATGGAATTGGAGTTGCCCTTTTGTTAAGGCATATTTCCTAGGCTAGTACTGGTTTGTTAAACCCAGGGGTAATAGGTAAGAGATATAACAGAACTATAAATAAACATAACTTAACTCCCCCTAATAAAGCAAACGAAATGCCGGAGCACCATTCATACAAGAGGTTGGACTCTAAAGTTGATTTAACCTCCATATTCTGCTGATAAACTATTCCAACTGGTATCATACCCTTTTCCAATATGCAGGAGGACCGGGCGCCTCGTTGGTGTAGTGTTAAATCGTCCGCCTCAGGTGCGGGAGGTCATAGGTCCGATCCCTAACTGGGTCATAGCAAAGACTTAAACAATGATAGTAATGGCTGCCCTCCTTGGCGTTCAGTGATGCTGGGTTAGAACAACGACTGACTGGCTGATGTTAGGATAAAAAGGACTATTTGTACTGGAACGTACCAATTAAAGGCCGTGATAAAACTGAAACATTGTTGAAAGCGGCGTTAAACACCAGGCAATCAGCCATGTGCAGTAGACGACTTTGGAATAATACTGGAAAAAAAAGAGTAGATATCTATAAATGAAAACAAAATGATTGAACAAATTAAAAAATATTTTAACTAATGGAAACATTGCTCATTTAACATTGTCTGCTGAAGAGGCATTAAAAAGCGTCTGTATGTGGCATAGGGTATTCTTAAAAGAAAAGAAACCGTTTAACTTGATGAGACCTGGCCGCTAAAACAACCAGACCTACAGGCTGGCAATGTCTTGCATTAGAACAACGGCTCCAGTTCCATTAAACACCGGTACAAATGCATTTCATTTTTGAAGAACTATTAAAACGTGATTATTTTGCCATTTCTCTCTAACGCAGATGTTTTCATAAAGTGTTGAGAAACGGAATACTTTGGCAACATTGAGTAATATCTTTCAAAGTTCTTACATTATTTATATTTACTTCATTGTTTTTGAAGAATCATATATATATATATATATATATACCTTATATTTTTCCCCCGGCATATGTTGTCAATTTCGATAACCTTTAACTGGTGCAATCAACATTTGCGTGGAAGAGTAACTTGTTCGTGTCCAGCGGCCATTATTACAAACACACAGAAGTCAATTGCACTGTTCTTTGTTATCGCGTAGACATTGAGGGCATAAAGTCGTTAGTAAACAGAAATAAACAAGCAAATCTGTTCAAATACGCGACAACGTTCTTTCGAAAATGGTAGTTTTATTTAAAAAAAAAAACTTAAAAAAAAAAAGATGTTTAAAAAATATATATTTATATTTTCACAGATGATTGGATACGAGGGTAGTTGTTTGGTATTTATTCCCCCCTCCCCCTCCCCCCTCCATTTTGTGTTCTCGTATTGCTAAACCAAACCGTAATGGGGCGTTATGTAATCGAACAAAGGTACAGTGGGAGGTCTCTCGATCAAAAGGTTACGGGTTCGAATTCCGTTAAAAGTGTACCCCTACTTGACGAGATTCAGAAGCTAGTTTAAAGACTTTTAACACTGGACAATTACATTTTCCTGGCATGGCACGCTTCTGTGTACCTCTGTTTACTAATATTCGATATTTGAAATATTATGCGAAAAGGAGAAGTAATTTAAGACAGTGGTTGTGCCAATATAATTATTTATCACTTGACAATGCTTGTATCCGATCTAATATACCAATTACGTATTTCTTTATATGTAACGTGTGTAATATAACATGACCGAATCACTATTGTTGTATTCATCCGCGAATGTTTACAAAATGGCTGAGAACGTGTATCCGGTAAACACACACGTCACAATAGATGGACGAGGGAAAGGGACCATTATCGGTCATTAAAATATGTGTGTTGTGATTAGTTAACAGTTTATTAAGTATTACATGTTGGGACTATTTTCTAACCGCGAAAACCCGATTTTCTTTTTGTGTTTCGTCATGTGATAAAAAGAATCTTACATCCGTTGTCATTTCATACGGACTCCAATTCTTCTGTGTTGGACTCATTCTGTTAACATACAACCAGCGAAAAGAAGGACAGTTGAGTGGGCGATTCATCATTCGAATTAACCCTTTCCCTCATACAACAAATTCTGCAGCAGACGACTTTGAACATATTTTGTCAAAAATTCTAAAAAAATCGCTATAATTGAATGGATAACCTACGACTAAAAGTGGAAAACATGCTGGCAAAAGGAGAAATTGCTCGTTCTGAGCAATTTCTTCTTTTGTCACTATGTTTTCAAAAAGCCGTCTGCTGCAGAGGCGTCATAAAGCGCGTTTATATGAGGGAAAGGGTTAACAAAAACATCAGAACTAGTCTCCATTGACGTTTTAAAAGGTTTGAATTCTTTTGAATTCAAATTTAGTATATGAAAAGCAAGTTCAACACTGAATAGAAATAACTTCACGTACATTTTGACGATAAAGTGAAAATAATATTCTTAGGATAAATAAAAACATTGCAAAAAAAATAAAAATACTCTTTTAGAGCAATTGCTATCAGTATGTAATGGGTATTTTCCTTTTAAAACATGAATCTGTGACGGCGTTAAGTGTAACCATTAGAACCAATATTTTCCGGGATGAAGGGATAAAGAGACTCTCTCAATTTTTCCGATTTTCTGGGAAGACAATCTTTAGTACCATTTAGTGATCCATTTATTCTATCTAATCTAGTCTGCTAAATTTTCCCGCCAAATTGCTCGTTTATTAACGCGCAGACGATATTTTACTGGTACAATTGAGAACAATCTTGCGACAGCTAAAAGACTGTGATTTGACGGAATTCCATAGGCGAGCTTTATCAGGTTGTTTGGTATTATTAAACCGTTTGGCACATAGAACATTGGAAACATTTCGGCAAAATTATGGAAAATCACTAAATATACAAATATAACGATTGAGAGGATTTAAAAACATTGTCAGAAGTTACTCCTTTTCACATAATGTTTTAAAAAGTCTACTGCTGCAGAGGTGTGAGAAATCTTCTGTATGTGAAAAAGGTAAAAAATATTCGGTTGGTATATTTAAATACGTTAAGTACTTTCAAAACGCGAACAATACATGTAAAACGGTTGTTTTAATATTTATATTAATATTGCCAACCAGTACACTTGTAAGATTTAAAGGAGCATATACCATAACGTAAATCCTTTCCAACATACACCAAATCTGCAGTAAATGACTCATGAACAAGAACGCACCTGGATGGTATAGCGTAACCCTTCCTTACAACGAACGAACGAACGAACGAACATGTTATTAAAGTGACATATATTATTTACAAATATAAATAATTTCAATAATAAACGTCCACAACACCCGGTCACATTGGGCCTACATGTGGCCTATATGTCACTTACATGTATCCGCTTTCTGACGGCTTTTTAAACCAGTGTCGCAAAAGGAGACATTGCCCCATAATGAGCAATATATTGTTTTGCCATTGTATTTTCAATTGTATTCAAACATTTATTGAGATTTTCAATATTTTCGACTTCATTTGTTCAAAGTCGTCTGCCGTAGGTGTGTTGTGTGTGGGAAAAGATTAAAGAGTAAGTATAACATTGAATAGAGATGAAAACCTTGAGACATGGGAGCAATTGGAGACATCGGTCAGTTATCTCCCTTTAATACTCTCTACATCTAGCTAGGTCCTATCATTTGGTTTCCTCTGTTTTTATCATTGGTTTCTTTGCACTGGATGGTGCACTTATAATTGCATTTTCTTGGCCAACTGTTATTAGATTGATTAGTAATTCCACATTTGTTTTCTTTAAACACTGCTTTGTAAATTTTCTGTTTTTAATCATCACTTTAATTAACACATTTATGATTAATGTTTACATAGTAATTGCAATATCTCATTGCGAAATGGCGATAAAGACAAAGGATTCCAACTAAAAGGACCTACCAACTATTTGGTCTTCCTTGGTCTTTATCTGACAAGGGAGATAATATAATTATCACTAATGTCCCTCATTGGCTGAGTATAAACTATTGCTCCTCTTGCGATAACCTTTTTCAAAAGTCGTGTTCCGCTTAATCGTGAAAGAATGCCTGTATGTGGGGATAGCGTATCTGACTCGTGATCTGGAGGTCACGGGTTCGATACCCGGTTGCGGCGACATTCTTTCGGGCGATGTTTTCCATTGCCTCTCACCTCTGATCTATGTGAGAAAGTAGTCAGTGGCTTCGAAAGAATGTTGTGTAAGTACTGGTGTGGGAAAGCCAGGAAAACATGGGTAGGTGCACTGACCGCCGTGATATGACCAACGCTGTTGAAAGCGGCGTTAAACTCCAAACAAACAAACAAACAAACTGTATGTGGGGAAAGTTTTAACACGGATAATACCCGCGTCTTGCTACAGACGACGTTCTCAGTCAGGCTAACAGTGAAGACGCTGGCGAGTCTGCAAAGTCTTATCAGGGTCTTCACTCGTCACATGCATTTGATGTCGCGGGTTCGATACCCAGCCTGGTCAGGCATACCACATATTTCAATAATTTGAAGTACATGTACTTGTATCAGCTACAGTTCTTAGGCGCTAAGGATATTCGGGTAAAGTTCTGGTACTTTAACCAAACCCCCCCCCCCCCCCCCCCCTCCCCAACCCCAAAACGCCATGATGTAATTTTGAAGAATTTATGAAAAAGACTTAAAGACCTTACACACTATTCACTACCATAAATGTGAAATAGTTCTAGTAAGTCTCCAATGCGTTGGTTTATCTTGGGCTACAGTGATCACAAATGTTTGAAATTTCTAATACCCTGTTTCGAGACTCAACTTGTATTTTTTTGGCAATGACGATTATACGTTTCTTTGATTTTAAAAGTATATACATATTAAACATCATAACCAATCATATTGTTTTGAGATAAATCAATTAAAGTAACAACATAAAACAGATACTGTAATTTCATATAATCGAATAGAACAAAGACAGTTACCGTATGATTTTGAAGGGCCTATTATTCTATAAATCATATGTCTTTTAAATTTCTCCAAGGGAAACCCTCTTTTATCTCTTTTTCCTTATTCTGGATGCGTGTGTCGAACAACTGAGATGTTATATCGAAACACGCATTTTTTTTACAAATTTATACCAGACATATAAGTGTAGTCCGATTATGGTCTTCAACAGTTGCTTGTTGTCATTAACTAAACCCCTTAGCAGATCTACTGATAAACTATTCAAATATTCTGCAACTAAATAAAGGATCACAAGCATCAAATGAAATGAATTGATTTCTAGCTGGTTAAGAAACGTCTTTTATTTTCCAAGAAATAACGCCCGACAAAACATCTGAATTCTGTATTCTGTCAAAGAAAAGTTCGTATAAATGATAAAATTTATACCACTGTCAGTTGAACGCTCTTAAAGATCAGCTTTAAATTAGCACTCTGCGTTTGATTGCGCAATATTAATGGAAGTACGCGCAATGTATTAAGGAATAATGAGCCATTTTAAACAATTAATGTCTCTGAAATTTCCAAATCGTCTTGACATAAGTTCACTCACTATTCATCAAAAGTGGCACAGTAGTTGTTAAATAACGCAAGGAAATAGATATATTAGACATTCCACGAGAAAAAACCAACATTGTGTAAAAGTGTCGATCCGGATCAGCCTAATCATGCTGCACAGGCTAATCCGGACATACACTTTTCGCCTCCTGTGGATATTCTGTTCCAGGAATTATTACTCTATGCCTCTATCCTCCTGAGACGGAATGTGTCGGCACGGATTAGCCCTGCGCAGAATGCGCAGGCTGATCTGGGTCAATACATTACGCAGAGACCATACTGTTGGATTTCTCGCGGGACGGCTCATTCATAGGCAAAAAAAGACAGCTAAGTGTGAAAGTGAGCAAATGCTTCATTCTCCCGTGTTCCATGGTGGAGTGCCCTTGGGGCAAGGCACATTGTCAAGCCTAGTACTGGTTTGTTTACCCAGGGATTATGAATAAGTGAACTGTCGCCGTGATATAACTGCGTCAGTTATCTTTATTTGACTTCCTATATGGTTGCTGTAGCAACACTATTTGAGGCATCTTTTAGTTTTCCAGATTGTGTTGTCAATAAGTAACATCCCAATAAATAAAATCTCCCGTGTTCTTTTTTTCTTTAAAAAAAAAACCCCATCCATATTTGACGGCTGTAAATGCCTCAAAAGTCGTATGTAACTGATAAACAATCGTCATAGTCTTGCTGCTCCGCTGAGTAGTAGTATTGACCTTTTGATTGGCTGGTTTTATGCCTTACCCACACACTACAAATCTCAAGCAGACGTCTTTGAAAACGTCTCGGCTTAAATGATAAAAAAATCTGTATAAATGAAAAATTAATTATTAAATATATGTAAAACATTAAGCAAAATGGAGGAATTGCACATTACGAGTATTCAACTCTATTCAACAATTAAATTTTAATTTAATATATGATCCGTGTTTCTGGAGAAAACCAACGATATAGCCTCTGCGTAATATATCGGCTCAGATCAGCCTGCGCAGTCCGCGCAGACTGATCAGGGCCGACACATTCCGTCTCAGGGGGATAGAGGTAGAGAGTAATGATTCCTGAAACAGAAAATCCACATGAGGCGAAATATGTCTGTCCGGGTTCGCCTGCGCGACATGCCTAGTCTGATCCGGATCGATACTTTACGCAGAGTCCACACTGTTGGTTTTCTCGCGGGAACGGCTTTTATTGTTAACGCTATGCAATATAGTTCATCTCCTGTAGATGTGTTTGCGAAGGTATCCTAAAATGTTTAATTTAAGCAGGAATCTAGAACTAAATGTATACTCCTACATTTCTGCTGCCTAGTAGTGGTTTGTTTACCCAGGGATCATGTATAAAGTGAACTGTCGCCGTGATATAGCTGAAACAATGTTGGAAACGGCTTAAAACTCCAATAAAACAGTAAAAAACATTCCTGCTTTAAGCTATTGTTCTACATGGTGCCCAATCTATGCTTAACAGTATAGCTGGTAGGCCATCGTATTTAGGGTCGCCTGTTTTGAAGACATCACTGGGAACCAATCAACAATACAATGAAAGCATCTTCTCGGAATTGAGTTGAAAAATGATTGAGGAGAAAGGCGCAATTACTCATCAATATCAGGCTTTATCATATGTTAACCCTTTCCCTCATATAGACACTTTCTGACGCCTCTGCAGCAGACGGATTTTTGAAAACATAGTGACAAAAGAAGAAATTGCTCAAAACAAACAATTTCTCCTTTTTGCCACAATGTTTTCCTCTTTTAGTCATAGATTATCCATTTGATTATAGATAGTTTCTTTTTTTTGACAAATTATGTTCAAAGACGTCTGCTGCTGAATTGTTGTATGAGGGAATGGGTTAACGGTAACCTTTTTAAGGTACAGAGTTGTTGTATGTGGGAAAGGGTTAAGCGAAAAGACAGATGTACATGTACGTAAATCATAAGAATAAGATTGTTCGACAAAAGAATTTCCAGAAGGTTCGATTAGCGGAGTGCAGAAAGATCAATAATCATCAAATCAGTACGTAGGGGAAGATTTTAAAGCGCGGAAGGATTTATGACGGGATATCGTGTTGTCATACAAGAAAATAGTTCCTACATTTCAAAAACCAATTTTCCATGTAAAGATTAGCACGAAACCGTGGCGGGGCGAATCTCAGTTATTATTGTTTTTTAACCAACCTTGATTTACCGAGAAAACGTGTTGGGGAAGAAAATGCTTTTAGGGCAAATACATTTGATCATTGTTTCACTAAACGTTATACACCAGCATTTGGTTTAAATGTCGGTTAAGATATTCTCTGTGTGTTCGTTTTGTTTGAATGGTGTTTTACGCCGTTTACTTTGAAAACATTTAAACAACATCAACAAATGGAAACACTTTATAAGTGAAAGAACAATCATTGAATAAAGTTGAAAACATTGTGGAACTCGAAGATAATGAGTGTTTTTCCTTTAGACACAATGTTTATTTACAAACATCGTCTTCTGTAGAGGCATCAGAAGGCGTATGTGTACGGGACAGGATTGACGCAGAAGCTGTTGTTTTTTTTACACACCGAACAGTATAATTTGGCTGATCGATTATTTATAAGCAATTTATTTATTTTTGTTATCAACTCATTTGACATGAAAAATATTATACTGCCACAATATGTTCCGAGGTCTGTATCATTTTAGTTAAAACCACTTTCCCTCATGTACACGTTTTCAGACGTCTCTGCAGCAGACGACTTTTGAACACGTTGTGACGAAATGAGAAATCGCTCATGATGTGTTCAACTCTATTCAATTATTATTCTTTCATTAAAAGAGGCCGAGCCCCGGTATCTCAGTCGGTAGCGACGCTTGCTGTCAACCCAGGGGTTGTGAGTTCTAACCCAAGCTCGGTCAACATTCTTTCCGACGTTTATCAAAAGTCACTGTGACAAGCGTCATTCGTCTTTTACCAATGGGCTTACAGTCTATGTGGAAAAGCAGCCAGGTGCTTGGAAAGTATGTTGTGTGGAGTACTGGTGTGAGCAAACCAGGAAACATACGAGGAGCTGAGCTTGCCGCCGTGATATGATCGAAAAATTGTTGAAAACGGCGTTAAACCCCAATAAATCAATCAATTCATAAAAATAGATTGTTTTATATTTGTGACCAAATTGTTTTCATAGTCATCTGCTGCTGATTTATTGTATGTGGGAAAGGGTTTACCGTGTTTTATATTCAATTATTTATGTTAACATATATCTATATTTAGATCTGCCAACAGTTTGTGTTCGGATTATAGTTTATAGTAAAGAATAAGGAATTACAAACACTGTCCTGTCAATACGTGCACAGACATCATACCATCCAACAGTAATAAAACAAGCATCTATTATTCATCAAGTAATATATGAAGAACTTTGATCTTCTCGTCCGATGTTCTGTGTCGATCTTGGCTTTGGTTGTTTGTACTTTCTGTTACAACTAACGTCTCGTATACTTGTTTACATTTGCAAACAAGTAAATAGCATAAGCTCTTTTTACCACTTAACACACTATAATATATGTTACATAAAGTGACAATAATACAATAGCATAGGCTCTTTTTAACAATAAACACACTATAATATATGTAACATAAAGTGACAATAGTACAATAGCATAGGCTCTTTTTAACAATACAGACTATAATACATATACGTAACATAAAGTGACACTAATACAATAGCTCTTTTTAACAATTAATACACTATAATACATATACGTAACATAAAGTGACACTAATACAATAGCTCTTTTTAACAATAAAGACACTATAATACATGTAACATAAAATGACAATAGTACAATAAGCATATGCTCTTTTTACCAATTAACACACTATAATACGTACACGTAACATAAAGTGACACTAAAACAATAGCATAGGCCCTTTTTAACAATAAAGACACTATATTAAATGAAACATAACGTGACAATAATACAATAATATTGGGTATCATGAGAGAGGAAACGTTGGCATTTGTTTTATTTATTTTTGTTTTGTTAACAGTGGGTAAATGTTCCTTCCGTCAATGGATGCACGTCTCAGGGTTAGATAATTTTGATCTCATCCTGAAATCTTTATCTTTGAAAGTTTTCTGGCTCGGCATCGGATATGGCTTGCATTTTATACCATAGTGATACCTTTATACTAAATTTAGAACTCGTAAAATCTTTTTACGTTTCATTAATCCTTTCACATAAAATGCTTATGCTTTTCAGTTTTTGTGCAATTTGAATGATACTCCAATGGATTCATTCCAAACCTGTAAACGCGGTAGATATAAATTCATTGGATGCAAAGATTTATAAACATTTCACAAGCTTGCATTGGGACACAGGTTGTATTCTACCTTCACTTATCTGTACAAGTTTCAAAAATGAAATAGCTGGTCTAACAGCAAAATTGAGATTAATGTCTGGACTCTGATGTGGTTTCACTGGTCATGTGATAACATTTGAACGGGGCTTTTCACTGAAATAGGGGTCAGGTGCTGGGCGTTAAATGACTCCTGCAGAGGTGTTAAAACTGTGTACCATTAAATTTTCTGGGAGATTTTGGGAGATTGAGGCATAATGTTGGAGACTGTACATGGAATAAAAAAAAAAAGGTTTTGTTAGACTCCCGATGAAGGCAGTGATACGGGGTCCTTAGAATGTAAACGTGGGTATTATTCTTGACCTTTGAACTGTTCGAGGATTACCCGATTGCATCCTTTAATAATTGAATAACATGTAGGTAGAAAAATCAACAAGAAACATTCTTTCAAATGGAAGATTGTATGGTTCTAAGATGTCATGTTTTCTCGTTCAATAACACCACATTCTTTCATCAATTAAGGACTTTCTATTTTACGTATTAGATCTCCTTTTTAATGTAGAAATGTTACGGGATCGTGATGTACTCGAGGTTTGGCGCACTTTCCCGAGTATTGCCGGTCACGCGATAGGAAAAGGAAAAACACTGTCTACTGTAAGTAGGTGGGAATTGATAATGGTATTTTTTACTGACGTAGCTCTAAAATATATTTTAGATTAAATCTAACCCATGCACGAACAAGTATCTGTACTACGACCTCTATGGTGTTGGGAATCGAATTGTGCTCAGAAGAAGAAAGGGCTTTATCATTTGAGCTGTCCAGCGAGACAACGAACAGTGTAGAATCTGCGTAAAGTATCGACCCGATAGCGCAGGCTTACCCGGATAGACACTTTTCGCCTCCTGTGGATTTTCCGTTTCAGGAATCATTACTTTATACCTCTATCCCCCTGAGACGGAATGTGTCGGCCAGGATCAGTGCGCGCGGACTGCGCAGGCTGATTTGAGTCGATACATTACGCAGAGGCAATAATGTTGGCTTTCTTCGCAGGACGTCTCATTTTTAGATTTAAATCAACATCGATCTTAAGGACAGTGGTGCAGAGGTAGAGCGTCGGCCTCTCGTATCAAAGGTCCCTGGTTCGAGTCCCGTAATGAGCGGGTCCTGACTTTGGGATTTTTCCACACAAACGGCGCGAGTACTGGTTAAGTCTCCAGGAAGCAGACATCGAGAGTGATTAATCTAAGCCAAAGGCTTGTTTCGCAATCGATGTAAAATAAATAAGTTTAAACTAAACTATCATTAAGTGTTAATAAGTGCTCAAAACAAGCAATTTCACCTCTCATTGCATTATTTTCAACTCTTTATCAATATAAATCTTTCAGTTTTTTAGATTGGTGAAATTGGTTGTCTGATGATTGTAAAGCAGTCGAACCTATGAAAAAGCCCTGTGAAGTAATAGGTTTAAACGGAAATAAAAAATGATAAAAAATAGTCACTAGAGGCCAGCCGCGGTACTATTCCCCCCAGACAACATTATAGAAATACGGCCTGAAATTAATTATATACCTTGACATTTTTGGCTTGGAAACCTGGGGCGAGATATATAGGAGTTTTAAACCCCCCCCCCCCCCCCCCCCCCCCCCCCCCCCCCCCCCCGCTCCTTTCACCTTCGCTTTTCTAACGTAATCTCACTTTTGTACTGTTTCATTTATATCAGATCGATTAGAACTAGCTCTTTCCGACATACACAATCTGCGACAGATGACTTTAAAACATCTAGGCAAAAACAATGGAAAGTCGTTATAAAATGAAAGTATAAATACGGAAATAAAGTTGAAATCATTGTGGCAATTTCTCCATTTGTCACATTGTTATCAAAAATCATCATCTGCTGCTGTTCTGATTAAGTCATATTACGGCGGCCAGGTCACGTGTTTCCTGACTTTCTTGTACCAGTACTCTCCACAATAGACTTCTTAAGCAACTGGCTGCCTTTTCCTGATATACTGTAAGCACATATGTGGGGGGACATATGCCGCTTGTCATAGTGACTTTTGTCAAACTTCGGAGATAATGTTTGCCGAGCTAGGGTTCGAACTCACAACCCCTGGATTGATAGGCGGTTATACAGGCTTTGCGAGATCTATAGTCATGCATCACTTAAACGTCTTAACCCTTTCCCACATGTAGACGCTTTCTGACGCCTTTGCAGCAGGTGACGTTTGAAAACATTGTGGCAAAGGTGAAATTGCTCATGATGAGCAATTTCACCATTTGCCACACAGTTTTCATCTCTATTTAATAAAGAAACTTGTCATTAATGGAGATGGTTAATATTTTCAAAGTCGTCTGCTGCAGATTTGTTGTATGTGGGTTAAGTTCCCAGTTTGTTCAGCACTGGTCGTTTGACTAATCTGGGATACGTAGTAAATGATATATTTGGTAATGTATTGATTTCTTGAAACTTGCCCCACTACTGAAGTACTGCGCGTGCAATTATCTAAGACGTATCAGCTTTTGTAACACGGTGACTTTATCCCGGCGTTATGTTATATCGGTATATCGAGGGCTTGGCATGAAACGGTTGTAACTAAAATTGTTTGTTTTTTACCAAGATTAATCAACTTGCCATGAAGTTTTTATAAGCGTTTAATCATATTTCTTTGTAAACAATGGAAATTTAGGTGCCATTGCTCGTTCTGAGCAATGGCACCTAAATTCCCATTGTTTACCAAAGGGTCAAAGTTGCCCTTAAACCAGGGTTTTCAAAATAGGTTTTTAGTTACAAACGTTTCACGCCTAGCCCTTCGATATGAGTCGATACTAATGCCTTTTGGGCACATGTATAAACAAGCCAGCTACTAATCTGTCTAGATTTTGCATACTTTAGATGATAAATAAAACACTTCTGAAAACTGTAGTAGAACTATATAAAGGCTGCCATGGTCTTACATCCTTATTTGTACCTCAAAACATATGTTGTGGGTACTCAAACGAACCGTCTGATTGAGACAATTCGTTTGAGTAAGCCAACGTTGGGGTTAGGAAGGTACATTTTGTAATAAGAGATACATTGTTGGGGAAATGCTTTTGTTATTACTCCTTACATAGATCCCTCTAATTTGGCTGTGTTCGTTTATAAAGAAAAACACGTAGGAAAAGAAATCAATCGATAAAGTCCTACAAGAACTTATCGAGACCGCGGACATCAATTTATGACTGACTGTATGTACTTACCCATGCACAGCAGTGCAATAACATACGGTACCGGTCGGCCACGGTTTCTCAGTCGTGTCTGTGAACTGTCGAAGACTGATTTACTCTCTATAATTTTCGCATGATGTATGGCCGTATTCGACATTACGCTGTCTACTCTACTATGCTATCATGTCGAAACACCAAAGAACGAGTTTTATTCCGTGTATGGGAGGTTTCATAGAAGAAAAGACGTAGCTGTATCATGTTTTATGATACAGTTACAGTCATATAGTATACAACAGTATTATATAAGCTCGTCTGTACAATATAGTTGTTGTAAAACTGCTATACATCTAGATCATACAGTGTTGTTTAAACGTGTTTTTTATTGTTTTGGGGTTAACATTTTTTAACGAGTTTTATTCCGTGTATAGGTGGTTTCATACAAGAAAGACGTAGCTGTATCATGTTTGATGATACAGTTACAGTCCTATAGTATAAAACAGTATTATATAAGCTCGTCTGTACAATATAGTTGTTGTAAAACTGCTATACATCTAGATCATTCAGTGTTGTTTAAACGTGTTTTTTATTGTTTTGGGGTTAACATTTTTTAACGAGTTTTATTCCGTGTATAGGTGGTTTCATACAAGAAAGACGTAGCTGTATCATGTTTGATGATACAGTTACAGTCCTATAGTATAAAACAGTATTATATAAGCTCGTCTGTACAATATAGTTGTTGTAAAACTGCTATACATCTAGATCATTCAGTGTTGTTTAAACGTGTTTTTTATTGTTTTGGGGTTAACATTTTTTAACGAGTTTTATTCCGTGTATAGGTGGTTTCATACAAGAAAGACGTAGCTGTATCATGTTTGATGATACAGTTACAGTCCTATAGTATAAAACAGTATTATATAAGCTCGTCTGTACAATATAGTTGTTGTAAAACTGCTATACATCTAGATCATACAGTGTTGTTTAAACGTGTTTTTATTGTTTTTGGGGTTAACATTTTTTAACGAGTTTTATTCCGTGTATAGGTGGTTTCATACAAGAAAGACGTAGCTGTATCATGTTTGATGATACAGTTACAGTCCTATAGTATAAAACAGTATTATATAAGCTCGTCTGTACAATATAGTTGTTGTAAAACTGCTATACATCTAGATCATACAGTGTTGTTTAAACGTGTTTTTATTGTTTTTGGGGTTAACGTTTGAACGTTCGGCTGTGTAGGGGTGACCTGAGAATAAAGATAACTTCTATTCCATGCCATGCGAGAACCAAACTTCCGAACGTTGCGACAAGCGGAGACCCTGGTTCAGTCTGCACCTTCGCCGCTGCTCGCCATCTAGTTTGACAAGCATCATACAAACTTCTGATAATTGATCATTATGAAAAAAAACTTATTAAACATGTAAACAATTCTTAATTATCATAAATTGTTAAACTTCGGAAATGCCTGGCCCATTTTATGTGTATGGCGCTTTAGGCCGTTTTTCTAAATAAATCCAGTTATATCACGGCTTTTTCCGGGTACGTTATCATTGGACCCGGCCGGGTAGCTCAATTGGTAGCGTATCTGACTCGTGATCTGGAGGTCACGGGTTCGATACCCGGTTGCGGCGACATTCTTTCGGGCGATGTTTTCCATTGCCTCTCACCTCTGATCTATGTGAGAAAGTAGTCAGTGGCTTTGAAAGAATGTTGTGTAAGTACTGGTGTGTGGGAAAGCCAGGAAAACAGGGGTAGGTGCACTGACCGCCGTGATATGACCAAAGCTGTTGAAAGCGGCGTTAAACTCCAAACAAAAAAACAAACAAACAAACGTTATCATTGTCAATTTATACTGATACAGCGAATTAGTCGTTATGCTTGCCCCCCCCCCCCCCCCCCCCCCCCCCCCCCCCCCACCCACTATCATGAGCGCCAAGGAGGGAAAACCCCATGCCAACCAATTACCAATTACTTGCGCGGCCTACCCTCTCGCTTGGCCTTGTCCCCCCCTCAAAGTTGCATCTTCGTATCTCTCGGAAGGTTTCCTCTCCCATGTCAGTAGACGAAACGTGGGCAAAATTCCACCAGCCACGCGGAGTGCGAGTGAAGAGGACAAATCAATAAGTTAGTAACAAACCTTTCTAGAGCTTGAGGCCAAAGTTCATGAGAACGATTGGTAAAATAGGAGACGACGCATTCCTCTTTTGACACGAAGGTTGTTAACAAGGATAGCATTGTAGCTATTATGCGTTGATTACAATATTATACTGGTTTTTCTGACAATGTATATAGAACATACATTATTGTGACATTTGCCTAGTCCTTTGTATAGAACAAACTTGACGTTCATTTTGCATCAATCTCATTAAAATCATCGCCTATTAACGCTATGCATAGGTTATATTTGGTCAGATCGTGTACTTTAGTCAGATTGATTTTTGCATGAACCGGTCGACCTTTCATAACTTTTGTTGGGATTCTGACGTCATTGCTTATTTCAATATTGCACTCCGATTGGATTAGCGCGACGTCATTTAACCAATGATATACGACGTTACAAATATCAGCTATTCATTTAAAAAACGTATGTTGTCGGTTACATTTCTTTATTGTTATTAAAGACTTGTTCGCGAACACTTTTAGGTCGAACAAAATAAAGTAATGAAAAGGGGAAAATGTAAATATAAGGATTGATTCTTATTTTTCGTGCGTTCATGCAGTATGAACGCGCGAACAATTAGAATCACTCCTTTATTGTGACAATTACTTTCAATATTGCTGAAAGGGAGGTTAAACCTAAATCCGTTAAGGATGGAGGGTTAATTATTAAAATCGAAATCCTTAATCACTTCACCTCCTGGGGGAAACGTTTAAACGTTTAAACGGGATGCCCCTCTAAGAAAGGCATATATCATTTCCCCTCTCGTGGTTCAATGGATTTTTACAAAAAGAGGACATTAATGTGAAATTTATTCAAAATATGTAAAATAAGGGGAATCTTACCTTTTTCTTTTTGAACATTTTATCTGTTATATTGCGGGACCCGCTTCCTAGCTGGCCCTTAGCAGTATTCTAGTTATTTAAATACACGCAGACTTGCCTTTCCAGGGGGGCATAGCTAGGAAGTTAGGCATAGTTATGAGCTGCAGGTCCGACCTTATTTGCCAGGGAGGTCTTTATGAATGACCTCCAAGAAGGATTATTTAGAAAATAGTTGAAATGGTATGCTTACGTTCTGCTGCAAGGGTTCCGTGTGCTTTTTTAAGAACGAACAAAGGCCGTCAGCATGGTATACCTCCAAGTGTCATTTTGCAATTTTCTGTCCGTGGCTTTGCTAATATCAAAGCTCTAGATAAGGGACATTTTTCTTGTTCTAAAATTCTAGAAAATGGTTGAAATGGTATGGTTACGTTCTGCTGCAAGGGTTCCGTGTGCTTTTTTAAGAACGAACAAAGGCCGTCAGCATGGTATACCTCCAAGTGTCATTGCAATTTTCTGTCCATGGCTTTGCTAATATGAGTGCTCTAGATAAGAGGCATTTGTCTTGTTCTAAAATTCTAGAAAATAGTTGAAAGGGTATTGTTACGTTCTGCAAGGGTTCCATGTGCTTTTTTAAGAACGAACAAAGGCCGTCAGCATGGTATATACCTCCAAGTGTCATTGCAATTTAATTTTCTTTCCATGGCTTTACTAATATCGGAGCTGTAGATAATTGGCATTTATCTTGTTCTTAAATCCTTAATTGACACTCAAACCCTATGTTGTGAGTACTCAAAAGAATCGTCTCACTGAGATTATTATTTTGAGTACACACAGCATAGGGTTTGGTTAAGTAAAACGAGAGATATTTTGGGGGAAATGATCAGTATACTTCTCCTTATCTAGTGGCATTTTTTCTTGTTCTCAAATTCTTAATTGACACCCAAATCTTATGTTGTGGGTACTCAAAAGAATCATCTCGCTGAGATTATTATTTTGGGTACCCACATCATAGGGTTTGGTGACCTAATACGAGCGATATTGTGGTGGAAATGATCAATTTACTTCCCCTTATCTAGTTCTCTGCTCACATCATAGTCGACCAAAGCGATTGGCGTGGCTCCCGTCGTTAGCCACTTGGTGGAAGATTAATAAAACCGCGAAGTCATAGCTCATTCGCCTGTAGTGTCTTCAATAGATTACTATGAAAATAAACAGGGACATTTATGAGAAATTTATTCAAAAAAAGGTAATCAATGTTGAATTGACTATGGAGACAATTCTTTATTTATGAGGGAAAACTACTTTAAAGGTATGAAATACTTTATTGAAATTTGATCTTTTAGCATATCCATGTTTGTACCTATAGTCTGGTTATGTTCCTCATGTAAGGAGATGTGGTTTGAAAATAACAAACACATTTAACACTGACTCCAATGTCATGCTTGTACACGTATAGTTTCATCCGTTGCTACAATGTACCCAATTGCCAGCCATTCTATATTTTTGTTGTATCTAAATATTTCAAAATAGGCTTGTGGGGGTTAGCATTTTGTCTAAATCGCTGGTGTCAGAGTAAATGGACCAGTAGTACCGGTAACTTACCCATGAGATATCTGAAAAATTGTTAAAAGCGGCGTAAAACATGCAAACAATCTATCATCTTTTATCATAAATAAAATATACATTTACAGTGTATTATTTAATTAGAATTCGTTCGTTTTCAGTATTAACCTCAAGCACTTTGAATTAAAGCAAAAACGCTGTACACAATTGAAGCGAAAACGCTCTACACAATTAAGGCGAAAACGCTGTATACAACTAAAGCGAAAAAACGGTCTACACAATTGCTTACGATGCACATCTATTTTTGATCGCATGATCCACATTTAACGTTATACAGTTCTGTCTAAGTGCGGGTTTTGTGCACAAATGCTCAACATGAGCAATTACCTCTTTGGCCACACTTTATCACATCGATTCTGCTTTCTTATTTGAAATTGTCTCCATCTCCTTCCAAGATTTGTACCAAGTCGTCTGTTATAGACTATTAATTTTGTATGTGGAAAATGGCTAAACAAACTTCAATAATCTAGTTTCGCTTAAGTATTAAAAGTCTTTTGAAATACTCACAGCCATAAATATAACGGACTTATATTGACACTGTCATAAAGTCAGACAACCGAAAACCACAACTGTCGTACTGGTATTGTATATAGATTAATCGAAGCGTGATGATTTCAACTCAAATTGAATTAATGTCCGAGGACAAGCAATGTAATGACAGACGAAAAGGGGTCTTAATGCTTGAATGATTATATTTTGAAGTCGTTTTTTAAAAGTATTTCGGTAACATCTCTGACGGACATTGAATCTAGCCATGTGCTTCCCGGCTCTTTCGCAGTAGCACTCAACTCAGCACTGGGTACCTTCACATATGAGCGGTCCCGCGAGAAAAACCAACATGGTGGACTCTGCGTAAAGTATCGACCCGGATCAGCATAAGCATGCCGCGCAAGCTTACCCGGACAGACGCTTTTCGCCTCATGTGGATTTTCTGTTTCAGGAATAATAACTCTATACCTCTATCCCCCTGAAACGGAATGTGTCCGCCCGGAACAGTCTGCGCGGACTGCGCCGGCTGATCTGGATCGATACATTACGCAAAGGCCATCATATTGATTTTTCTCGCGGGACTGCTCATATAGAGTGTCAGTTCATTAAATTGAAGATTTGTTGATTTTTATTTGTATGGTGTTTCATGCCACTGTTTCCTGGTTTATTTTTTTACCGGTATTGCTGGTAAGCTTATTATCTTGACACCATCGCATACGTTGTAAGCGTTACTGAGAGGGAAACTTCCTCTACCAGTTTAAAATGTATTAAAGAAAGACCCGACCGGGGACGGGTAAAGGGGTATTTTGTTTATGATCTAAGATCCTTATCAAACTCACCTAAACAATTGAGTACTTACGACATATACAGAGCTCTAGATAAGGAGCGTTTTTCATGTTCTATAATCCTTATCTGACCTCCAAAACCTATGTTGTGGGTACTCAAAAGAATCGTCTCAGTGAGACGATTCTTTTGAGTACCAACAACATAGGTTTTGGAGGTGAGACGATTCTTTTGAGTACCAACAACAGATGATTCCTTTGAGTACCAACAACATAGGTTTTACGAGGTGAGACGATTCTTTTGAGTACCCACAACATAGGTTTGAATGAGTGCTAAGAGAGATATTATATCAGAAAGCCCTATTTACTCCTCCGTATCTATATATAGTCCTCTGACTATGGTTTTGTTTGGTAATAAGAGAGATCTTGTGGTAAAAAGAGATGTACGTACTTGTATATACCTCCTGGTATAAGATTTAGAGGCAAAATATATTGGATGAATTAAAAAAAGGAAAGGGAAGCCTACATACAGTATACACCTTTCACGTCCTTGAGTCGTGTAGCTTTATAGTTTTGACATCATGTGGAAGGAAAAAAGGTCTGACGTTTCTTGCTGGGCGATATTTTTTGTTTTGCAAAGTCATAGTAAGGACAGTAATGATTTACAGTTTGATTGTTCAAGGCTGATACGTTTCTTTGTTTTAATGCTGTTTAACGCCACTATCAATCGTTTTATGGTATGGTCATGTCCCTCCGTCCGTCCCTCCGTCCGTCCGTCCGTTCGGGTTTTCCGCACATTTTTCCTACATACTTTGAGCTATTGAGCTGAAATTTTGTATAAGGCTTTGTAGTGATGTGTCACAGATCAAGTTCATATTCCCTGGATTTCGTCAATTTCTGAATGAGTTATGCCCCTTTTTGGACTTAGAATATTTGTAAAGAAGTTCCTGACGGGCGTATTATGTACCGCGGTACTCTTGTTCAGTCATATCACGGCTTTTCCTGAACTGCTGGTAAACAACGTATCAGTAGTAATGCTGTCTCCCGGTATCCGTAAGCGCCTAGGAGAGAAAGCCACTTTTTATCCCCCGCTTTTTCGAAGAAAAAAAGGGGGGTTATTAATTTCGGTTTGTCCGTCCGTCTGTCCGTCTGTCCGTCTGTCCATCCGTCACACTTCGTTTCCGTGCAATAACTGCCGCAAATGTGAACCGTTTCTTTTCAAACTTGGTAACAAGGTTAAATGCCTTAACGGCTAGGCCAAGTTCGAATATCACTTTCGGCGGACTTTATTTGGTGGAGTTATGGCCCCTTATTTAACAAAATATGTTGTTTCTTGCCGTTTCCGTGCAATAACTGCCACAAATGTGAACCTTTTTTTTTCAAACTTGGTAACAACGTTAAATGCCTTAAGGGCTAGGCCAAGTTCGAATATCACTTTCGGCGGACTTTATTTGGTGGAGTTATGGCCCCTTATTTAACAAAATATGTTGTTTCTTGCCGTTTCCGTGCAATAACTGCCACAAATGTGAACCTTTTTTTTTCAAACTTGGTAACAACGTTAAATGCCTTAAGGGCTAGGCCAAGTTCGATCGTCACTTTCGGCGGACTTTATTTGGTGGAGTTATGGCCCCTTATTTAACAAAAAATGTCGTTTCTTGCTGTTTCCGTGCAATAACTGCCACAAATGTGAACCTTTTTTTTTCAAACTTGGTAACAACGTTAAATGCCTTAAGGGCTAGGCCAAGTTCGAATATCACTTTCGGCGGACTTTATTCGGTGGAGTTATGGCCCCTTATTTAACAAAAAATGTCGTTTCTTGCTGTTTCCGTGCAATAACTGCCACAAATGTGAACCTTTTTTTTTCAAACTTGGTAACAACGTTAAATGCCTTAAGGGCTAGGCCAAGTTCGAATATCACTTTCGGCGGACTTTATTCGGTGGAGTTATGGCCCCTTATTTAACAAAAAATGTCGTTTCTTGCTGTTTCCGTGCAATAACTGCCACAAATGTGAACCTTTTTTTTTCAAACTTGGTAACAAGGTTAAATGCCTTAAGGGCTAGGCCAACTTCGATCGTCACTTTCGGCAGACTTTATTTGGTGGAGTTATGGCCCCTTATTTAACAAAATATGTCGTTTCTTGCTGTTTCCGTGCAATAACTGCCACAGATGTGAACCTTTTTTTTTCAAACTTGGTAACAAGGTTAAATGCCTTAAGGGCTAGGCCAACTTCGATCGTCACTTTCGGCAGACTTTATTTGGTGGAGTTATGGCCCCTTATTTAACAAAATATGTCGTTTCTTGCTGTTTCCGTGCAATAACTGCCACAGATGTGAACCTTTTTTTTTCAAACTTGGTAACAAGGTTAAATGCCTTAAGGGCTAGGCCAACTTCGATCGTCACTTTCGGCAGACTTTATTTGGTGGAGTTATGGCCCCTTATTTAACAAAAAATGTCGTTTCTTGCCGTTTCCGTGCAATAACTGCCACAAATGTGAACCTTTTTTTATACAACCGTTTTATTATGGTATGGTCATGTCCCTTCCTCCCTCCGTCCGTCCCTCCCTCCGTCCGTCCGTTCCGGTTTTCCGCACTTTTTTCCTACAATATTTCCTCCAAGCGGGGGATAGAAATTTCATGAATTTGCTTGTTTAAAGTATTTTGTATGACCGGGCCGCTGATCAAACCCTCGTACTTTCACACTCCGTGGCAGTTGAATTGTTTAAGCTTGGTACCACGGGACTATGTTATCATACCAGCAGTCCAATGCCCTATCATTTACAGAAGTTATGCCTATGAAATCATCTTCGGATATTTCAATATTGTTTTTAGCAGTTTACAGCCAAATCCGTAAATACGCGTTCTGTCCACCCAGGGGTTGTAAATAGTTGTCAAAAGCATCCAGTTGCTTTGAAAAGATTTGTGTGTGGAGTACCCGGTGTGAAAAAGCCAGATAACAAACGAGTATGTGAACTGGTCAATGAAATCACTTCAAAATGTTGAATGTCGTTAAACCCCAATCTATCAATCAATTTACAGTCTGTATACACGTGTACACATATAATACGTTTTTTAAGCAAAAATCTATTACTTTTTTAACCGTTTCCTTCATACGACAATTTTGCAGCAGACGAACTTTGGACATATTTTGTCAAAAATAGAAAATCTCTATATTTGAATGGATAACCTATGACTAAAAGTGGAAAACATTGTGGCAAAAGGAGAAATTGCTCGTTTTGAGCAATTTCTTCTTTTGTCACTATGTTTTCAAAAAACCGTCTGCTGCAGAGGCGTCAGAAAGCGTCTGTATGGGGAAAAGGATTAATTCTTATTATTTTCACATACCGTTTTAAAATACCCCAATCGTATATGAAGTACGTTCGTACATTTTTTTTTACATCTCTTTGCGTTGTCTACTTTAAGAAAAGAGAAGTTTACCTGCTATTTAAATGTTTAAATTAATACACCCTTTAAAATACATTGTCATTGTCCATACATCAAATCGATGACAATCCACAGTGGGACATTATGACGGTCAATTCTCACGTCTCTTTGCCATGAAAGGACCTATTCGAACACACACGGACACGCCCCTTTTAAACTGTTATATTGCTTGAAATATTATAATATAATACAAATATTTTTATATATAATAATCGGAATTTCCATGAAGTTCATTCCATACAGCGTTTTAAATGCAAATTAAGCCGGCATATAAAACACTGCATTTTCTAGATTCACGATTCTTCTAAAGAAAAAAAACTTCAGATCAGTTTTAATAAGAGACAAACAGTGGTTAAATGGTATAAGAGGACGAGAAAGGGAAATAATTCGCTTGACCACAGCGTGATATCGTTCATTTCTGTTTACGGTCAATTTAAGCGCAGCAAATACGCTCAATATGGCGGACTGACATGTCTATTTCATAGCGTCAGACGGGATAACGAAAAAGAAATAAAATGTCAAGCGTTTCTATTACCCTGCTGTCTCGAGATTTCACGAATCAATGAGCGCCTGAGATGACAGAGCTTTTGTATCTCACGCCATGCGCACTGAAATCAATTTCCTCCATCCGGGGAACTTTTTTGTTGCTACGGAGTTTTTGAAAAGGGGGACATTTTGTTGTTTTGTCTCTCCGCCAATTGCATGTTATTGTTGCCTACCCAGTAATTTCGTAACGACAGATATATTTACCGGAAGTGATTTACTGGGTAACAATATGGCGGCTGTTTCTTCATGCTGTATTTAACAACCTGATATGGAAAGTGTTGACCGAATATCGTTGGCTTGGTGCACAGCGATTGTAACTACATTTTGCTATAAGATGTAGTTACAGCCGTTTAGCGTTAAGTTTGCCATATAATAGGTCGCATACATGATCATTCCGTTGTTTTAGCAACGTAATAACAGTTTGAAATTATACCCAGCGTTACGGATTGAATGAATCGGTCAGCTACGTTCGTTGGTTTATGTGATACCAAATTGTATAAGTAACTTTGTTGCGAAAAGGACTCTTGATTGATCAATTGACTGATTGATTTATTGAGTCTTTCCGCCGTTTTTTAACAATGGTTCTGTCATATTACGGTACTCAGTTCACATATTCATGTGTTTCCAGGCTTTTGACACCTGTACTCTCCCAGACAACAGTTTTTTCGAGCAACTGTCTGGCCAAGTTTTCCACTTAGACTGTTAGCTAATTGGTAGAAGACGGACGAATGACGCTTATCGCATTGGCATTTTTTTTTTGTATGACGGTAAGAATGTTGGCCAATCTTGGGTTCGAAATCACAACCCATTGATGGACAGACAGACCGCATCTCTACCGACTTAGCTATCAAGGTCTGCTGAAAAGGCGTCAACTGTCTGTAGTTCGTGGTAAACGAGTTAAGAATTTGCGAGGTGGAATCCAGGCTCGGTCAACATTCCGTCTGAAGTAATCCAAAGTATGTCTATACGACGTCCGCTGGGTTGGGAAAATTAGGGTAGTTGCGTGTGTGTTTATATTTCAGAAGAGAAATCGAGATTCTAATTGTGTAATTAGCGGTGTGGGTTTACACATTATTGAATTCAATAATGGCCGTTACGGTGCCAGACGCGTTGATCGAAACAATCCGTGATCTACAGAAACCAACCGTATGATATTTATTGGAACTGTAGAAATTTGTGATAATTGTAGATATGTGTGATAACTGTAGATATGTGTGATAACTGTAGATATTTGTTGGAACTGTAGATATTTGCGATACTTTTAGATGTGTATGATAATTGTAGATATGCGTGATAACTGTAGGTATTTGTGATCATTGTAGATATTTGTGATAATTGTATATATGTGTGATAACTGTAGGTATTTGTGATAATTGTAGATATTTGTGATAATTGTAGATATTTGTGATATTTGTGATAATTGTAGATATTTGTGATAATTGTATATATGTGTGATAACTAAGTATTTGTAATAATATTTGTGATAATTGTAGATATGCGTGATAACTGTAGGTATTTGTGATAATTGTAGATATTTGTGATGATTATTGTATATATGCGTGCTAATTGTAGATATTTGCAGGAACAATATTTATACAACACGGTCCTTGATATTTGTGATAACAATATGTTTGTGATAACAATATATTTGTGATAACTGCCGATATTTGTGAAAATTTTACATAATGTCAGGTATTTGTAATTATTGTATATAGTTGTGATCAGAAATCCTAAAATGCGTGCACCCTGAAACATGTTTGAAAAAACTTGATCATCATAATCGACGTCATTATTTTTCGACACTATTTATCAATGTAAATATGTAAGTATGTATAGGATGCACTGAAACTGTTTGATCTGATCAGTATTAGCATTTTGACCTTTCCCTGGAGTGAAAATAGAGTATATTAAAAACTGGATTTTGGCCAAGCCCGATTGTAAGCAAAATGACAGGAACCATCTTCGACGAGTGATTTCTGGCTTGCATCATACATCGCACCCCCCCCCCCCCCCCCCCCCCCCCCCCCCCGACATTAGCAAAAGATCTTTACCTTTACTATTTTCAGGGACTACTAATTAGTCCCAGTTATTTTCTTCTCTATAATAGCGAAATAATTAAAGTGCTACTCTTCTATAAATTATAAGTAGTATTGAGGAAGTATTTGTCTATTTTTTACGCATTTTTTTTTTATCTTTTATTTTTCTTCTAATTTGAATGATAAACGTTCGAGTTTGTGTATATTTCATGTTTATTGTAATTAATTATATGTTTTTTTCGGATTGTATATATCAATATGATGTGTTGTTTGACAAGAAACTATGTTGTTTACGTCATTAAAATATTGTCCTTCCTTATCTATATAACACTACTTGAAATGCATCTTTTTAGAATATCATTATACCAAATGGAATCATTTGCATTATATGCGACTCTGCTGAAAACAAATTATGATAGCTTTTATCGTGGAATAAATGAAATAACGGTAATTCCTTAATCAAATCTTTTAAATAAATCATGATTGAATTATCTTGTCACATGAAAACCAATAATTTAACCGTGCTTCCCTTTCTTCTGATCGGAAAAGTATTTAAATATACAAAAAACGTCGAAAAGAATGTTTATGAACAGCCGGCGTCGCTACAAATCGAGCCATCTGGGTTACGAACAGTGAAATACTCTGAATACACATTGCCGATCAGCGTCTACACTGTACGAGGGTGCAATAATACCCTTAATCGCTAGACATGTAGCATTGTTAACCCTTTCCCTCATACGATAATTCTGCAGCAGACGACTTTGAACATATTTTGTCAAAAAATCGAACATCTCTATAATTGAACGGATAACCTATGACTAAAAGTGGAAAACATTGTGGCAAAAGGAGAAATTGCTCGTTTTGAGCAATTTCTTTTTTTGTCACTATGTTTTCAAAAAAGCCGTCTGCTGCAGAGGCGTCAGAAAGCATCTATTATGAGGGAAAGGGTTAAAAATATATTTAAAGTCCTATGATTTAACTACCGTCATACGATACTCGGTTTTTAAAATGACATTTCATTTCTCACTTCAGCGATTACTATAACATACTGTCTACCACCCTGGGTTTATTGCCGACCCTTTTGGTTCGCAATAAATGATCTTATCATTTAAGCTCTGATTCAAGAAAAGAAGCATTCCGATGTTTGCCGACCCTTTTGGCTCCCAATATGTGATCTTATAATTTTAGCTCTGATTCAAGAAAAGAAGCATTCCGATGTTTGCCGACCCTTTTGGCTCCCAATATGTGATCTTATAATTTTAGCTCTGATTCAAGAAAAGAAGCATTCCGATGTTTGCCAACTCTTTTGGCTCGCAATATGTGATCTTATAATTTTAGCTCTGATTCAAGAAAAGAGGCATTCCGATATTTGCCGACCCTTTTGGCTCCCAATATGTGATCTTATAATTTTAGCTCTGATTCAAGAAAAGAGGTATTCCGATATTTGCCGATCCTTTTGGCTCCCAATATGTGATCTTATAATTTTAGCTCTGATTCAAGAAAAGAGGCATTCCGATATTTGCCGACCCTTTTGGCTCCCAATATGTGATCTTATAATTTTAGCTCTGATTCAAGAAAAGAAGCATTCCGATGTTTGCCGACCCTTTTGGCTCGCAATAGGTGATCTTATGATGTTAGCTCTGATTCAAGAAAAGAAGCATTCCAATGTTTGCCGACCCTTTTGGCTCGCAATATGTGATCTTATAATTTTAGCTCTGATTCGAGAAAAGAAGCATTCCGATTTTTGCCGACACTTTTGGCTCGCAATATGTGATCTTATAATTTTAGCTCTGATTCAAGAAAAGAAGCATTCCGATGTTTGAGAACAGATTCCAAAATTCGTCTTATTATATAGTAAAACCTGTGCTAAAGACCACCTTTGCTTAGCAATTCCCTGTATTTAGCAGCCACACTTTTAGTTTCCAAATTACTCATTTTCTGCATAAATGACCCTGTAATTAAAGACCCCCTTTGAACAAAGACCTGACTGGTCTCTTCCAATGGGTGGTCTTTTAACACAGGTGAGTTTGAACTTATTTATTTTACATCGATTGCGAAACAAGCTTTACGCTTAAAGCTTAAATTAAGCACGCTCGATGTTTGCTTCCTGGAGACATAACCAGTACTCGCGCCGTGGGTGTAGAAAAAATCCCGAAGTCAGAACCCTCTCATCACGGGATTCGAACCAGGGACCTTTGGTACAAGGGGCCGACGCTCTACCTCTGTACCATTGTCTTAACACAGTTTGACTGTATAAAAATGTTTAAATGTTGTCGTTGTTATATACATAAACAAGCCCAATATGAAATGTGTATACCTTACAAACAGCTTAGATGGAACGTTTGTGTTTACCGGATACACGTTCTCAGCCATTTTGTAAACATTCGCGGATGAATACAACAATAGTGATTCGGTCATGTTATATTACACACGTTACATATAAAGAAAAATATAATGTAAGCTCCTGACAAAGTATGTAGATTCCCAGAAGACGGAGCAGATGTACAGACTGATCTGAACGTATGCTGGTCTGAAATACCACTGGTGGAAGACAGTGGTGCAGAGGTATAGCGTCGACCTCTCGTACCAAAGGTCACAGGTTCGAGTACCATGATGAGCGGGTTGTGACTTTTGGGATTTTCCACACAAACGGCGCGAGTACTGGTTAAGTCTCCATGAAGCAGACATCGAGCGTGATTAATATAAGATGAAAGCGTGTTGCTTGTTCCGCAATCGATGTAAAATAAATAAGTTTAAACAAAAAAATACCAACGTGTACATTTTCAAATGTAGGGGAATTTCATTGGGAGGGAATCCTTTAATATCTTGTTTATATGCATAACATATCGACATTTGATATTGTATTACAAACATATTCAAATTACATAAGTGTATTAACTAACCCTTAACTACTAACCCTTTAACCCTTTCCCTCATATAGACGCTTTCTGACGCCTCTGCAGCAGACGGCTTTTTGAAAAACATAGTGACAAAAGAAGAAATTGCACAAAACGTGCAATTTCTCCTTTTGTCACAATGTTTTCCACTTTTAGTCATAGGTTATCCGTTCAATTACAGAGATTTTCTATTTTTTGACAAAATATGTTCAAAGTCGTCTGCTGCAGAATTGTCGTATGAGGGAAAGGGTTAACACTTGCTGACGCATCAGAGCAGACGACTTTTTTAAAAACATTATGGCAAAACGTGAAATCTATCATAATGGTCAAATTACGCTAAATACATCCGCTGACTTGCTGATCTACAGTACTATAGTCCCTACTATAGTTACCCGACCGATCGTGTTTGTCTTTTTTACCTCTGACCCGGCCGGGTAGCTCAATTGGTAGCGTATCTGACTCGTGATCTGGAGGTCACGGGTTCGATACCCGGTTGCGGCGACATTATTTCGGGCGATGTTTTCCATTGCCTCTCACCTCTGATCTATGTGAGAAAGTAGTCAGTGGCTTCGAAAGAATGTTGTGTAAGTACTGGTGTGGGAAAGCCAGGAAAACATGGGTAGGTGCACTGACCGCCGTGATATAACCAAAGCTGTTGAAAGCGGCGTTAAACTCCAAACAAACAAACTGTTTTACCTCTACTGATATTATTATTTGGACGAAAACGATAAATTCTGACATTTGAATTCGTTCGAGATAGGAAAACATTTTCATAGGAAAGCATTTGACTGCAAAGTCAAGCTCCTATTAGCAGTTTAAAATCGGAACACTGACAGGTAATTTGGATTCACATCCTTTGAGACCTAATAAGAGAAGAATAAGTACGACTTGAAGGCTTCAAATACTATTTATTTACCAAAGCAAAATAAACAAGAAATATCTTTAAAAAAGATAAACGGCGATCAATATGAGAAAACACTAAGAAATGGAACATGCGCATTCAAGGCCGAGAATACGTCACATGACTGGAGATTACGCGAGGCTCCCAAGAGGTGTATAAGTTTCAATTGACGATACATACCTGAAAACTTATCATGTTTCAAAAATAATTAATATTTTGCTCTTAAATATTATATTTCATACGTTTCCACTGATTTCTTTCACTGAAATTTATTTCTTAAGGAAAACAATTAAAGCTTAGTATGCAGAACATTTCATTTTAAAACTTCACCTTATTAGTGCCTCACGTAGGATCGCCAACTTAACTAAGACCCAATCAAAATGTTTCATTTCCTTTATTTCTTCGACATTATTCATTAAATACAACATTTGATTGGTCTACAATTTAGATCATTTGTTTAACATCTAGGTCAAAAATGAGGTTAAACAGCTATCGCCGAAAAAAGAAAAAAAAAAAACCTACCTACCGACCCATATTTATTTCAGACCATATAACCTATTTCCTTTTCTTTAGGCCGTAATAGCAAATTTGCAAATAATTTGTAATAAGTGTTTTAAAAGTCTCTTGCTGTAGATGATGTGTTGTATGTAAGAAAGGGGTGAACGGACAACTCCTTACCAAACGTAGAGCACAGTTGACGTGATAATATATAGATAAACCTGAATGACTATGCAATCTGATCAAATTGAGACGTTCCACAACATTGTGGACTCTGCGTTAAAGTATCGACCCGGATCAGCCTAAGCATGCCGCGCAGGCTAACCCGGATAGACACTTTCCGCTTCCTGTGGATTTACTGTTTTAGGAATCATTACTCTATACATTTATCCCTCTGAGACGGAATGTGTCGGCCCGGATTAGCCTGCGCGGACTGCGCAGGCTGATCTGGGTCGATACATTACGCAGAGTCAATAATGTTGTTTGTCTCGTGGAACTGCTCAATTGTATATGAACCGTGATTAGCGAATTGGATTCGTTATTCATCTCCGCACAGTGCAGGTCCAGTCCATCTGCACACACTCAACAGAGTTTCCGGTGTCCGTCTACATGTAATTGAGTCATAGATGGATCGTTTGACAAAGAAATGGAAGTGTCTAGCCTCTCTATTGTTATCTCAATTCAACTTTAAATGGTGTGAAAACGGAGAGTCAGGAAGACCCCTAAATCGCTAAACACGGATTAACCAACCTGTCAGAAGATTCATTAAGCTTTATCGATTAATTAACGAAAGCTGCTGATTCTGGATACACTGCGTGCATATCACATACCTGTCTAAACATAAACTGGGTACAATTAAGCTACGGTTAGCCCTCCTTGAATGCATCTCCGCACAATGCAGGTCCAGTCCATCTGCACACACTCAACATAGTTTCCAGTGCCCGTCTACATGCAATTGAGTCATAGATGGATCTTTTGACAAAGGAATATAAGTGTAGTATGTCTATAATTATGTCAATATAACTTTTAATGGTGTGAAAACGGAGAGTCAGGAAGACCCCCAAATCACTAAACACGGATTAACCAATCTGTCAGAAGATTCATTAAGCGATTAATTAACGAAAGCTGCTGATTCTGGATAAACTGCTTGGATATCACATACCTGTCTAAACATAAAACTGGGTACAATTGCCCTACGGTTAGCCCTCCTTGAATAAAAGGGTTCACATATTATTAAAAAATATATATTTGATTTTGTTTGCCCTCGCCGTACTGAATTAACTATTTAGCGAGCAGTGGGTTTCACATGTATGCGCGTATGTTCTATTTATATGGTACACCCGCTAAGAGGGCTTGCTTGAAGTCATCCGCCGTAACCCAGACTGTTTTAATACGATTAACTCCATTCATAGCGTATACAACCGTACACAACAAGGCAGCGGTAAGAACACCCATGTCCTCCAACGGTAAGCAAACACTTTACAGTTACCATATACAATGCAAATGAAATGGCGATAACTCGAATGTTTCTCTGAAGTATTTCCTGGAACGGATCTGCCATTCGACAAAAACATAGCAGAACTGCTGGCGCGCATTCTTATTGTGGAGGTTGGATGAAATTGGCTGAGTTGTAAAAGATAAGATGTTGTTTAAAAAAAGACGGGCAGAGCTAAAACGTCCAATCGGAATATTATCAACAATCGGCTCACCTATAGATATGTACATGCACGTGGGAAGAAAAGCATAACTCCAAACAACATAACGTGAATTGGTTGTGTTTGTTTGTTTGATATATAATTAAGCCGCTTTCAACAATTGTACAGTTATATCAAAAGCGTTTCCTTGCTAAGTAACCAGTATATCCTGATACCAATCGGTCGGTCGTAATACTAATCCAACAATTCCGAGCTACAAGGAAGGACATTTTAAGAATATTTCGTATGACGCGGTCCAGGGATCAAAGTATATAGAGTAAGAAGCATGACAAGTCGAGAGAAAAAAATAGGTCAACAGGTCGGCTGATTTAAGACATGACATTCTAATAAGATCTAAGCTGGGTGGCGCACGCTGTGTCTTAACAAAGGCAGACGACTGCATTGAACCGGGGGATAGAAGTGATAGTAAGTACGGTTGGTCGATGGTATCAACATTACAGAAACTCCATTTAAAAGCCTTTGACAACTCAGATGTATCTTTATTAAGAGTTTTTTTTATAAGCGAATATCAACGAAACTTAGTACAACCTACGGAACATAGCATGACCGCATTGAATCGGGGGATAGAAGTGATAGTACGTACGGTTGGTCCATGGTACCAAGTTTACAGAAACTCCATTAAAAAGCCTTGGACAACTTAGATGTAACTTTATTAAGAGTTTTCTTTAAAAGCGAATATCAGCGAAACTTAGTACAACCTACGGAACATAGCATTACCTCGTGGAAGTGATAGTACGGTTGGTCGATGGTATCAACATTACAGAAACTCCATTTAAAAGCCTTGGACAACTTAGATGTAACTTTGTTAAGAGCTTTTTATAAGCGAATATCAACGAAACTTAGTACAACCTACGGAACATAGCATTACCTCGTGGAAGTGATAGTACGGTTAATCGATGGTACCAACTTTACAGAAACTCCATTAAAAAGCCTTGGACAACTTAGATGTAACTTTGTTAAGAACTTTTTTAAAAGCGAATATCAGCGAAACTTAGTACAACCTACGGAACATAGCATTACCTCGTGGAAGTGATAGTACGGTTGGTCGATGGTATCAACATTACAGAAACTCCATTTAAAAGCCTTGGACAACTTAGATGTAACTTTGTTAAGAGCTTTTTATAAGCGAATATCAACGAAACTTAGTACAACCTACGGAACATTGTATTACCGAACAGAGTTAACAGCCTTAAAACTAATACTATTCGTTTGTTTAGAAGTTTATTGTTGTAATATGATATTGAGCCGTCCCGCGAGAAAACCAACATCATGGCATCGGCGTAATGTATCGACCCAGATCAGCCTGCGCAGTCCGCGCAGACTGATCCGGGCCGACACATTCCGTCTCAGGGGGGATAGAGGTATATAGTAATGATTCCTGAAACAGAAAATCCACAGGATGCGAAAAGTATCTACCCGGGTAAGCCTACGCGGTATGCTTAGGCTGATCTGGGTCGATACTTTACGCAGAGGCCATAGTGTTGATTTTCTCGCGGGACGGGCTCGTATTGTTAAAACTGAACGGATGCACATGTTTATCAGAACACACATTATCTACAAATGCAACTTCGAAGAATTTCGAATGAACATGCACTAACTGTCTTACTTGATGACTGATAACACTGGATTAGGGGGAAAATGAAAATAAGAATAGTTTATCTTTAGAACTATATTGACGGGGGCGTTTTTGCATGTTATAAACTCCTTATTTGATCCTCTTACCCTATGTTGTGGGTAATGAAAAGAATCGTCTCAATTAGACAAAAGAAAATAGTTTAAACATCGGATTTTCTTTTATTAATAATAGAGATATTATGTGGAAAAAAGCTGGTCACCTGATTTGAGGAATCAATTTTAACTATACAATTTCGTAAACATTATTGTTGCAACATTTATAGTATCCATAAACAAGTGCGTATTGTAGATTGACATTTGGAGCTGTACTGAAACATTGCTTGGTGCAATTGCTTGTTTGAGTTTTTTTCACTGTTCGGGAAGACATGACCGCATAGCGCATTGATGGCCGTCGTCAAGAGGGACAGATGCGTAGTAACATAATTGGTTTATATATACGACGATTATATAATTTGCTTAACGCTGTTGCTGATCACAAATGTCTAGCCTTTTCACACGATTGTACACAAATCACAAGGGATCATTTTAATAACAACTGTCTGGTGATATTGTTTTCCTGTTCAGCAAACAGTAGCGGTGTTGAAGGGTTTAGACTCTGAATTTGTTAAGACTATTATTGAATTTGACCATCATCGTTAATATCCAAGTTGGGCCCGATCACAAAATATTTTTATTCGGTGGTAGCTGTTTAACCTCAGTTTTGACCTAGATGTTAAACAAATGACCTAGATTGTAGAACAATCAAATGTTGTATTTAATCAATAATATCGAAGAAATAAAGGAAATGAAACGTTTTGATTGGTTCATAGTTAAGTTGGCGACCCTACGAGAGGCACTAATAAGATGAAGTTTTAAAATGAAATGTTCTGCTAACCTTTAATAAATTTGAGTGAAAAAAATTAGTGAAAACGTATGAAATATAATATTTGATAACAAAATATTAATTATTTTTGAAACATGATAAGTTTTTAGTTATTTATCGTCAATTGAAACTTATACACCTCTTGGAAGCCTCGCGTAATCTCCAGTCATGTGACGTATTTTCGGCCTTGATAATCGTCCGATAGAAACTGAAGCTGGATGGAGATGGCCAATTAGCCTTTGGTAAACACATAGCTTATTGCACAACTTTCATAATTCATCGAAAATTACTGATTGTTTTGATTTTTAACAAAACCTTTCTGACATTCAAGTCAAATAATATGCGCATGTTCCATTTCTTAGTGTTTTCTCATATTGATCGCCGTTTATCTTTTTTAAAGATTGTTCTTGTTATTATGTTTCGGGTAGGCTCCCATACTTACCTGTTAACATTAAAAATAGATGTGTCCGTCGCCTTCCAACGCCGGGGTATCATTTCATATTCATAAGGTCCCAATTTGTAACACGACGAATGAAACTGTTCACTGACACGGGTAATTAATTATAATCTGATGCGGGAAAACCGAATTTGTCCATGTTCGATTGGTTTCCAACTAGATGTAACATCGATATGTGACGATACGGAGTTACAGCGGTTTTGAATTTAACCAAATCTGCTGTATAAATCGTGTCAGATCGAAAAAGAGAGTTACATCTGGTGAGTCAGAGCATACCCATATTATCTCTCATCAGAGAGCTCAGTCGGTAGCGACGCGGGCTGTCACTCCATGGGTTGAGAGTTCGAACCCCAGCTCGGCTAACATTCTTTCCGACGTTTGACTAAAAGTCATTGTGACAAGCGTCATTCGTCTTCCACCAATGGGCTATCAGTCTATGTCGGAAAAGCAGCCAGTTGCTTGGAAATAATGTTTGTATGAAGTTCTGGTGTGAGAAAGCCAAGAAACATATGAGTTAGGTGAACTGGCCGCCGTGATATGACTGAAAATATTGTTGAAAACGTCGTTAAACTCCAGTCAATAAATCAATCTTTCTCATCAAAGGGTACACAGTTCACATACATGCGCTACGAAGAAATGTCTAATAATAAATAGACCGCCTCGGTGGTGTAGTGGTAGAGCATACGCCTCGGTGCGGGATTGATTGATTGATTGATTGATTGATCGGGGTTTAACGCCATTTTCCACAATTTCTCAGTCATATCACGGCGGCCAGTTTACCTACTCATACATGTTTCCTGGTTTTCTCACACCAGTACTCCACACAACATACTTTCCAAGCAACTAGCTGCTTTTTCACATAGACTGTTAAACAGCCCATTGGTGAAAGACGCATGACGCTTGTCACAGTGACTTTTGTCAAACGTCGGAAAGAATGTTAGCCGAGCTGGGGTTTGAACTCATAACCCCTAGATTGACAGCTCGCGTCGCTACCGAACTGAGCTACCGGTGTTCGGCTCCGGCGCGGGAGGTCGTGGGTTCTATCCACGGCCGAGTCGAACACAAATACCTTTACATAGTAGTAATGGCTGAGACATCCTTGACGCTGATGGTTGTGGGGTCAGATAGCAATACTGCTGACTGGCTGGCTGGTGTTAGGTCAAATGGAGCAGCATTACTGGTAACTTATCCAGGGCACGCCGTGATATTTATAACTGAAACATTGTTGAAAGCGGCGTAAAAAAACCACAAAACAATCAAACAAACTAATTAGTGTGGTACCATCGATCGCGTGGCATACCAAAGAACAAAGATGTTAAAATAGAGTACGGGAGAAATCATTGTTGACGTATCACACGATTATCACTTTAGTAGTATTTTCCCCGTCTGTTGTCATTTCGAAGATTATTGCCAAAATTGATAACATCGGCTCTCTAGACAAGAAACGAAGTTTTTTTTCCAGTTGATATACAAATCCTCATGGCTCAATACCATCAGTGAGACGACTATTTAGAGTACCAACGGTAGATAGTTTTATTTAACCCTTTCCCACATACAACAATGTGCAGCAGACGACATTGAAAACATCTACTCGTTGTGTGGAAAATATGATATACGGTATGATATACGGTATGATATACGGTATGATATACGGTATGATATACGGTATGATATACGGTATGATACACGGTATGATATACGGTATTACGGTATGATATACGGTATGATATACGGTATGATATACGGTATGATATACGGTATGATATACGGTATGATATACGGTATGATATACGGTATGATATACGGTATGATATACGGTATGATATACGGTATGATATACGGTATTACGGTATGATATACGGTATGATATACGGTATTACGGTATGATATACGGTATTACGGTATGATATACGGTATGATATACGGTATGATAAACGGTATTATATACGGTATGATATACGGTATGATATACGGTATGATATACGGTATGATATACGGTATGATAAACTGTATGATATACGGCATGATATACGGTATGATATACGGTATGATATACGGTATGATATACGGTATGATAAACGGTATGATATACGGTATTACGGTATGATGGCCACAATATTCCCTATTCCTAGCCATCATAAACATAGTTTCAGCCACGACAAACGAAGGACCGGACACCCTTGTATCTAACTGTGTCTGCTCGCCAAATATTTAATTATGCACGGCGAAGGTTAATAAAAACAAACAAACAAACTGATCTTGGACCACGATGGTCGTTTATGGCAGGATAAGGTTGAAAGAAGACTCGGTTAAGATTGATGACCTAAAGGCGCTTGAACTCAAAAGTGTAACATTAGCTACTACTGTCAGTAGTTTGACTCCTGCTCCTTTTTCTCCTTTTTTTTTCATTGACCGTAAATAATCGCGTATGACAGTTTCGCGGAGTAGAGCGGTCTCGTGCTGATTTGTGTCTGGGTAGTTTTTTTAAAGATCTGTTAATTCGACGGGTAAAGTAACCGTAAACGTTGATATTATGTATTTTTACCGCCACACATATCAAAGGGTTCATCGGATGTATGCACATTGTAATTATTGCTTTAAATCGGGTCTGTCTGTCATTGCTGTTGCAATTGCAGAAATTTAAACTGATAGTAGATTGACCCTTAGCCTGCTATTAGCGGCTGATAATCATGTCCCCAGTTTGTTTAGTGCCACATATCCGAACACTGTGGTTTCAGATATGACTGTTCCATCGTGCAGCACAAAATGTATCAACACTGTTTGCTACTCATTAATATGAGCCGTCCAGCGAGAAAACCAACATTATGGACTCTGCGTAAAAGTATCGTTCCGGATCAGCCTAAGCATGCCGCGCAGGCTTACCCGGATAGACACATTTCGCCTCCTGTTGATTTTCTGTTTCATGAATCATTACTCTATACCTCTATCCCCCTGAGACGGAATGTGTCGGCCCGGATCAGTCTGTGCGGACTGCGCAGGCTGATCTGAATCGATATATTACGCAGAGGTCATAATGTTGATACCATCGAGAAACTATGTAGTATTGGTACATGTAATTTCAATTTAAATCCCGTCTATTTAACTGATACAAAATCCGTTTTGACATCTCATCATCCCGACCGGGTCATACAATATAACGCTAACATTGCTGTCATGTAATTTCGGGCTGACTCGTTGGTGCCGTGATAATTGAACCACTAGAACTGTTAAAACTTACACCGTGATATATGAGCCGTCCCGCGAGAAAACCAACATTATGGCCTCTGCGTAATGTATCGACCTAGATCAGCCTGCGCAGTCCGCGCAGACTGATCCGGGCCGACACATTCCGTCTCAGGGGGATAGAGGTATAGAGAAATGATTCTTGAAACATAAAATCCATAGGAGGCTAAACGTTTCTATCCGGGTAAGCCTGCGCGGCATGCTTAGGCTGATCCAGGTCGATACTTTTACGCAGAGGCCACAATGTTGGTTTTCACGCGTGACAGCCTATATATATTAAAATGAAGTGAAAACTGCGTAAAAGATCAGTCAAACAAATCGACACCTCCCGTCCCTTTTTTTCTTTTGAATGAAGTGTCACTTGTCTGTTTCTATTGTATCCCCATGTATACTGTTTATTAATAAAGCGTGTCACGTGTCTGTTTCTATTGTAGCTGTCATGTATACTGTTTATTTATATACAGTGTATTATTGTGACTATCACTATTGTTTTCTCTTATCTCTAACATCCAACTATATCCATCACAACCATGTAACCAGACTCAATAGTGACACGGTCTCTTATTCCGATTCAAAGGAAGCTATACACTGTGTCACACCATTTATTTACAACTATATGGAATCAAGCCAGCATCTTTTGTGTGTGGCTTGGGTATAATAAGTAGCAACATGACTGAATGAAAGCACGAAAATGGCAAATTATCACATGCTGCAAATCTTCTTTATTTTTATTTTTTTTAGTTTTGTATCGTTTTACGCCAATTTGAACATTGTTAATGTATATCACAAGGTATGTATATTCCTGGGTAAGTTAAAAGTACTTCTAGTCAATTTAAGTTTACACCAGCCGGTCAGTCGCAATGCTATATAACCCCGCAAGCCTGAGTGCCAAAAGAGGGCAGCGGTTACTACCATTGTTAAAGTCTTCGGTATGACCAACGACTTCCCGCAAACCGAGGCGGACGCTCTACCACTAGACCACTTAGGCAGTACAAGTAGTAACATCCAGGGGCTGTGAGTTCGAATCCCGGCTCGGCTAACTTTCTTTCAGACGTTTGACAAAAGTCAATGCGACATGCGTCATTCGTCTTCCACCAATGGGCTAAGTATATGTGGAAAAGCAGCCAGTTGCTTGGGAAGATTGTTGTGTGGAGTACTGGTGTGAGAAAACCAGGAAATACGTGTGTAGGTGAACTGGCCGCCGTGATATGACTGAGAAATTGGTAAATATGGCGTTAAACCCCAATCAATCAATCAATCAATCAACAAGTAGTAACACGACTGAATAGTTCGATCCACATTCGCGGCACTACGGTTATGGTGGAGTGCCCTTGGGCAAGGCACATTGTCTAGCTTAGTATTGGTTTGTTTACCCAGGGATCATGAATAAGTGAACTGTCGCCGTGATATAGCGGAAATAATGTTGAAAGCGGCGTAAAATCCGAATAAATAAATACATAGACTAGTAGAACGAGAATGCCGTTCTTCTGGCTGGTGAACTAACACCTACTGCATTGCTGCATGAGACCACTCTGGACATATTTTAGGGAAAACAAATCGACAAATCTATATTGTAAGGGAGAGACACTACACTGTACACTTTTCAATTTTCAAATAATTTTGCAGTGCGAATGCAATGTATTCTTCCTTACATGCATGACATACATTTAGATACGAAATAAAGTCAGAGAAGATGCATTACTAAATCTAAAACCTACAATTATACCCTTTTCTGAATTAAAAAACCTCTAGCAAAACATTGCCAAAATAGAAATTGTTCAAGTGAATTCATTTACACATGTTTAAAGATATTTAAATGTTATGAACTTCTTGTTTTGGGGATGTCGTTAAACAGGAATTAGGGCAAATGTCAAGAACACTAGTTTTATTTTCCAGAAGTTTTTAGTAAGAATTTGCATTTTGTGAATACATTCTCAATTTATTTTCGGAAGGAAAAGGTAGATGGTTTATGCTGTATGCTGTATGTTATATGCTTGAAGCATTTCTATACCCTATAATTAGTGTAATGTATCAAACGACAAAACGTGCGTTATATTGAAATAAAAGTCGAGTTCAGTCAGACAAGTTATGGCCTTTTAACAAATGCGAAAAATGAAGTTTCTGCTGAGCTTGTATATTCGCACAGTTTCGCCAGAACCTTCCCTGTTCGATTACAGTAGTTGAGCCACATATGTGTCTTCCAATGGAAATGCTAGAACTGCAGCCCGCCACTGGATGTTCTGTAATGCCCTGATGTATTATGACATTACTGGGGAGGCAATACTACCCATTTTTACAAGACGAACCCGATTTAAAACCAGCGACTGTGATGTATTAAGAATCTAGTACCTAAAAGACACAAGTGTATCTACAGTATTTATAGAATGGTGAATTGTTTTATCATTTATCCCCCTTTCCTGCTAGTAACTATTCAGCAGCAGACTTAGGATAAACATTTCTAATAGGTTGAGATATCACTCAAATTAAGGGCATAGCTCTATACTATTCATTAGAGAGATATCTTCATATAACAGCGAAAAATCTCTATATAAAATAGAAATATCTCTATATACCATAGAGATATCTCTATATAACATAGACATATCTCTATATATATAACATAGAAATATCTCTATATATATACCATAGAGATATCTCTATATAACATAGAGATATCTCTATATAACATAGAGATATCTCTATATAACATAGAAATATCTCTATATACCATATATATATATCTATGTAACATAGGGATATCTCTATATAACAGAGAGATATCTCTATGTAACATAGAAATATCTCTATATACCCTAGAGATATCTCTATATAACATAGATATATCTCTATATAACAGAGAGATTTATCTATATAACAGATAGATATCTCTATATAACAGAGAGATATCTTTATAGAGCAGAGAGATATTTCTCAATATTAAGGAATTATCTTTAACATAAAGATATATCTTTGTAAAAACTAGATAACTATCTAAAGGGGAGAGATATCTCTATAAAGGATAAACAAATAATACAGTACATGCAATCTGGTCCCCATTTCCCCGCATAAAAATGAGCCGTCCCACGAAAAAACCAACATTATGGTATCTGCGTAATGTATTGACCCAGATCAGCCTGCGCAGTCCGCGCAGACTGATCCGGGCCGACATAATCCGTCTCAGGGGACTAGAGGTATAGAGTAATTATTCCTGAAACAGAAAATCCACTGGAGGCGAAATGTGTCAGTCCGGGTTAGCCTGCGCGGCATGCTTAGTCTGATCCGGGTCGATACTTTACGCAGAGTCCACAGTGTTGGTTTTCTCAAAATGCCCCCAAAATGCAGCTGCGGCGATAGACATCTGCGTAATGTATCGACCAGATCAGCCTGCGCTGTCCGCGCAGACTGATCCGGCCGACACATTCCGTCTTAGGGGGGATATATGTATAGAGTAGCTATTCCTGAAACAGAAAATCCACAGTAGGCAAAAAGTGTATATCCGGGTGAGCCTGCGCGGCATGCTTAGTCTGATCCGGGTCGATACTTTACGCAGAGTACACAATGTTTCGTTTTATCGCGGGACGACTCATATGGTTACTTACGCCTCTTCATTAGACGACTTTTGAAAACAGTATGAAAAAAGAATGAAAATCTCTATATGAGCAATTTCTTTGTTTTTTCCAAAATGTTTCAACTCTATTTAATAACGATGTATGTGGGAAAGTGTTAAAGGACGATTTTTACTTATTCTGCGTGTTTTGTTTTAGAAAGATATCTCCAGCAGCATTGTTGAAATAGTTTCTATTGTTTTTACATAAAATCTAGAACAACTAGAAAGAAAATGATAATAGCAAAACCAGGCTTTTTGGCATGATTCGCCCAACATAGATCATTTTTTGACAGGGACAAGATAGTGAAGATGAAGATAGCATAAACCTTTCAAAAGAAAACATGTAATTGACGTTCCTTTGAAATATGCCATGTCATTTTGTATTGTTTCGAAAGTGTATATATTTGGAACGTTGTACTTTGAGTTATTTTAAGTCGTTATGTGATATGCTTCTTCGACGCTTAACAAAATGAAGAGGAAAATATATGCAACTAAAGATACAATTATAAGACAACATATAACAACGTGTGATCAGGAGAAATCATTATCATTATATATGTATCTATCTCGATCATAATTATTATAATACATTGTCGTATAGCCGCTGTATTAATTAGGGCAACGGTCAAACAATTATAACGAAATAGTGATGTTAATATTGTATCCAATATTCTTGTCTAAGCAGGTGAAATTTTCCTACCTTAAAGCGACTGAACTCCAGATACCCAACTGCCGAAAAAAAAAAAAATCCAATTTTAAGACAATAAGTGTTATTTTTGCATCTGGGGCATTAAACTATGATAACTGACATATTACATAACCCTATAATCGGTGAGATTTTCTTGTTTTCGATACTTTTTCCATCGCAAATTCTACCCTGTCAGTAACGGGGTAAGTATTTTTAAATAGGAAACCGCTTCATCGGGACAATTGAAAACGACTCAAGTTCATTTTATTGATAAAAAACGATACATTTTCTACCTTGGTTTTACTTGGATAACATAAAGAATAACATTTAGGGCGAATTCAATTTTTTTTTTATTTTTTTTTTCCCGTGCCATCTGGATTTCAGTCGCTTTAATTAAGCCTTTTCATTAAAGTACATATTTCAGGTAAAAAAAGGTATCGTTGCATCTGCGTTTCGGTAAAGCATTCAGGTCATTGGTTTAGCACTAGGGTATCGAAAGTACCATCTGTGCAAACGTTATATACAGGGTAAAGAAATGTGGTTCTTGAAAAAATATGTGGCGTCTTGTTGGATCTGTATTTTGGTAAAGCTTTCAGGTTATTGGTTTTGCACTGGTGGTGTCAAAAGTACTATCTTTGCAAATGTTATATGCAGGGATAAAAATTGTGGTTCTTGAAAAAATATGTGAAAAATATATTTGAAAAACGCTCCTCTTTGCCCGATGAGAAGTTGTCTTCCATATATGGGTTATGTGGAAAGGTAGACAGCATTGCCTCTGTATAATTATGTGTGAATTGACGATAGAAAAGAGCATGGGTACACATTGGTAGGACAACTGACTGCCACTATATAAAACAAATACTGTTAAAAAAGTGTAGACTCTGAGTACATCAAATAAATTCCCGATTGTTTTTGTGTATAACATTGTATATGAACTCAACTTCACTATTTGAAAAGGTCATCTCTTTGCCCGATGCGAAGTTGTCTTCCATCTATGAGCTATGTGGAAAGGTAGACAGCATTGTCTCTGTATAATAATGTGTGAATTAACGGTACAAGAGAGCATGGGTACACATGGGTTGGACAACTGACTGCCGATATATAAAACAAATACTGTTAAAAAGGTTTAAAAGTACATCAAATCAATTCCCAACTGATCGTGTGTATTACAATGGATATGCACTCAACTAAAAGATTCCCTTTACGTTTATAAACATGCTTAAAAGATATGTTGTATTTGATACCATCAGAACCTTGCATGCTAACAAGCTCTACACAAATCCTTTATTGGGAGACAAATTGAATTCCTTGTCGGATAATGTGAACGTCTTTTGTTGTTATTTATGTTATTGGTGGAGAGGGCAAAGACGCTGGAAATAGAAAGAATCAAACGATTGGAAAACACTGTAAACACGCAAACAGCGACCGGGCTGTGTAATAGACGGTAATTGGGGTACACATTGTGTTTGTTTCTTGGAATATAATAGCATGTCAGAGTCGCTGCATATGTTTTACGCCCCTTTCCGTATTTTTAGTTTTATCACGCATGAATTGCACTGTTTTACAATTAGATGCCGAAAGGTTTACAGGCATATTACAAACAGTTTTAATCTCCAGAGTCTATAAACTCACAGGCAAATCTACACCTTCACAAAAGAACCTGATTTAGTTACTCAAACGATTGGAAAAACTGTAAACACGCACACAGCGACCGGGCTGTGTAATAGACGGTAATTGAGTACACATTGTATTTGTTTCTTGGAATATAACAGCATGTGAGAGTTGCTGCATATGTTTTACGCCCCTTTCCGTATTTTTAGTTTTATCACGCATGAATTGCAGTGTTTTACAATTAGATGCCAAACGGTTTACAGGCATATTACAAATCATTAAATATGGAAACATGACGAAAACAAGCTTATTGAGCTTTCAAATAAACATGCTTAACAAACATATTTAAACTACAAAACATGCTTCTATCCTCCATACTGTACCTTCTTTCTTTTGTCCACTCTATATACTTCATTCCTTTTCTCTTATTATCAATTTCGTTCTCATATTGATTTAATTACTACGCCTTTTGTTGCCCTCTGATCACGTTGTATAATATATTGCAGAGCTGTCATTTATGTATTATGTACATACTCGGCATCGAAAAAAAAAATTGTAAAACTATTGTAAATATTGTGCAAACAGTATTAATCCCCCAGAGTCTATAAACTCACAGGCAAATCTTAAACTACAACTTCACAACAAACATCTGATTTAGTTACACTAGCGAATGACTCATTCTCAGAGACGTTTCAAAAACGTGCTCGTCTAAACTCGCTATTTTGTTAATAACACATTCATCGAATTTGCAACATCGACTATGAAAACACCAAGGCAAAATATCGAAAACATCAACAAATAAAAGTACGATTATTGAATATAGTTGAAAACAGGAGAAATTGCCCAGGCATCTATAGCAGACGACTTTTGAAAACAATGTTAAAAAGAGGGGAAATTTGTCATAATTAGAGCGATTTCTTTTTTTCCCACAATGTTTTCAACTCCATTAATTAATAATAGTACTATCATTCGTAGATATTTTCTTCATGATTGCCTTGATGTTTGTCAAGTCATTTGCTCGTAAGTAAGTGGGAAAAGGTGGAAGTAACTTTTTACGATTTGCATTAAAATTGCACAATAACAGTCACTTTGAACTAATTAAATAATAACCGAACATAGTGAGATAATACTGCAAGCCAAATTTATTATCATTTAAATACAACTTAAGTGAAACAAATCAACATAAATGCCAATGCAAAAGAAGTTAACGCTCGTCAAAAAAACCCACCTCATACTCATACTGTGCCCAGATAGCTCAGTCGGTAGCAACGCGGGTTGTTCATCCAGGGGATTGTAAGTTCGAACCCCAGCTTGGCCAACATTCTTTCCAACGTTTGACAAAAGCCAATGATGCAACAAGCGTCATTCGTCTTTAACCAATGGGAAAACTGTCTATTTGGAAAAGCAGCCATTTCTTTTACAGAGTCTATAGTATGTAGCACTTGTGTGAGAAAGCCAGGAAACAAACAACTTAACTCCGTGATGTGAACTAAACATTGCTGAAATCAATAAATCAATTCGTTATGCAATATACTAATGATTAATCAATTCATTTTTTTTAATTTTTTTTTTCAATTTTATTCGGCAAAATCAGCATTTACACGCCTTTGGCCAATATAAATTTTAACAATGAACACATATGGTAAAAGAAACAAGAAAACAACATAAAAATAATTAATAATATGATATTTAGGTTGCACTTCAATTACATGTAGCCGAATGATACCATCCAAATTTCCTGTTCCACACGTGTTGTTTATCGCTAAAGCGATGGTTTTCACAGACTATTAACATCTTCATAGCATTTTGTTTACATTTACTGTGTCTAGTAGTTAGATAAGCAATTGCTTTAATGTAGAGGGAGTGTACTGTTGTTTAACTTGCTATATTCTTGATCCACAACTATCAAGAGATAATAATATGAAGTTTAAGAGGATTCCAACCACAGGTTTGGACAATAAGCTAATTATGGCTATCTCCCCCTTGTTTCACAATCCTACTGCCTTAAATACTATGTATAGTAAGATAAACAATTGTTCTTTAACATTACTGTGTACGGTAATGTAAGCAAATGGTGTTTAGAGCTGTTGCTTATTTTAAGATAAGCACATTTTTGTGTAGAAATGTTGAATATACTAAGATAAGCACAGTTTGTGTAAAATTGTTGAATATACTAAGATAAGCACATTTTGTTTAAAATTGTTGTATATAGAACGATTAGCAAATGTCTCACAATTCAACAATAATTGCAACTATCAGTGTCGAGTGGTCATCGTCGAGGGGTAAGCATCGGGCATATGGAACCGGGCGTGCTGGGTTTGATCCACAATTCGCGGTCATGGTGCAGTGCCCATGGGCATGGCACATTACCTAGCCTAGTACTGGTTTGTTTTTCACAGGGATCATGAATAAGTGAACTAGTGCCGTGATATAACTGAAATAATGCTTTAAACGATGAACAAATGGCGTCTGATTCACGCATCGAACTATTTCTTGGTTGCCTTGTATTTCAAACAACACACATTTCTAGTTACCGACTTTTTTAAGGCTCTGTCACACACTACCGATGTACTTCGCCGGAACTAAACCGGTGCACACAATTAACAACGGCGAGAAAATCAGCGGAGCTCCGTCCATAAAGCACTTGAAAAATCACAATTGGCTGTAGCAATACCGATGTAGTGCTGTATCTCATCGCTAAGAACGGTAGTACATCGTTAGTACATCGGCAGGACTACGGTATAACATATGTACAATATCAGTACAGATTGATGCCACCGGAGAGCCGCATATCTAGTACGGGTTACTACCGGTGCTCTACCGTCATTAACGAAGCCAACCGGAGTACTGCCGTTGTAGTTCCGTTGCTCGCTCCGGCAGCGCAACGGCAGAAATTTTTGAGACCGTCACCTGCCGTTGCTAATTTTCTCGCCGATGTTCTAACGATGTCCTGACGATGTACTACCGTTCTTCGCGATGTGATACCGTTGCGCTGCCGAACTAGTACCGATCTTCGAACATCGCTAAATTGGTGCTCCGGTATAGCTTCGGCAAGCCAAATCGGCTAGGTGTAACAGGCCCTCTACTAATAACAGTCATTTATATGAATGTAAGCCTGGATTCGAACTAACATCCCCTTAATTGAGATCCTTTGTCTTCTCTATTATTGAGCTTAAAGAGAGATAACCATGCAACGCATTGCTAGTTACTGCAATAGGAATGAGTTAAAATCACGGAGCGGCAAAAATATTACAAGCATATTGTACTGATCTGAAGACACGATGTCTCCATAGATGAAACGATAAAGCTGTTGACAGCCCAATACACATTTGACATGAACTGATAGTTTATGAAATATGATAGGTCTCATCATCATCTTCTTCTTCTTGCGTAACTCTTTACCAGGGGCGGTCTTACGTTAGTATGCTATATTGTTAAGACAGAGGTCTACTAGATAAGGGCTGTAAACTGTTCGTTTCCCCATCAATATCTCTCTTATTTCGCAACCAAACCCTATGTTGTGGGTACTCAAAAGAATCGTCTCAGTGAGACGATTATTTTGAGTACCAAAACATGCGATTTGAGTGTCAAATAAGAATATTAGAATGTAAAAATATGTCCCTCATTTAGATCTCTGTTTCGACCTCGGACATGCGTATATTATACATTATTAAAGAGTATTTGATGGAATACCGTTTGCGAGACGTGAGTTATTCTATGGTTCTTGGTTCGCATCCCTGTCATTGCGTCGAAACGCAATAGTGTTGGCCTTTCACGGCTATCAATCCAGATATTGTGAGTTCGAACCCCCGACTTTGTCGTTGAATCTTTCCAGTGATTAATTAGAGACATGTTAGTCATTGTTACTGGAGTTATTCGTCCTACACGCTTGGGGCTTAACTAGCTTATGTTGAAAGGTAACCAATTGCCTGGGAATATTGCTGTGTTTTGAATACTGATGAGAAAATTAGCAGTCCTGTAAGAAAACCAACATTGTAGACTGCGTAAAGTATCGTCCCGGATCAGATAAAGCATGCCGCACAAGCTAACCCGGGCAGACACTTTTCGCCTCCTGTGGATTTTCTGTTTCAGGAATCATTACTCTATCCCACTGAGACGGAGTGTGTCGGCCCGGATCAGTCTGTGCGGACCGCGCAGGCTGATCTGGCTCGATACATTACGCAGAGGCCATAATGTTGGTTATCTCGGGGGGACGGCTCAAGTAATCTAGGAAACACATACACGTAGCTAGAAGAATTGGCTGTCGTGATATATCCGAAATACTGATAAAAAGGGAGTTAGATTCCAACCGATTAACATCGTATAAAGAGGTTCGAACATCTCATTATTATATCGAACACATTATTTGGACACGACACCTTGGCTACATTAATATGTTATTCAAATGCAGGCGATCAGGGAAGACTCTAATGAGACTGACCGTTTTTACTATTGGGAGATTTAAGAAGATTTACTTGCGTCAGAGGCGTCCATTTGGGTGCAAACCCATGTTAGCTCGATATAATAGAGGAGAACGGAGTTACCATATGTTTCATTCAGATGACGATTAACACCGCACGGGTTCATTCTTGGTCTGGAAATATTGTGAAAACAAATAAAAAACGATAGTAATGGATTTCTCTACTTTTCGGTCTGGACATTGCGGTTAGCATAACGCCTGATTTGCTGTGATACAACTATGAATTATTATATTATTATAATACGTTATCACATGACAATGCTTTTATCCGATGTAATATACCCATTACGTATTTTATTGGATATGTGACACGGGTAATATAACATGACCGAATCACTATTTGTGTTTTCATCCGCGAATGTTTACAAAATGGCTGAGGACGTGTATCCGGTAAACACAAACGTCACGATAGATGGTCGAGATAAAGGGACCATTATCGGTCATACAAATATATTTGTGTGTGATTAATTAACAGTCTATTAAGTATTACATGTTGGGACTATTTTCTGACAGCGAAAAACCGATTTTCTGTTTTTGTGTTACGTCATGTGATATAAAAGAACATGACATTCGTTGTCATTTCATAAAGTTTTATTAAGCCCGTCCAAGAAATGTGTTATTATGCTCGCCAATGGCTCCTTTAATAAAACTTTAAACAAAATGTCAACTCATGTCAGATCCTATATATACTATATTTCTTCATCAGATATTATAAACAGTTCTGGTTTATGACTATTCCCTTCCCTTTTCAGAAAAAAGAAACCTTGATGGGGAAAATGCAACATTCTTAAAATATCCAATTTCCCATTGAGCCGATACAGGTCGCAAATTGGTGGCAGACTTTGTATACGTTTGTATAAATCGCTTGAAACTAATTATACTAGACTTTCCTTTGTATAAATGTGGACAGTTATTCCCGAATTAGTTTTACTGATTGTCGTAAATATTTCAGCGTCTAGTTGTCGACTGTTTACGACATGTCGCAAATCGGGGGGAAAGAAACGGCAGGAAATCAAAGTAACTTAATTACTAAAACATGGCGGATACTGTAGTATAAAACAGATTTATGTGTCTTGATCATCAGATACCTAAATGTCTGAGATTTCTTTCGGCACCGAGTATTGCCGGAGACCGGAAATAGGTTCGGAGGTAGAACATTAACTTAAGCAAAACGACACATCGGTGCTGTAAACAATATAAGTGAGCCCGTTCATGGGAAAAAGGAACACGTTCGATTTTAGGAACAGTGTAGATCCAGATCAGCCTGTACATCCTTACAATGTGATCAATATACTCACTGTTCCCCCAATATGTATATGAATGTGGTAAGCGCTTCTGTCAACTTGTGAAGATTCTTTATTTGAGCCGTTCCACGAGAAAACCAACATTATGGCTTTTTGCGTAATGTATCGATCCAGATCAGCCTGCGAATACCGCACAGGTTAATCTGGGCCGACACATTCCGCCTCAGAGGGATAGAGGTATAGAGTAATGATTTCTGAAGCAGAAAATCCACATGAGGCTAAAAGTGTCTGCCCGGATTAGCCTGCTCGGCATGCTTATGCTGATCCGGATCGATACTTTGCGCTGAGTCCACAACGTTGGTTTTCTCGCGGGACGGCTCTTATTTTCTCCAGCAAAGCGTATGTTTTCTGCAAATCCATGTCTCCCGATCCCCGTTCACACTGTTTATCATATCTAGGGCTTGGCGTGAAACGGTTGTAACTAAAAACCTATTCTGAAAACCCTGGTTTAAGGTCAATTTTTACCCCTTTGTAAAAAAATGCGAAATTTCCATTGTTTACCAAGAAAAAGGATTTAACGCTTATAAATAAAGACTTCATGGCGAGGTGATTAACCTTGTTAACAAAAATACTGGTTTTAACAATTCTAAAAACAGTTCATTGATTAGTTCGAAAAGGTGAACTGTGTTTCAGATCCAACCTTATTAAAATCAGACATAAACGCCGCTGCAGTAGCAAAAACGTTCATCGTAGTATTTTAGTCTAATTTCGATCATAATGATTACTTCTCTATTTCTATGTCCCTAAACAAAAACACATTATTTTACATCTGAATCCTATATTGTGGGTACTCAAAGGAATCATCTCTGGAAGACGGTTCTTTGGCGAACCTACACTATTTGGCTATCTTGTTTAATTAGGGAGATGTATTCGAAATGACCCGTTATTATTATTCCTTACCTATTTCTCTACCCCCTCGGTGGAGTAGTGGGTAGAGAGCATCTGCCTCGGCCGGTTCACACCCAAAACTTTAAAACTGGTAGTAATGGCTTTCCCTCCTTGCCGTGCAGGGTTATGGGTTTTTTAGCATTACGACTGACTCGCTATCGTCAAGATAAATATACCATTAAGTACTGGTAAATTACGCCGGGAACGCCGTGATATCACTGAACATTGTATCAAAGGTCGGTCCCTGGTTCGAGCCCCGTGATGAGCGGTTCCTGACTTTTGTGATTTTTTTCCAACCAAACGGCGCGAGTACTGGTTAAGTCTCCAGGAAGCAGACATCGAGTGTGATTAATATAAGCTGAAAGCTTGTTTCGCAATCGATGTAAAAAATATAATGGTTAAAATTAACTGGAAATTTGTTTAAAGTGGCATAAAGCGACATACAAACAAAACAAACACAAACTAGTTCTCTCTTCTGTATATGTAATAATTGTCAAATGGGAGCAACACACTTTTAAATGCTTTCATTCTTACACCTATATTGTAGGTACTTTAAACAATCGTCATTTGGTTTATCTTGCTTAAAAAGCGAGAAATAGTTCAGTAAAGACCCATTTTCTCATTCTTATCAATTTTTCTGTTCCTGTTTACGTAATAATTTTAAAAGAGGACAAAAGGACTTTTAAATGCTTTTATTGTTACACCTATATTGTAGGTACATTACCTACTCGTCAATTGGTTTATCTTTCTTTATATACGAGATATAGTCCAGTAAAGATCCATTTACTATTCCTTATCATTTTCTCTGTTCCTGTGTATGTCATCATTGTAAAATAGGGCCAAATGACTTTTAAATGATTTCATTCTTACACCTATATTGTAGGTACTTTCAATACTCGTCAACTGGTTTATCTTGCTTAATAAGCGAGAAAATAGTCCAGTAAAGATACATTTCCTCATCCTTATCAATTTCTCTGTTCCTGTTTATGTAAAAGAGGAGTGAAGGACTATTTGAGCAGTCCCGCGAGAAAACCAATATTATGGCGTCTGCGTAATGTATTAACCCAGATCAGCCTCCGCAGTCCGCGCAGACTGATCCGGGTCGACATATTCCGTCTCAGGGGGATAGAGGTATAGAGTAATGATTCCTGAAACAGAAAATCCACAGGAGCCGAAAAGCGTCTATCCGTGTAAGCCTGCGCTGTATGCTTAGGCAGATCCGGGTCGATACTTTACGCAGAGTCCACAATGTTTGTTTTCTCGCGGGTCGGCTCATTTAATGCTTACATTCAGCGCACTAAAACACCTGGATTTAATCAAGAAGGTATTACAGAGAACCCAAAATGATGTCATTAGATTTATTTTCTTAATCAGACATGAAATAATTCATCTAACCCTTCGTGCGTTTCCTGTATATCGCCCTCTTTCCAGATTTATACCTGGGGGTAATCATTTGTTTTACAGGTATTATTAGCTCAAAACAATGTCATGTGTCTGTTGACGCCTCTGCAACAGAAGACTTAAATCGTTGAAAGGTGAAATTACTCTTTTTTCTATTTCATTCCAAAATGTTTCTTATCTGTATTCGTTGCCCTCTCCAGTGACTTTTCGGCGATTTTGAACTCCAAGAATGTTGATCCGATATGATAGTTTTCAAATCTCTCTTGTTATCTAGAACGGTAATTCAGTTACAACAAACAGTACTATAACAGTGGTAACGTTAGCCACGTGGAAATGTTTGCGATTTTTGTTGGAAGCGCCAACATAAATTTCAACCAACCTGCATGAACATGTACAATAACATAAAATGACTATGACGTGATTTCTCAAATATTTCTACACGCTTCAATGTCTAGATTCCCCAAAAATGTCTATCGAATTTACACGCGACACGTTAATGCCTTGATTCCCGAGAAAATGCCTAATGATTCCACACGCGATGCTTTACTGTCCGCTAACAATTCCACTAGCGATACTATGATATATCGATTCCTAAATATTGCTTAACAATTCTACACGCGATGCTTTAATGTCTAGATTCCAAAAATTGCTAACGATTCTACACGCTATGGTTTAATTTCTAGCTCCCATTCACAAAATATCTAACGATGTAATACGCGGTACTACAATGTTTAGATTCCGAAAACCGCTTTATAGATTCTACACTCGATAGATTAATGTTTACGTTCCGAAAACCGCTTTAGATTCTACACTCGAAAGTTCAATGTTTACGTTCCCCAATTCGTGAACGATTCTACGGGAGATAATTTGGAGTTAAAATGTTGTTTATATCAGATGATCACTTAAAGCAATGCTTATGTCATGAATATTTATACAGACAAACTCGTGTTAATGGTCACTATTTTTAAGCAACCAACTTGCACTTATTATACTTTCATATATATTAGATTTGAATCAAACAGCCACCTGTCTGGATCAGTCAGTGTTTGACTCTCCAAGGGGTCGCTGATGAGGACAAGTTTGATAAGTGTGCATTAGGGATACAATTGTAACTTAAGAGATTGGTAGGTGAATACAAGATAAACAAATTCAAATAATTATTCGCTTTTATTACATTTAAAGATAATGAGTAAGTTAACACTTTTGTTCATTAAAACATAATTACGTATAAATGACTGATATTCCGATACACAATTGTTCCCACGTCCGCTTTATTACATGAGTTACGACATAGAGAAAGTGTTCGTAATCTACAAATGAGCAGCGTTCTGCGAAGACGAACTGTAAGACGTTTACGACCAATGTAGAACACGATCATACCAATTTATTCTCACAGTTTGATCTTGCTTTTACAATGTTCGACAATTAGTTATAGACTATTTTAAAAGCATACTTTAGATCGGTTTTTTAGTTTGAATGTTCAGGCTTGTCATCGCACACACTCTAATAATTACGTTAAGTTTGACTTTCGCAAATCAACTTTAACATTTATCTTAACTCTTTCATCGAAAATCGCAATTTTGAGGTTTCTGCAAACAATACAGATTCAGGTGAGTCAGTTAGTAACGAGCTGTCTAACCTGAAATCAGCATTGTTTGCCTTTTAAACTATACTCACACGAAAAAGAAAGTGTGCACTTTTAAATTGGGCATAACTTTTTTGTTACAAAGTTTAGATATACGGATTTATAAGACGTTACGTCAGGTCCATGCGATCTAGAATACTTGCGTTGATCCGTAGACGAGGAGGCCACAACAGATACTGATAAATTGTCACGTAACTTGACAAATATCCGAAGACAAAAAAGCAGTTACAACGCATTACAAATATGCAACTTTTACTTTTCACCCCTACGTTATTCACACGTAAAACAATGTTCTGATAATTATCAAATTTCAATTAAAAGTAAAACATCGTATAGCCAATACATTTTTGCACCATTTGATACCAAATTTGCCTATATTTTGCTTATATAAGTATAACAAAATTTCCTCTAATCAAGTGCACACTTTCATTTTCGTGTGAGTATATTATTACATGAAAAATGGAGTCGACCAATTTTTAACATGGAAGAATCTTCTTTAGGAAATTTAGAGCTGAAATAATTAATCACGGTCACGCAACCTTACGTTTGTGAAGAGGCTTTCACGTTACATGTTGTATAATGAACGGGAATCAGATCGGATTACGTGGATGTACTAGTTCTGTATTGACATTAAAACCTAAAAGTTTGGGTTTTCGCTTGACGTTACCAAATTTAAAGTTTGATTATTCCACAGAAAATAGTTGACGAGTCTACAGCAGCAATCGGAAAAAATATATAGTGAGAAAACAGCTAAATTGTTTACACAAATTAATTTTAACTTTATACAAAACAATTTATCAAGCATCTCATTTTATAACGTTTATATCTATCTATTTAACAGATTTTTAAAGATTCTATAAGTTCTAACAATATCATATGAGTCCAAGCCACGAGTAAATCTCATCACGGGGTTTCAAAACCAACATTGCGGACTCTGCGTAAAGTGTCGACCCGGATCTGTTTAAGAATGCCGCGCAGGCTTACCCGGATAGACTCTTTTCGCCTCATGTGGATTTTCTGTTTCAGGAATCATTACTCTTTACCTCTATCCCCCTGAGACGGAATGTGTCGGCCCGGACCAGTCTTCGCGGAATGCGCAGGCTGATCTGGGTCGATATATTACGCAGGGGCTAAACTGTTGGTTTTCTCGCGGGACGGCTCATGATATTATGTAGATCGTTTCATAAACACGGGTCCTGGTCTGAATCTTCTCAGGTTCACGGTTGAGTATAGCAAATCCCCGGAGAAATTAAAAAACCGCCCATGACTCATATAATACGTCCTAGTTATACACAATCCTTATTCCAATTAACTTCAACACCTTTCCCTCATATAGACGCTTTCTGACGCCTCTGCAGCAGACGGCTTTTTGAAAACATAGTGACCGTGAAAAGAAGAAATTGCTCAAAACGAGCAATTTCTTCTTTTGCCACAATGTGTTCAACTTTTAGTCATAGGTTATCCATTCAATTATAGAGATTTTCTATTTTTTGACAAAATATGTTCAAAGTCGTCTGCTGCAGACTTGTCGGGAAAGGGTTAACACGTGGCCAATATGATGAAGTAAAGACTTTAGTGTCAACACTCGGTTCCGTAAATTTGGAATGTGAATCAATTAAGACCTTTCTTCACTTACTGACTCGTTTTGACGTATACGCAGCAGGCGACTTTTTTTAAAAACATTGTGGCAAATGAAGAAATTGCTGATAATAAGCATTTTCTCAATTCACAATATTGTTTTCAACGTTTTTTATTATTTATACGTTCATTCATTTTCTATAGGAGCCGTTCCGCGAGAAAACCAACATTCTGGACTCTGCGTAGACAGCCTAAGCATGCCGCGCAGGCTTACCCGGATAGACACTTTTCGCCTCCTGTGGACTTTCCGTGGAAGGAATCATTACTCTATAGTTCTATCCCCCTGAGACGGAATGTGTCGGCCCGGATCAGTCTGCGCGGACTGCGCATGCTTATCTGGGTCGATATATTACGCAGAGTCCAAAGAGTTGGAGAACCGTGATGACGCATAAAAATACTTCCTAGTTACACAAATCCTTATTCCCATTAACTTTAACACGTGGCCAATATGATGAAGTAAAGACTAAGTGTCAACACCCGGTTCCGTATATTTGGAATGTGATTCATTTAAGACCTTTCATCACTTGCAGACTCGTTTTCACGCATACGCTGCAGGCGACTTTTTAAAAAACATTGTGGCAAATGAAGAAATGAAGCAATTGCTGATGATAAGCGTTTTCTTAATTCGCAAAATTATTTTTCAACTTTATTTATTATTTATACTTGCATTTATGGTGGTTTTCTATATGAGCCTTTCCGCGAGAAAACCGACATTCTGAACTCTGCGTAGAGTATCGACCCGGATCAGCCTAATCATGCCGCTCAGGCTTACCCGGATAAACACTTTTTGCCTCCTGTGGATTTTCTGTTTCATGAATCATTACTTTATACCTCTATCCCCCTGAGACGGAATGTGTCGGGCCGGATCAGTCTCCGCAGGCTGATCTGGGTCGATACATTACGCAGAAGTCATACTGTTGGTTTTCTCGCGGGACGGCTCTTATTTGTAGTTAAGGTTTTTTTCCGATGTCGTCGGCTAAAAATGTGCTGTATGAGGGGAACGAGTTTTAAACCTAAACGACATGCACGTGCAGCGAGATTGCACATTTTTAAAAGAAATGAGAGTCAATTTGCAGTAACCATTTCGTTATATGTATGCAACGGTAATCACAGAAACGATAAGGATCCGTCTCGCATTCCAGTTAATTTATGATAACAATTATAATAACGTCCTATTAAGATCACCTCCTTTGATTTATATCAGTTTATGATACATATACATTAGCCGTCCTACGAGAAAAAACCAACATTATGGCCTCTGCGTAATGTATCGACCAATATCAGCCTGCGCAGTCCGCGCAGACTGATCCGGGCCGACACATTCCGTCTAAGGGGGATATAGGTATAGAGTAAAGACTCCTGAAATAGAAAATCCACAGTAGGCGAAAAGTGACTTCCTGAATAAGCCTACGTGGACTACGCAGGATGATCTTGATCGATACATTGCGCATAGACCATACTGTTGATTTTCTCGTGGGAAGGCTCAATTATATACTTTTTTTTTAAATTTTGATACTTAAGTAATGAACAATTAAACCAATTTAAAATATCACGATTATGCAATTCTGCATTTTTCGCAATTGCTGTTTAAAGTCGTGCATAGCAGGACTCGTAAATGTTGTTTACAGTCACGCACACACATTTAAACTATTTAAAAATGAATTATCATTAGTGCAATAATATAGTTTGAAAATAATAAGATTTTATTATGCAAACTTTAAGTGTATTATTTATAAAATATGCAACTTTAATTAATGTTCTTGATAACATTTTAAACAAAGGTGAAATTACTCATAACGAGCATTCTTCCTTATTGCAATAGCGTTTTTAATTTTATTTATGTATATATATACATGTATGATTGTTCTTTTATTTATGGAGAAATATTATGATTTTGTTTAGATGCTTTCTAAAAAGTTCGCCGCAGTTTTGTTGTATGTTGAAAAAGGCTAAAGATTTTTTTTGGTTTTCGTACATCGAAAGTTAAGCAAGTGATTACAACTTATTTTAATCCTTGTCAATGTTTGCTTGCTTAGTTCTCTCTCGTCCAGTACGTATACCGAATGTTTGGTGAAACCCCGAATGTCGATTCCGTTTTCACATAACCTTTGGATCACGAAGTCAGCCGTCTAGATTCCCCAAAAATGCATGACGATTCTGTACGTGAGTCATTGTTCACCCCCCCCCCCCCCGCCCCCCCAAAAAAAAATTGTCTCTCCTTTACATGTCCGACCGGGTCATCCTAATAACTTTTAAAAGTAATTGCTTCCCTTCTAGGCGCCCGGGTTTTTTAGATCAGAATTATGACTGACTCGTAATTTGTCTTTACTAGATCCTATTCCAGCAATAGTTTCTTAGCGTTAAGTAATACTTAAATACTTAAACGTATATTTCATAATTTTTTGCTCGACTTTTCGAAGAAAAGGCTAGCTATACTACTCGCCTCGGCATCGGCATTGGTGTCAAACCTTGGTTAAGGTTGTTGTACCAATTCCCTTTGTTGTCAAAACCATTACATATATTGCTTTGAAACTTACCCCAATTATTCACCATCATTACCCCCACCAACAGCTAATTCATTAAATGCTTTTTAAAAATTATGACTCTTTTTAGACTTATAAAGGTATTTTTGCTTATAAATAATATGATAAAGTACTTGGTTATGTTTCCTCTCTCACCCCAAAAACGTTTTGTTTTATTGGCAAGCACAAAAAAGTCGAGCGCGCTGTTCTCCGACAGCTTTTGTTGTTTCCATAATAAAATTGTCAAAATATTTCATTTCATAACAAAAATTGGTAGTCAGCAAGGTAGGCTATTTATGCCAGGAGTCATATACATTCAACCATTCATTTTTACAAAATATTAGGAAAAACAATAAATGATGAAATATGCTGTTAAGTACTACTTAAATTTTCATCATTTTTGTTTCCTGTTAAGTACTACTTAAATTTTTCATAATTTTTGTTTCCCTAATAAAATTGTCATTTCATTTCATAAAAACAATTGGTAGTCAGCAAGGTAGCTATTGATATACTTAAATACATTTAAACCATTCATTTGTTTACACAATATTAGGATAAAAAATAAATGATGAGATATGCATTTAAGTATTTAAGTATAACTTAACGCTAAGTCATGTTGGTGGAATTGGGCCCTGGTAACTTATCCAAGAAACGCCGTGATGTAGCTAAACAATTGCTGAAAGCGGCGTTCAACCCCATACCGAGGGCTTGGCATGAAACAGTTGTAAAATTGTTTTTATTTTACCAAGGTTAATCACCTCGCCATAAAGTCTTAATAAGCGTTAAATCATTTTTTCTTGGTAAACAATGGCACCTATATTTGCATTGATTACAAAGGGGTCAAAATTGCCCCTAAACCAGGGTTTTCAAAATAGGTGTCTGAAATGCCTGTTTTCTTACGACGTAAACCCCATTATTCTGACTCTTGAACGAGCTGTTATAGGCAATTAAAGAGCCGGAACGAGATCCCGACAGCTGCACTGACTGTAAACACAATCAAGAGAACTATAATTACAAAATATTTGCGTTTAAGATATAAGCGATATGTATACAAACTTATATGCAAAAAAACAGTGCGAGAAAAGAGCTGTCGGACTTTATCAGATGCCGTTGTGGATAGTTGTGCAATGTTCTTTGTTTAACTATGTTAAAAACATTCGTATATTTATTTATTCAGTAATTATTGATAGATCGAAATTAATATACATTTCATTTGACAGGTTGCTGTTGATATGTTGAATTGTTCGTTAAATCTTCGTTAAATCTGAACCAATATACTAGTAGGAAATATGAGCCGTCCCGCGCGATAACCAACATTACGGACTCTGCGTAATGTATCGACCCATATCAGCCTGCACAGTCCGCGCAGGTTAATCCGGGCCGTCACATTCCATCTCAAATGGATAAGAGGTATAGAGTAATGATTCTTGAAACAGAAAATCCACAGGAGGCGAAAAGCGGCTGTCCTGGTTAGCCTGCGCGGCATGATTTGGCTGATCCGGGTCGATACTTTACGCAGAGTCCACAATGTTTGTTTTCTCTCGTGTCGGCTCATAAGTAGATGTAGTTCGGCATCGAGCTTCAAATTTTCCTGATTTTGTGCGAGACATTCCATTTCAATGTGTCTTAAATATCAACAATTTGGCGTCACTTAAACATTTAAACTGGAAGATAACGCCTTCCTCCCTTTTTCGAGATGTCATTTTTCTTCTTTTTAATAACGTACGGTTTATAAAATGCATCCTGAGAACGGGTCGCACGCTATTAAAATAAATGGCTTCATACATCTTGAAAGCGGGTCGTTACCCCTTGCATAAAGAAGGCAAAATGCATCTTGAAAGCAAATCTCACACTATTAAAAAGTGGAGGAAAATTACATATTAACAGCGGGTCGTACCCTATCAAAAAGTAAGAAAAATACTTATTAAAAGTGGGTCGGACCTTATTAAAAATAAAACATAGTTAATCTCGAAAGCGGGTCGTATTCCTTTTAAAAAGAAGGCAAATGCGTCTTGGAAGCGGATCTCACAGTAATAAAAGGAAAGGGAAAAATCTTGATAGCTATTAAAAAAGGAGAACAAATACATCCTGAAAACGGATCGTACGGTATTGGAAAGAAGGGACGATAAATCCTGAAAACGGATCGTACGGTATTAAAAAGAAGGAACAATTCATCCTGAAAACGGATCGTACGGTATTAAAAAGAAGGAACAATTCATCCTGAAAACGGATCGTACGGTATTTGAAAGAAGGAACGATACATCGTAGAAGTTTCGGCGCCTGTCTCTGAGAATAATCCATTCACCATTTAAGCCGTCCCGCGATAAAACCAACATTGTGGACTCTGAGTTAAGTATCGACCGGGATCAGCTAAAGCATTTAGCGCAGGCTAATCCGGACAGACACTTTTCGCCTATTGTGGATTTTCTGTTTCAGGAATCATTACTCTATACATCTATCCCTATGAGGCGGAATGTGTCGGCCCGGATCATCCTGCGCGGACTGCGCAGGCTGATGTGGTTCGATACATTACGCAGAGTCCATAATGTTGGTTTTCTAGCGGGAAGGCTAATTTCTGTCTCACTTTTAACATGACGCCGTTGATGTAATTCACTCGTTAGTGAAGCAGACCTGCCGTTATGTTTGTTGCATTACCTGTTAGCCTTTTTTATGAATGAAATACTTAGAGCGTTTGGCCGCCTGCTTCAATGCTAAATGATTCATACATCTTTATTTGCTGACACTTGGCTCTCTCACCCTTTCTACAGTTGCAGACTTGTTTGTTGTTTAAACGGTTCCATTCATTATTAACGTACATTGTTAGACTTTTGGTCCCTAAGAAGTACTGCGGTAGAGCCATTTGTGTAACAGATTGATTGATTGATTTATTGTGGTTTAACGCCGTTTTTAACAATTTCTCAGTTATATCACGGTGGCCAGTTCACCTACTCATGCATTTCCTGGTTTTCTCATACCAGTTCTCCACACAACAATCTTCCCAAGCAACTGGCTGCTTTTCCACATAGACTTAGCCCATTGGTGGAAGAGAAATGACGCATGTCGCATTGACTTTTTGTCAATCGTCGGAAAGAAAGTTGGCCGAAACCGGGATTCGAACTCACAACCCCTGGATTGACAGCCCGCGTCGCTACCGACTGAGCTACCGGGGCTCGGCATCTATGTAACAGATGTTTTGTATTAACCATTGCCTTTGTGCAACACACAACTTTGAAAACATATGGACCTAAAGATAGAAATATTAAATTGTTGAAGGTATAACTATGGAAAAGAGATGAAAGCCCTTTGACAAAAAGAGAGATGAACAAAAAGAACGCTTCCCTGTTTTGTCGCGATGTTTTATAATATATGAACTGTTTATACTCGCATACAGAACATTTGATATACTTCAACCTCTTTAATGGGATGTCACTCATGTGGACTTATTTTGTAAATGTAAATTTGTATAATGGGCCAGAGGCCTAAATTACTGAATAAACATTATTGTAATTGTAATTGTTATAATTGTAATCTTCAAGTTTTTCCCACTACATTTCTCCTTTCTCAAAGTGGATATTCACCCCGATTAATGTTAACCCTTCTCTTTAGACAGACACTTCGATGAACGTTAATCCTCCCCTTTAGACAGACACTTTACTCGCGTCTCTGTTGATGACGACTTTTGAAAACAATGTTGCAAAAGGAGAAAATGCTCATAATGAGCGATAGATAATGTTCATAATAAGCAATTTCTCTTCTTGCCACATTGCTTTCAACTTAATTAAATCATTTTACTTTCAATTATAGAGATTTTCTATATATTTACTGTAGATATTGTAAAATGTCGTCTGCTGCAGTAAAAAGTCGTATGCTGCAGTAAAACGTCGTCTGCTGCAGACTGTTTGTTCGTGGGAAGGCGTTACAGCTTATTCCACTAAGTTCCTCTACGCCACTTGTGTTGAATTAGAACAAATTAATTCAATTATATAGAATGTTTTGCAAAGTAATGTGAGTCGTCCCACGAGAAAACCAACGTTATGTTCTCTACGTAATGTATCGACCCAGATCAGCCTGCTCAGTACGTGCATGCTAATCCGACCGACACATTCCGTCCCAGGGTGATAGAGGTACAGAGTTATTATTCCTGAAACAGAAAATCCACAGGAGGCGAAACGTGTCTGTCCGGATTAGCCTGCGCGGCATGCTTAGGCTGATCAAGGTCTAGACTATACGCAGGGTTCACAATGTTGGATTTCCACTCGGGACGGCTCTTGTATGAGATATATTATCCATAGTTTGTGCTATTTTACTTTTCAATAGGATAGGTAAAATAGTAAACTATCATTCGAAAGAGGTTTTTGTCTTTGTTTGTATATGGGAAAGGGTTAAGAAATGATGATTTTACACAGGTTTGCCCCGTAAGTATGTGTCTAAAGTCGTCTGCTGCAGATAATTTGAATGTGGGAAAGGGTTTAAGAAACGAAGATGTCTTCAATTGACTCTTTTCAGCGCCGCATTATTTAAAGTAGACTCTTCCATGTTCAAAATAGGGCGTGTCCATTTACCATTTAATAAGTGTTTTGGAATATTTTGATAACTAAACTGCAAACAAACAATGCTGATTTAAGGTGAGACAGCTCGTTACGTGCTGACTCACCTGAATCTGTATTGTTTTAAAAAATCTCAATATTGCCGTTGGCGCTGACAGAGTTAAAGGAGTTCATATTCACAATTCATAAATGATAGTATACATTCAGAGGTCCAGATAAGGAGGGTTTATTCAGCTCTTTTCCCCACAATTTCTCTCTTATTATTGAAACAAACCCTATATTGTGGGTACTCAAAATAATCGTCTCACCGAGACGATTCTTTTGAGTACCAACAACATAGGGTTAGAGGGTCAAATAAGGATTTCAGAACTTGCAAAACGCCCCTTATCTGGAACTCTGTACAGTAACATTACTGCGTAATTTATCATGATTTAAAATGGAGACGCATATATTTGTTGGAAATGATGAGCATAGTCAATTTAGTCAACAATAAATAAACACTCGAAAATTCAACCTCATATAGTACACACAATAAGTGAATTGGGAGCAGGATGGGTACTATGAACAATAAATATATGAGCCGTGCCGCACGAAAACCAACCGTGAACTCTACGTAAAGTATCGACCCGGACCAGCCTAAGCATGCCGCGCAGGCTAACCCGGACAGACACTTTTCGCCACCTGTGGATTTTCTGCTTCATTAATTATTACTCTATACCTTTATCCCCCCTGAGACGGAAAGTGTCGGCCCGGTTTAGCCTGCGCGGATTACGCAGGCTGATCTGGATCGATACATTACGCAGAGACGATACTGTTGGTTTTCTCGTGGGACGACTCATTAGGAGCCCACATTGCGCTGCAGTGACGTTTGGTAAACAAGCGACATATAAAGTTCGGATCATATGGAGCCCACATTGCGCTGAAGTGAATAACTGCACTTTTAACGTTTAGTAAACAAGCGTTATATATAATGTTCATTTTGTGGCTTCTTCATAAGTACTCATAATTTGGCACTGATGGGATTGTTTACGGCATTCTTTGCCCCGCGTGACGACGTGCAAGTAGACACGACAAATGAGCGAGGCTTCCGGAAAACAAACTTTATGACCTTTGAATTGTTTTGTTAATTCACAGACCAACCCGCGCACTAATGCGATTAGCTCTGAATGTATGCAGTTCCCAGTATATCCCAATATATCTCAATATTTACAGTAGCAATCAATCTACATTTGGTTAAAATTATATGGGTCTACATACATATTCGTCATTTTCTACAGTCGTCACAAATAAATTGAGGCTGGTCTTGCCGGAGAACGGTATATACAGATAGATGGATAGATCGATAGAGTGCATAGTCATATATATAGACTTATAATATATTTGCAATACAAAATGAATCCTGTATCAAGTAGTGTTTATACAGATAGATGGATAGATCGATAGAGTGCATAGTCATATATACAGACTTATAATATATTTGCAATACAAAATGAATCCTGTATCAAGTAGTGTTTATATAGATAGATGGATAGATCGATAGAGTGCATAGTCATATATACAGACTTATAACATATATGCAATACAAAATGAATCCTGTATCAAGTAGTGTTAATATAGATAGATGGATAGATCGATAGAGTGCATAGTCATATATACAGACTTATAATATATTTGCAATACAAAATAAATCCTGTATCAAGTAGTGTTTATACAGATAGATGGATAGATCGATAGAGTGCATAGTCATATATACAGACTTATAATATATTTGCAATACAAAATGAATCCTGTATCAAGTAGTGTTTATATAGATAGATGGATAGATCGATAGAGTGCATAGTCATATATACAGACTTATAACATATATGCAATACAAAATGAATCCTGTATCAAGTAGTGTTAATATAGATAGATGGATAGATCGATAGAGTGCATTGTCATATATACAGACTTATAATATATTTGCAATACAAAATAAATCCTGTATCAAGTAGTGTTAATATAGATAGATGGATAGATCTATCGATAGAGTGCATAGTCATATATACAGACTTATAATATATTTGCAATACAAAATGAATCCTGTATCAAGTAGTGTTAATATAGATAGATGGATAGATCGATAGAGTGCATAGTCATATATACAGACTTATAATATATTTGCAATACAAAATGAATCCTGTATCAAGTAGTGTTTATATAGATAGATTGATAGAGTGCATAGTCATATATACAGACTTATAATACATTTGCAATACAAAATGAATCATGTATCAAGTAGTCTCTTATTGAAAATCAAACAAACAAAAACAAACCAAAAAAAAGAGAAAAGACAAATAAAGTTCTTATACATTTTAGCGTAAACAGAATGTGAGTGAACTAATTACCAATTTCCATTAGTATAGTGGGGAAAATATTTTCTTCCTATAAATGCATATTTCAAGTAATTATACATGTAGTATGACTCTTAACGAATGGAAAATCTATCTAATGAAAATAGATTTTTTTGGCTTTATAAATTGCATGAATAATAACTAACGATCTTACCAAATGACTGTGGTTGTTTGTACCGAATATATAGGTGAAACGTCACGCGAAAACCAACCTTGTGTAGGTTTATACAAAATATAAGATTTTTTTTTTACTATTTCACTGCCGAATTTAACAAAGTCGACTCTTCCATGTTGAAAATTGGACTTCTTCATTTTTTGTCCATTTTTACGGAACAAACCGTGAGCTACTAGACTGACACACTGATGAACGTAAGACAGGTCTTAGTATTTTTAAAAACACTCCGGTTGCACTAGCAATTTACCGAAGTCAACTCGTGATATTATTGAACACTACTGCATAGGTTCAGAGAAGGGAGGGCGGTTTGCAGCTCTTTTTCCCCCACAATATCTCTCTTATTATCCAACCAAAGCCTATGTTGCAGGTGCTCAAAAGAATCGTCTCATTGAGACGATTCTATTGCGTACCTACAACATAGGGTTAGCGGCTAAAATAAGGATTTTAGAACATGCAAAACGCTCCTTATCTAGAGCTCTGATTCTAGTCACAGGATTCTCGCCAGAAATAACTGTCGCCTACTGAAAGAAAGGGTGACAGAAACGGTATTTTGAGATGTTTTCGCCGGATTTCAAATTTAAATTAATATTATCTGTCGAATTGCCATTTGTTCATTAACCGTTTACCCTCTTCGATCTGATTTATTGCCCGAAAACAGCCGTTAATATAAAAATTACCGTAAATTATGAATTAGGGATAGAGAGACGAATCTTCGCCCAACTGACACGTCCCCCCATCCTGTAACCTGATATAAATTAGGTTTTCATGTTCTAAAAGCGTCGATAAGTGGGAGAAAATTTGCTTTTCTCGAAACTTGGTTCTGTGTCGGTGTTTATCTAGAATTTAAAAAGAAGCTATATGTTATACAGGTTTCTTAACGTGAACTCTAGCCTCTAATGGTGCAAGTCAAAAATGCAACTCGGAAAATAGGCTTTCGATCACTTTCAAACAGTTTAGATCCATATCAGCCCACACATTCCAACTGTCTGGTCAGTAATACGGTTAAATTTATTAAAAACCAACATCCATTCTGTTATATTATTTATTGGATAATAGACACAACGAATAAAAGTGCAGATCATGATCAGACTTGTGTGTAAGTTAAGGCTTATCTGGATCTACACTTGTTGCAAATGTTAAGCAGCCTTTTCACACGCGTTGGGGGTCATGAGGTTTGCTATGTGTGCATTATAGATAACAAATATATCATTCTAGTTACAACATGCTTTATAATTAAAACAGTTTTGCTTGTCGAAAAAAAAAGTATTTGAAGTGCATGAGCCGACTGATTCGGAGAAACAGATAAATGCTCACATACCTTATGACTTACATATACCATACTATATGCGCGCATATACCCTACTATATATGCGCATATACCGTACTATATGTGTGAATTTACCGTACTATATGTGTACATATACCCTACTATATGTGTGCATTTACTGTACTATATGTGTGCATTTACCGTACTATATGTGTGCATACACCGTAATATATGTGTGCATTTACCGTATTATATGTGTACATATACCGTACTATATGTGTGCATATACCCTACTAGCTGTGTGCTTATATCCTATTATATGTGTGCATATAGCCTACTATATGTATGCACATACCGTACTATATGTGTGCATATTGCGTACTATATGTGTGCATAAACCGTACTATATGTGTGCATATACCCAACTATATGTGTACATATACCGTACTATATGTGTGCATATACCGTACTATATGTGCGCATTTGCCATACATTTAATCTCAAGTCAAAACAATCTTTAAATTCTAATGTATATTTTCGAATCAGGAGCTTATTTATATGGAAGAATATATTTAAAGTATGCTGAAAGACTAAAAAAGAAAGAAATCAGAAGTACATAATTACATTGATATCAGTGTTCCTATTTTTGAAGTATAAAATATATTCGTGATAGTCCCATGCCAACAATCCTTGTCTACAAAAATAGCACAGTAATTACGGAATAAGTATTTGTCTTCATTATCTCATAAAACTACTTCGTACTCTTCGACTTTAACCCTTCATTTGCTCATTTCTATTCGCTTCGGTTAGCTTCGGAGGATTTGAAACCGGGCGTCCCGGGTTCGATCCACAGTCGCAGCACGACGGTCATGGTGGAGTGCCCTAGGGGCAAGGCACATTTTCTAGCCTAGTACTGGTTTGTTTACCCAGGGATCATGAATAAGTGAACAGTCGCCGTGATATAACTGAAATAATGTTGAAAGTGGCGTAAAACTCCAATTAAATAAATAAATAAATAATTCATTCGCTTTAAAATAATTAATTATATTTTTAAACATCGATATTCGGAATGTTTGCAATTATTGAATTTATAGCCCTTTCATACACTCAACCAGGTTGCTACAGACAACTTGAAAACATCTTGGTAAAAACGATGAACTATCGCTTTTAAAAGTTGTTTTCAGAAGAGACTTGGTCCAAACTGAACGTTTCTACCTTAACGGTAAAATCAGTAGTATCTTTTGCGACTAGGAATACCTTGCATGAACGTGTAGCATGTTTCCTTAACCCTTTCCCACATACAACAAATATGTAGCCGACGACTTTGACAAAATCTATTCAAAACTAAAGGAAACATCTATAAATGAAAACTTGATTAATGAAAAGAGTTGAAAAACGTTGTGGCAAATGGAGAAATTGCTCGTTTTGAGCAATTTCTCCATTTGCCACAATGATTTCGAAAGACGTCTGCTGCAGATGCATCAGAAAAGCGTCTGTATGTGGAAAAAATGGTTAACTGCAGAACGCGAAAGATATTTCGTTATCATCACGCTAATCAGTGCGATATAACGGGTAGATTGGATAGACTTGTCTGATTTGTCTACAATCGATTCAAATGAAAGTGCACGTATCCTAGGTAAGTTACCAGTACTTACTGGTCCATTCATCCTGACTCCAGCCGAGCCCCGGTAGCTCAGTCGGTAGCGACGCGGGCTGTCAATCCAGGGGTTGTGAGTTCGAATCCCGTCTCGTCAATGCGACATGCGTCATTCGTCTTCCACCAATGGGCTAAGTCTATGTGGAAAAGCAGCCAGTTGCTTGGGAAGATTGTTGTGTGGAGTACTGGCGTGAGAAAACCAGGAAATGCATGAATAGGTGAACTGGCCGCCGTGATATAACTGAGAAATTGTTAAAAACGGCGTTAAACCCCAATCAATCAATCAATCAATCCTGACACCAGCCAGTCAGTCCGCATCTCTGAGCAATGAGGAGTGCGGCCATTACTACCATTTGTAAAGTCTTTAGTCATGACCCGGTCGAGGTTCGAACCAGCGTCCTCCAGCACAGAGGGCGAATGATGGAATAGAAAAATAGAAATATATATCCAATCAATTTAGGAAATTTAAAAAAAATACGAATATAACTTAAATGAGACGAAAGTAAATGTCACTGAAGACGTTCATATGACCCTTTCCCGTATAAAGACGATATATGACGCATTTGCAGCATGTGTTCGAGTGGTTAGCGTCGGGCATTTGAAACCGGGTGTCCCGGGTTCGATTCCTAGTCGCGTCACTACGGCCATGGTGGAGTGCCCTTGGGCAAGGCACATTTTCTAGCCTTGTACTGGTTTGTTTACCCAGGGATTATGAATAAGTTGAACTGTCGCCGTGATATAACTGAACTAATGTTGAAAGCGGCGTAAAACCCTAATAAAACAAACAAAGCCTTTGCAGCAGAAGATAATTGAAAATATTATGACAGAAGGAGACATTGCTTTGATCCGGGAAATTTATTCTTAAATCAAAACGTTTTCATATTTTTTTCAGTAATTATACCTTGCTTAACCCTTTCCCTCATACGACAATTCTGCAGCAGACGACTTTGAACATATTTTGTCAACAAATGGAAAATCTCTTTTATTGAATGGATAACCTATGACTAAAAGTGGAAAACATTGTGGCAAAAGGAGAAATTGCTCGTTTTGAGCAATTTCTTCTTTTGTCACTATGTTTTCAAAAAAAGCTGTCTGCTGCAGAGGCGTCAGAAATCCATATGAGGGAAAGAATAGATATCACTGAAGACGTTCAAATGACCCTTTCCCGTATATAGACGATAACAGACGTCTTTGCAGCAGAGGATATTTGAACATATTATGACAGAAGGAGACATTGCTTTTTCCGGGCAATTTAATCTTAAGTCAAAATGTTTTCATATATTTTTTTACAGTACTCGTACCTTGAGTTTTGGGGATAGTTCGTATATTTGCCAAAATCTTTTTCAAAATCATCTGATGCAGATTTATTGTACGTGGAAAAGGGTTAACTTAGACAGTAAACTATTCAAGTCACTATCCTATATATAACTATCAAACTATGACCCACATTAAATCAGTTACCGTTAATCAGATCTCATTTATCAAAATTCAAATCAAAACAGCGAGGACATGTCCACTAGTGTAACAATGTGCGGGAACTGTGCGTCCAGAATTAACACTCGCAGTATTAAGGATTCTTTCCTTGAAATGTATATTTCCTAATGATTTCCTCTCTCTATATGTTAAAATCTCACTTAGCCTGCGTGGATTCCACGAGGTTTTAAATAAATCGTGATTTGCAAGTTGGTATGAAAAAGAGTAAAGAGTGCGAAGGGTGATTCACGCTGATTTTTAATTTGATTGACAATGTGTGACCCTTCGCCAAGAAATTGATACCTGGTATAGCCTTGATTAAGACAATCTTGTTGGAGTAAAGAGCCATTTCTCAACACGACTCGGCTCCTTTTCCTTTATTGTTGTGTGCGTCTTCAGTAACGCATGCTAACTATAAACTATAACAATAAATTAAGTAGGGTGTATTCGGTCATATATAGTAGAATGTCTTTTTTATTAAAATCGGAATACGCGGATTTTCGGTTGACCTCAGAGAAAAGGGGGTTTAGGGTTTCAATTTCACTCATTTTGGTTTCAAGTAACGTTTTCATTGTGTCACTTATCATTTCACATATCAAAACGTTGAGATTTGATACAGTCTAACCTAAACATGATATTGATAAATTATTTAAAACGTCTAGTGAATCTTTCGTGACAAGCAGAATGTAAGGACTGCGCAGGCTGATCTGGATCGATACATTACGCAGAGATCATAATGTTGGTTTTCTCGTGGTACGGCTGATGTTTTGCCTGTTACGAAGATGTAATACGCATCTGAATCAGCAGATATCTATACTGGCCTTTGCTTATCATGTCTAAGTATGCTAATAAGTAGACGACCATTATTTAACAAGAGGAGAGATATCTTACCATCTAACAGAGATATCTCTCAAACTTTGAAAGATGTCTCTGAAATGTATGGACATACCTTTCGATGTTAAAGAGCTATATCTCTTAACTGTTCTCAATTGGCTTTCGGGATGATTGTACGAATAGGTTGCGGAAATGGAAAATCTTGATCAGACTCAGCGGAGTCGCCTCTGGCTCTAGATGTTGATGAGTTACTAAATCCCCAACGCGTTATGTCTTTCAATTGGCGTGACTCAATTGCCAATGGCATACGATCTACGACTGTCGCAGTTTCGCAAAGACATACCGAATAAGATTAACACCATTGAAACGTGTTCAAAGTTAAAGAGAGTACGATCACAAAGACGTTCAAACTAATAGCAAATACGATCAACGACTTTCAAAGACTTCCAAAATAAAAGCATATAGGATCAACGACTTTCAAAGACTTCCAAAATAAAAGCATATAGGATCAACGACTTTCAAAGGCTTCCAAAATAAAAGCAAATACCAATGACTTACAATATATGTTATTACAATTATTCTTTACTGCTTCCACGATGTTTGTAACACTACAATGATGAGTACTTCATACTGAAATTAAAAGATACAAGAGTACCCTACACAGTTGTGGTCAGTCCAGACGGTTTAGTATTTGCTATAAAGTCGAAAACATGGACGGATATAAAGATTACCTTACTTTAGGTCAATTTATCATGTCAACAAAGATATGTGGTGGGTCCAAAAATCAGCTTGATACTTTTATTTCTAAAATAAGAGTTCCCAACCAAAAGCCCAAACATTTGCATTTTATCTAGAGATATGGCTTTGTCAATGTAGTATACTTGGATTTGTGTTGAAAACGAAACAAACCTTATTAAATCAGTCAGTTTATATAAAATAGGTGAATATAACGACGGTCCAAGTATCATATGTCGCCATAAATCAGAGAGAAAAGTATCAACTTAGCTTGTTAAAAACGGCTACACTATTTCCAACAATGTCGTAAAATTTATCATTCCGGTGTGATTTATGGTCTCTCCAATTTCCTGGGTTGTCATCGACCGACCGTTTGGTCTTGGACTTTATTCAAAACGAGGCTAACTTCATATTGGCTGCGTCACACGATAATCGACCTTCTGGAGAGATCCAGATCAACCACCTTCTTCGCTTAATCAGACGGCTATAGTCTCCATTCGCTACATAGTCACGTGTCTTTTGTAAACGGTTATGGCCAAAGCACTGACAATAATATATTATTATACAAAATATCACAATTGGCGTTGGTCGCCTAACGTATGATGTGGCCATATTATAACACGATGTTGGTACGACCGTCTGGCATGGAACCAGAGACTCTCTGTCATCGTATATTATTTTATTAGGTTCGAAGTATTTTTAACTTATTCGATCCGTTCTTTCCAATGCCTACTAAGCTCATATCGGCAACATAGTAAGTAAAAATGCAATGAGTTTTTAATGTTTAGATGTGTTTTCCGTTTAAGCAAAATTAACCCTTCTTCGAATTGACTCTAAACTCTACCACTTAAAACCAAAATTTAAATTTGCCAGAGCTCTAGATAATGGGGCGTTCTGCATGTTCTTAAATCATTATTTTACCATATAACCCTATGTTGTGGGTACTCAAAAGAATTGTCTCGATGAGACAATTCTTTTGAGTGCCAACAACATTGGGTTTGATTGGATAATAAGAAAGATATTATTGTGTGGAAAAGAGCTGTATACCCCTCCTTATCTTGACCTCTGGACTGACTGACAGTCGATACATTTTCGATAGATGCATGTTCATAAATGCACGACCCCGTTGTATTGTTATAAAACTCTAAAACTGAATACATTTTTCTATCGGCAAACACCATGAGCATTGTTTGTCCTGTACCGGTATATACCGAAATGAACCGTACATGAATGAAGAGGAGAAAGCGCTAATGTCTTTTTACAGGAATTTAAAATGTGGCAACCATCGAGATAGATATGATCGTAACGTGTTAATGAGATATGATCATAATGTGTTAATGCACACTATGATCACACTAACAAACGTATTTTAGAAAACAAATTGATGAATTAAACAAAAATTATATATACGACATGTTTCGTTGCTGCCAAAGATCAAAGACGATAATTTTCTTTGTAATCTATTCGGACAATACGCATATTTCAAACTTGTAACTGTAATTCTAACTCATTAGCGCATGGCATAAATGAGACTCTTGAATATTTCAGAGATAATGTAGACAGGATATAAACACCTGAGTATTTAAACAAACGGCTTTTGGAATAGTTTGCAGAAATAAGTACAGAAACCTGTTGAAAGCGAAATTTAAATCAAATAAACATCTATCTATATGTACCAATACGTGCACTGCATTTGTTTTATTGGGGGTTTTACGCCGCTTTTAACATTATTTCAGTTATATCACGGCGACAGTTCACTTATTCATGATTCCTGGGTAAACAAACAAGTTCTAGGCAATGTGCCTTTCCCACGGGCACTCTACCGTGACCGTAGTGCCGCGACTGGGGATCGAACCCGGGACACCCGGTTTCAAATCTTCGACGCTAACCACTCGACCACAGCGGATTCCTACGTGCACTGTAAATCAGAGAGTGTTCATTCAGGGGTTATGAGGTAAAACGGTTAAAGTACGACACACACAAAAAGACGTCTTCATTATCATTATTATAGAAACATCTATTTAACACCCACTGTAGAATGTAACAATACACTAATAAAGTGTTTTGGGTCAATTTTCAAAGAACAAAATTCTATTGTGTTGAAAGTGTTCCATAAATAATGAAGATAATCTTTGGGCGTTGACTTGTCTTAACCCTTTTCCCTCATATAGACGCTTTCTGATGCCCCATGCAGCAGACGGCCTTTTGAAAACATAGTGACAAAAGAAGAAATTGCTCAAAACGAGCAATTTCTCCTTTTTCCACAATATTTTCCACTTTTAGGCATAGGTTATCCAGACAATTATAGACGCTTTCTGATGCCCCATGCAGCAGACGGCCTTTTGAAAACATAGTGACAAAAGAAGAAATTGCTCAAAACGAGCAATTTCTCCTTTTTCCACAATATTTTCCACTTTTAGGCATAGGTTATCCAGACAATTATAGAGATTTTCCATTTTTTGACAAAATATGTTCAAAGTCGTCTGCTGCAGAATTGTCGTATGAGGGAAAGGGTTAACATTTAACTTTTCAGCGCAAATGGAAAAATCTTTGACAAACAATACAGATTCAGATGGGCCGGCTCAAAACGAGCCCCGTCTCACCTGAAATCAGCATTTTTGTTTGTCTTCTAGTTATCAATATAATACCGAACTCTTATTACTTAAAAAATGCAGACGCTCGATTTGGGACATGGTATATAGTCTAATTAAGGGAATTCGACACTGAAAGAGTAAATATAGACTGGCTCTACGTTTATTATTATATGATGTTATCTAGTAACTAACATTATCTCATTCAATGGCTGCATTTCAACTGGTGTCCGAAACATAGATGGTATAAATGTATATTAGAGTTCTCCCCAATTGTAACATTGAAAAATAACCATAAGGACTGTTGCCAGTCTAGAGTTAATACTGTCTGTATACGATTGATATTGTTAATATGATACAGCATTTATTAATACAGGACACCGACGCGCCCAATTGCTTAGCTCATGGTCATTGACATTATTTAAACTGGAGTCCGATTAAGCTGGAGGCTGGAGCTGAGAGTTTCGGGTTCGAACTCCTGCCGTGGCTGTCATGGCGTCAAAATACTTCTACAAGTGGGAAAGACTTTAGGTATTCATCTTACAAAACATCTGATGAAAAAAAATGCAAATTTTGACATTTGGAAGTATTCTTTTTGATACAGAGTGGAAAATATAGTGGAAAAAGAAGGAAATTGCTAGTTTTATAGAAATGCCTTCTTTCGACAGGTATTTGAAAGTTGACTGTAGTAGATATGTCAAAATGTTGCCAATGTGTGAGGCAGGGTCTTTAGCCGTTGTAGTAATCCGCTGTGGTCGAGTGGTTAGCGTCGGGGATTTGAAACCGGGTGTCCCGGGTTCGATCCCCAATCGCGGCACTAGGGTCATGGTGGAGTGCTAATTGGGCAATGCACATTTTCTAGCCTAGTACTGGTTTGTTTACCCAGGAATCATGAATAAGTGAATATAACTGAAATAATGTTGAAAGCGGCGTAAAACCCCAATGAAACAAAACCTTCGCCGTTGAAGAGTATAACTGACGTATTGCTTGAAACGACTACGAACCATAATATAAAACAAAAACTTGTTTTTATACGTGGGAAATTAAGATATAAAAAATAATGTCAAGGACAAAACTCTCAGGAAGATATCAAGATGATCTCAACCTGAGACTGTCATCTATCCTATGATTAGAACCTAACAAACTCTTCTTTTTTATTCAAACAAAAAACAATAATGAAACATATACCACCGATCCCTCTCTAAGTATACTTACTCTATACTGCTGTATCATTGTGACTTTATGTTATGATATTTATGTATATTATAAAATAGAGCTTATGTCATTTATGTAACTGTAAATGTAAGTACATATATAAATAAGGAAAACAGAAAACAAAAGAAAGAGAAAGAGAAAGAGAAAGTAAACGAAAGTGGACACGCTACGGAAAATGTGATACTTAGTTGATTTATTTATTTATTGGGGTTTTAAGCCGCTTTCAACGTTATTTCAGTTATATCACGGCGACAGTTAACTTATTCATGATCCCTGGGTGAACAAACCAGTACTAGGCTGCTAGAAAATGTGCCTTGCCCACGGGCACTCCCCCATGACCGTAGTGCCGCGACTAGGGATCGAACCCGGTGTCATTTATGTAACTGTAAATATAAGTAAATATATGAATAAGGAAAAAAGGAGAACAAAAGAAAGAGAACGTTTTAACTGGGTCCTACTAAATACTGCAAGGACTACAAGGACTACAAGGACGGCTTTTGTATGACAAGGACGGTTAAAATGCTGTTTTATTAATATATTTATATTTAAAATTACTTTTAATATACCTATAATGCGATATAATAACTAACTTTAAAAGAAAAAGCGAAAAAAAACAAAAACAATTAGGAAAACAAATCTTCAAAGTGATATTCCCACTATGACAAGGACACGCAAGGACGGCTTTATTATAACAAGGACGGTTAAAACGGTACTCTACCTATCTTAATATAAAAATCATTTTGTATATATCTAAACTTACTTAAGAAAAGGCATAGTCAGCTTATACAATAGCCTGTCGTCTGTCTGTTCTTTGCATAGTCGGTCATAGTAACATGTATGATACATTTAGTTTGTTTAAAGTATATTTAAATATATTAATTAAACAACGTTTTAACCGTCCTTGCCATACAACAGCCGTCCTTGTAGTCCTTGTAGTCCCTGTAGTCCCTGTAGTCCTTGCAGTATTTAGTAGGACCGTTTTAACTACAGTAAACGAAAATGGACACGCTACGGAAAGTGTGATAATTAGTTGATTTAGAATTACAACTTATGCTATTTAGAACGATTTGTTAATACAGCCCTACGTCGTACATATTTACAATGGAGGCCACTGGGAAACGGGTAATGTAACGACTCGACTAAACAGTTACCTTAATTATCATTGAAACCTTTAAACGTATCCACAATTTCGTGGTCTGATCAGACTCTTGACTTGTCGCAAAATCCTCTTTGTATGTTTTGGCTTGTCGCGAAGTCACAAACTTATGCATACCTTTACTTGTCTCAAATCTTATATGAGCCGTTCCACGAGAAAACCAACATGATGTCCTCTGCGCAATGTTTCGACATAGATCAGCCTGTTGAAAACGTTGTGGCCTTCATGATGTGCTATTTCTTCCTTTGCCACCAACTCGAAACCGGGTGTCCCGGGTTCGATCCCCAGTCGCGGCAATTCGGTCATGGTGGAGTGCCCTTGGGCAAGGCACATTTTCTAGCCTAGTACTGGTTTGTTCACCCAGGGAACATGAATAATTAAATTTAAATGCGCGCTAAATGACCTTAGCTGTCGATGCGCCATAAAACAATATACATTCATTTGCCACCAACACTTTATCGAAAGTCGTCTAATGCAGATGTGTCAAAACGCATCCTCAAGAGGAAAAGGTTTAAAGAAATCAGTTATTTTCTTATTGTTATACTGTATAAGAAACGGTAAAGGATATGATAAGATAGCGCGTACCCTTATTAGTGTCTTCATTTTTCACAAAACCAAATAATACCTCTCTTTGCGTAACACTCTTTACATATTTGTATTTCGTTGACAACTGTTCAGTTTAAATATTTACGACATTGCCAAAAGCCACCTGATAACATTTGTAATTCAATTCATATTGGTTAAAGCGCCACTTATCTCGAAATAAATCAACTTATTACTTCACAAGTACTTCTTAAAGACCTCTTATGATGTCATAAGAAACTTCATGTTTTTTCAAGTATACGAGCACTTGTTCTCAATTTACCCTTCTCAGAGAGCGTTTACCGACTCGAAGTGTCGTGTAATTCAACAACCACACTCTGAAATAAAGCATTTTATTACAAACGTTTCATTCGGGAAGGCAGCTACTAACTCAGAGGCAGGGTTAGCCTTGCAAATATAATATTTGAACGTACAACTGTACCATCTGGCATGTGAAGTTCTTTACGATACTGTTGCTTCTAACTTTTTAGCAATGGAGACAACTTTATATAACAAGGTTAAAGAGATATATGTATCTCTTTTTTTTATATAGTTTTAGAGACATCTCTTTAAGGTAGGAGAGGAATCCGCTGTGGTCGAGTGGTTAGCGTCGGGGATTTCGAAACCGGGTGTTCCGGGTTCGATCCCCAGTCCCGGCACTACGGTCATGATGGAGTGCCCTTGGGCAAGGCACATCTTCTAGCCTAGTACTCGGTTGTTTACCCAGGTATCATGAATAAGAGAACTGTCCCTGTGATATAGCTGAAATATTGTTAAAAGCGGCGTAAAACCCCATTAAATTAATAAATCAAGTTAAGAGGGGCATCTTTCCACAAAGGAGTCATATATCCGTCTCATCAGAATCTACACACATTGACCGAAACTAAAAGGTTGTGTAAACAATATGTGAACTTATCAGATGTACATTCTGATCTGGGTATATACTGTTTACAATGTCAGCTTTTACCTTTTTCCCATATACGGACTCAATTTAGTCCCATGCAGACACATTCTGACGCATTGCAGGGGCGTAGCTCCCTTTACTCCCTTTAGCACGTGCCTACACATTTTTTCTCAAAATACCCCAAAATGCAGCTGCGGCGATAGACATCTGCGTAATGTATCGACCACATCAGCCTGCGCTGTCCGCGCAGACTGATCCGGCCGACACATTCCGTCTCAGGGGGATAGATGTATAGAGTAGTGATTCCTGAAGCAGAAAATCCACTGGAGGCGAAAAGTGTATATCCGGGTATGCCTGTGTGGCATGCTTAGGCCGATCCGGGTCGATAATTTACGCAGAGTCCACAATGTTGATTTTCTCACGAGACGGCCTACACATTGATTATTGCCAAACTACGCCCCTGCATTTACATACTTGGTAAAACGAGAAATTGCTCTTTTTTTCCCCTTTGCCACAATAGGACAAATGAGTTCTGTTTAGGAAAAGGTTAAGAACTATCAGGGACATAGATAAGAGGGATAGGCAACTCCACCTGTACACCTGTTATCTGGTTAAAATATCGCACATAGAAATAAAATTGTCCAAATGTTCACATTTTGTAGCAAATAAAACTTCGAAGTCACATTTGGAACATAAAACAATTCATACATATTCTGAAAGCTTAACATTTCAACTAAAGTTGAACAACTGGAATTTCTTTGTATTTTGAATACTGACTGGTTTAAAGGCACAGATATTGGGATTTCTGAATTATACTATTTTTTTTCCAAAAATTAATAGACTGACATTTTTCATTGGGATACATATTATCAAAACCTGTAGTATATTAAAATATTTTATCTACTGCAATAGAAGAATGTTTAAACTTTCAGAATTTTTATTTTTTATTTTCATATCTTGAATAGATTTTTAGTTTTACTTGCTACAAATGTTGGCACGGGTGATATTTTAGTATACAGTTTAGTTACCTATCCCTCTTATCTACGTCCCTGGTACTATACGTATAACTAGCACAGTGTATCAAAAGGTTTCATTGAATATACGGTGTCATTTTTAAAAATCTTATAGTTTAACTGCCCTGTTATAAAAGTAAAATTCCATTAAATCAAGAAGATCTACGAAAGATGAATCGTATCCTATAGCCATATGATTGCCAAGAATGTTTATGTTCGAGAAATTAAACTTTATATTCAATGCATGCTGTTTGCACGAACGAGTACATGGTAAAAATCATACCATTTTGATTTCATGTTGCGCAATTTGTCGACGCCTTGAATCAGTCTGTATCTTTGTACAACAAAAGTCTTAACATGTTCTTCCTTTCAACGTATATATCATTCTCAAGTATAATTCATTCATCGTAATTATCAATTCCAAACTAATTTATGTCTGTTTGTATTTTCGTGTCATGTATATTGAATGTATATGTGTGTACTTTGTACGCGTCAATAATAAAATGTTATGACTGTATGTCTGTCTGTCGGTCTGTCTGTCTGATATATACAAGCTATGATTTTGGCTCAAGGGAAATCACCCATTTGGCATTATTTATGAAGTAAGATCTACACGTGCGGCCTTGAAGTCAAATCTGGCTCCTGGAATGATCGCCATAACTACAAATATGGAACATATGTCATGAATAGTCTATGATGGACAATTCATTGGTTATACTTATTTATCACATGACAATGCTTGTATCCGATCTAATGTACCCATTACGTATTTCTTTATATGTCACATGTGTAATATATCATGACCGACTCACTATTTGTTGTATTCATCCGCAAATGTTTACAAAATGGCCGAGAATGTGTATCCGGGCAACACAAACGTCACGATAGATGGACGAGGTAAAGGGACCATTATCGGTCATAACACATATTCATTTTGTGTGATTAGTTACCAGGTTATTAAGTAGTGCATGTTGGGACTATTTTCTGACAACGAAACACCGATTTTCTTTATGTGTTTCGTCATGTGATTAAAAAGAAACTGACATTCGTTTTCATTTTTAAAAAGTGTTTTTATTAAACTCGTCCACAAAACTTGTTATTAAGCTCGCTTAATAAAAAATTTCTTTAATTAACTCGTTTAATAAAACTTTGTATTTAAATGACAACTCATGTCAAAACCTATACATATATACTTATCGAGCCAAGACATGCAGAAACAGTCTTCAGGGACTAAACGACCGGGATAAATCCAGATCAGTCTTCATTTCCGCGCAGTCTGATTAGGGACTTTCTTGGTCGTACAAGTCTAAATGAAACATCTAACTAAGAAATGGAGGCATGCACGTTCGTTTAGATGCCATTAAATTAAAAACACTCGGATTGGTTGAATAATTGGGGTTAAACACAGTTTTTCAACAGGTTTGAACATCATATCACGGCGTCCAGTTCACATTACCATGTGTGTCATGGCTTCCCCTTACCAGTACTCCACACACTAGTCTTTCCTAGCAACTTGTTGCTTTTCAAAATGGACTGTTCACCTATTCATGAATGACGCTTGTTTCATTGACTATTATTCAATGTCGGAAATAAAGTTTGACGAGCTGAGTTTCGAACTAACATCCCCTGAATCGACAGCACGCATCGTTACCGAGAGAGCTATTGCAAACTCCGAGGTAGTAGAATGTCCGTTTAATATGAATAATTTTATCTCTTTTCAGGCCCAATGTATGTCAATACCAGGACGTTCAGATGGATCTAGTCCGGGTCCCGTGCGTACAAGCCTTCACCAGAATGGTCAAAGTATGGAAGCCCAACTGTAGCTATAGTAGACATTGGTGTATCGGATATGAACGAAGGTAAGGTTTACGTTAGTCCAATCCAACATACAGACGCCTTTTAACTCCTCTAGAATCTACCGTCCCGCGAGAAAACCAACAGTTATGACTTCTGCGTAATGTATCGACCAAGATCAGCCTGCGCAGTCCGCGCAGACTGATCCGGGCCGACACATTCCGTATCAGGGAGATAGAGGTATAGAGTAATGATTCCTGAAACAGAAAATCCACAGGAGGCGAAAAGTGTCTATCCGGATAAGCCTGCGCGGCATGCTTAGGCTGATCCGAAACGATACTTTACGCAGAGTCCAAAATGTTGGTTTTCTCGCAGGACGGCTCAAATAATCAATATTGTATCTTTGAAGTCAAGTAAAAGAAAAGACGCAAAAGTGGCATTCGTGAAAATAATAAAGTGTAACCATTTCTCACATGCATACATGTTATGATGCCTCTCTTCAGCAGTCGCCATTTAAAAACGTTGTGGCAAAAGAGGAAATGTCCCATAATGACCTTATTCAATAATTTCTCTTCTATTATACCCACAGATACATAGTATATGGGGGCTATATAGGAGTCACGCTTGACGGTCGGTCGGTTTGTCGGTTGGTCTGTGGACATTTCTTGTGAACACTATTTCTCAGCAACCCTTGGTCAGAATTCAATATAACTTCACAAGAATGATTGATACCAAGCCTAGTTGTGCATATTGTTTGTCATGTCACACTGGAATTATTTTGAGTTATGGCCCCTTGAATTTCTCATAGATATGTATATTGTCAGGCACCAGCTGGGGGTATTCATCATCTTCAGTGATATTTCTAGTTTTTAAATGAGTTATGGCCCCTTGAATTTCTCATACATATGTATATTGTCAGGCACCAGCTGGGGGTATTCACCACCTTCAGTGATATTTCTAGTTTATAGAGAGTTTCCATATATCTTGGATTAAATGGTTTTTTTTTAAGTATTCCGTTGCATATTTGTTGTATGTTAATACATATAATTATTCCAGGAACTAATGTCTTTATCATTGCTTTTTCGACGGTATTCTCGAAACACTTTCATAAAGTTGTTTTTGCCAAGAATTTGATTGTTTGTTGCTTTACGCCGCTTTCAACAATTGTTTGTTCAGTTATATCACGGCGTTTCCTGGGTAAGTTACCAGTACTACTGGTTCATTTGTCCTAACACCAGCCAGTTAATCGTAATACTAACCTCGCAGCACTCAACGCATTTTTTTAAAGTATTTGGTATGACACGGCCGGGGATTTGCCAAGAATTAATGAATATGTAGCTAAATATGTCTCTCTTTAATTGAATATACAGACAAATGTTTCTCATGCAGCAGTATATAATATAAACCTCGTTACAAATAATATCTAAACATAAGATAAAACTTATTTTCGCTAATAATATGCCCCCCTGGAAATCTAACCCACTGAAAGGTAACACATACACTATTATGTTTTAGAAGGTAAGTCCCGGGTCATGTTGAACTGCATGTTCATTATTTAAGTTGAACGATGGATGCAACTGATACCCCTCTTTACAGATACATCGTATATATTCTAAATAATTTCAATTATAACCACAAATGCACATTCTGCAATATTTAAGACGTTATGTTAGTTGATGACATACATTTTAGCCTCGTCGTGGAAACAGGCTTCCCTTCGCGACATGTAGACGTATTAGTATACCAGACCATGACAAAACAAGCATAATGGTATTTGTAAGTGAGGTTGTATACACATTTTAAATATCTTCACATTGTTTAAGATATCTCATCCACCATTTTTTGCTGTGAACAAACGCTATTCCAACAGTGATATATAGAACAGTAAATTACTTGATAAGACATCCGTTTACACAAGCTCATCCGAGCTAACAATACTAAAGAAATTGAATTTAAGAAATTTAAATTCATAACGATGCGACTCATAACCCATTCTGGAAACTCGCCAGAAATTTCGATTGAGTACCTTATAATTAGCTTGTAAAATAACAAAAAAAAATATGCCTAATGATTATCTGGAAATCAAATTACTTTTCAATCTTACTTTTTCATCTACACCTTAAGATTTTGCTTTATATTCTTTTAAGTATATAGACGGGTTTAGTTTAAACTTATTATCCACTCTTTCTCGAAGAGGGGGTATATAGGAGTTACTGTGTCGGGCTGTCCGTCTGTCTGTCTGTCTGTCGGTCGGCAAGAAGCCATATTTTGTCCGGCCTATTTCTTACAAACCACTCAGTGGAATTCAATAACAGATTACATGAAGTTTCTATACCAAGAGGAGATGTGCATATCCTGAAGGTCTTACAATTGCATGTTATTTATTTTACAGAGTTATGGCCCTTTTACTTATTAAGTTATGGTGTAGGTCAAGGTGCTGTTTTGGGGGTATTTATCATCTTCAGTGATAGTTCTAGTTTATTCTACATCGATTGCGAAACAAGCTTTGCACTTATATGTATCATGCTCGATGTCTGCTTCCTGGATACTGAATCAGTACTATAGCATCGTTTGTGTGTAAAAAATCCCGAAGGCAAAACCCGCTCACTGCGGGATTCGAGTCAGGGAACTTTGGTATGTGAGACCGACAAAATCAGTCAGTCTTTAACACTTCTCCTTCGACAAAATCCTAAAACTGTTAAACCATCCTTGAATTTTGACTCACAGTTAATATGTAGCAGTCTTAATTAAAACGTTACAAATAATTATTGTAATTACTTATTAGACCATTATTAGAGTCTGCCAATGTGCATTTTGACCTTGTTCTGCATTTTTCGCATTTAAGCCGTCCCGCGAGAAAACCAACGTTATGGATTGCGTAATGTATCGATCCGGATCAGCCTAAGCATGCATCGCAGGCTAACCCGGAGAGAAACTTAGCGATTCCTGTAGATTTTCTGTTTCAGGAATCATTACTCTATACCTCTATTCCCCTGAGACGGAATGTGTCGGCCCGGATTAGCCTGCGCGGACTGCGCAGGCTAATCTGAGTCGATACATTACGCATATGCCATAATGTTGGTTTTCTCGTGGGACGGCTCATATGCTGTTTAAAAATCGATACTAAGAGTGCGTCCATAGTAAACGGGGTACAGCTTAGCTTATGTGAACAGTGTTGATTCCGATTAGTATGTGAATATGCACAGCCTGATCAAGATATGCACTATTCACTTATTACTCGCACTGTCTGTTACAAGCTTCTCTCAACGTGTGTCGATCCTGATTAGACGGAACCGTTGTACAGGCTGATCTGAACCTTCACTGTATACACATACCATATTGTACAGTGTAACCTTTTCGCAAGCAAGGACCCATATTGAGCTCTTTAAGTAATGATAACCCCTTCGAAGAAGAGAGGTATATAGGAGTCACTGTGTCGGTCGGTCGGTCGGTCGGTCGGAAGCCATATTTTGTCCGGCCTATTTCCTACAAACTACTGGGTGGATTTCAATACAAGTTTACATAAAGCTTCTATACCAAGAGGAGATGTGCATATCCTAAGGGTCTTACAATTGCATGTTATTTTACAGAGTTATGTCCCCTTTACTTATTAGGTAAGCCATATTTTGTCCGGCCTATTTCTTACAAACCACTAAGTGGAATTCAATAAATTTTACATGAAGCTTCTATACCAAGAGGAGATGTGCATATCCTAAAGGTCTTACAATTGCATGTTATTTTACAGAGTTATGGCCCTTTTACGTATTTAAGTTATGGTGTAGGTCAATGTCCTGTTTTGGGGGTATTTATCATGTTCAGTGATAGTTCTAGTGTAGTTGTTGTTTAAAGTCGACTATGAGTACATCGGAAAAACGCTAATACCTTTAGTTTCCGAGAAACACAGGCGTTCTATTTATAATAGTAACATGCCAATTGTCACGTTCCAACATTTGATGTGCCGTCTTAAGACATATTTAATTAACTTTATCGAAAGATATTCGTTTCGATAAGTCGATAAACATATCATGGTAAAATTATCTTCTCTGATCACATATCATAGCGGAATGTTTTAGGCGAGACATACGTCGAAAAGATGTCTTGTAATCACACAGGTGTAACTGTAACCTGTAACAAGTTATGTTACGCGTCTATTGCAATGAGTGAAAATAATAGCACATCTGATGAATGATAACTGGGCATCTATTTAGCGTGTTTCCCCCGATATAAATGACTTGTTGCGTCTCTTTAAGCACTGTAGTAAAAGAAAAGCAAAATGCTCGTAACGAGTCATGACAAATAAACCAGTATACAATCAACTGGAGCATAAGTCGTTGGAATCAAGGTCCAGGAGGAGCCTGGTTATGGGGGAAATGGCATTGATTGATTGAATGATTGATTGATTGATTGATTGATTGGGGTTAAACGCCGTTTTTAACAATTTCTCAGTCATATCATGGCGACCAGTTCACTTACTCATGCGTTTCCTTGTTTTTTACACACCAGTACACCACACAACATGCTTTCCAATCAACTGGATACTTTTCCGCATAGACTGTTAAACAGCCCATTGGTGAAAGACGAATGACGCAGGTCACAGTGACTTTTGTCAAACGTCGGAAAGAATGTTGGCCGAGCTGGGATTCGAACTCACAGTTCCACAATAATACACTTTTATCTAACATAGATCTTCGACATTTGACAACGAAGAAGGCATACATCGAGGGCTTGGCGTGAAATGGTTGTAACTAAAATTGGTATTGTTCTACCAAGGTGAATCACCTCGCCATGAAGTCTATACAAGCGTTAACTCATTTTTCTTGGTAAACAATGACAATTTAGGTGCCATTGCTCGTTCAGAGCAATGGCACCTAAATTTCCATTGTTTACAAAGGGGTCAAAATTGCCCCTAAACCAGGGTTTTTTAAAATAGGTTTGTAGTTACAACCGTTTCACGCCAAGCCATCGACATGTTCTAACACACATGAGGGAATGAACCCAGTTACCTGGAAGGTATTCATTCGAATAACTTAGACAAAGAAATCCATGGCTAAAGAAATGTTAAAGACTCACACAATACGGATTTTTAAAATTTTCACTATAGCCATATATGGCAAAACAGCCGGCCTCTGGTCACGTGGTGGCCATCGGGTTTTTACCAATCAAAAAGGCGTGAAGGACTCTGAAGAATTCACCTTATGTATCATTGATTGATTGATTTGGTTTAAACTCTAAAGCCGTTTTCAACATTTAAATTCAGTTCAGCTACCCCATGTTTCCAGATATTTTCCATGACACCAGTTCACAACGCAAAGTCTTTCAAAGCAACTAGCTGCTTTTCCGCATAATCTGTTAGCCCATTGAAGGAAGACGAATGACGTCTGATCAATGCATTGACAGAAGTCAGAAAGAATGTAAGACGAGCTCTGGTTCAAACTCAAAACCGCTCGATTTCACCGTTGTCGATTTACAGCCCGCGTCGATTCCTACTGAGCTTCCGGGTTTAATATAATTTAAACTTATTTATTTTACTTCGATTGCGAAACATATAGATCACGCTCGATGTCTGCTTCCTGGAGACATAATAACCAGTACTAGCGCCGTTTGTGTGGACAAATCCACAAGGCAGAACCTGATCATCACGGGATTCGAACCCGGGATCTTTGGAACAAGAGGCCGACGCTTTTCCACTGAACCACTGTCTTCCGGGTTTCGGTACTATATTTATTAATCCAGGTATATATTCCATCGCGTTTTACTGTAAAGGGTTTGACACAACAATTAAACAAAAGTATGGCATTGTTTTCACAGATTCCTAACACCTGAATGTGATTATTTTCTTACAGAAATAATTCTGTAATCTACCTTTTTTCCTGATTTTAACACAAACTGCGTCAAACACCTAGCTTTTTATTGCACAAACCGTTTTTTAAACTATTACATATCTAAACATTATATCTGATTGTCTTTAGCGGGATAAAGGAAACACCTTTGATTACAATAAGCCATGTTATGTGGTTAATTTCCAAGAATCCTGTAAAACGGTTTTGAATGACTTAAAACTAAATCTATAACGAGCATAGCTTATAATGGGTAAGGATTTTAATAACAAGAAAGGGGAGGGGTTGAGCGGAGAGGTGCCAATATTCCAGTCATAACTTTCACACTTAAACCAAGCTAGTAAAAGTTTTATTCTCGTGTTATCCAAGAAGATCGTTTCCACCCATATTTCGGTACTGTTGTTAATTATTTCAATGTGTATTAATGCGTGTAGTTTAATAAATATTAAGTATTTCAATGTGTATTAATGCTTGTAGCTTAAGCAATACCTGATGACGGGAATTGTATATTGTACGAATTTAATACTGTTCAAGCGATTGTCAGTCAGTACATATGAGCCGTCCCACGAGAAAACCAACATTATGGCCTCTGCGTAATGTATCGACCCAGATCAGCCTGCGCTGTCCGCGCAGGCTAATCCGGGCCGACACATTCCGTCTCAAGGGGGTAGAGGTATAGAGTAATGCTTTCTGAAACAGTAAATCTATAGGAGGCGAAAAGTGTATGTCCGGGTTAGCCTGCGCGGCATGCTTAGGCTGATCCGGGTCGATATTTTACGCAGAGTTCACAACGTTGGTTATCTCGCGAGACGGCTCATATGCGTGTGCTTGTTACGCTGCTTGAAACATTGTTTCAGTTATATCACGGCGACAAGTCACTTATTCTTTATCGCTGGGTAAACAAACCAGAACTATCCTAGGAAATGTGCCGTGTTTATGGACACTCTACCACGAGTGCCGCGACCGGGGATCGAACCCGGGTCGCCCGATTCCTAATGACCGACGCTAACTGTCAATAAATCATGCCCTTAGTGTAGGAATAGGAAATTTATACAGTGGAATGGCAATCGTTCGAGCATGTGGTAATTCAAATATATCGTTTCACTCGAAGCAATCTTCACATTTGAAATCAGCGAAGCAGCAGTTTTGAATACTCAGATGAGTGTTGCTTTCTTGATATGATTTCATAACTTGCTTGCTTTTCACAATACACATTTACGTACAAGTGAGTTTCGAAGCTGGATATATACATTAATGAACTAAAAATAAATCGAAGAATTACTGGAACATTTCGATAAATCGAAGAATTACTCGAACATTTCGATAACTCGAAAAATTACTCGAACATTTCGATAAATCGAAGAATTACTCGAACATTTCGATAACTCGTAGGTAATCAAAGGGTATCTTTCGACTTTGAGTTATCGGGGATACAGCAGTTACATCAAAATCACAATGTTTCTATTCTCGGCATGCACTACGGGTTACCATATCTTGACACCGGCACGTACGTAGCACCTGTTATACTTACAAGCCTAAATACCAAGGAGCTTGGTGATAGTCGTTGCTAATAAGTACGAAATAGTTAGTGATCAAGGTTTACAAACATACGGCTGCATGAATGTGCAGATAGATTTTGGTCTAGACTGTTCGTACTTTTATATTCGCACATGTGTACAGTGATTGACACATCATTATAAACACGAATTAAGGATTCTCCTGGGTGGGGTGGGTGGTTCATACAAATTAAAAATGATTCGAGCCGTCACATGAGAAAATCAACATTTTGGCCTCTCCGTAATGTATCGATCCTGATTAGCCTGCGCAGTCCGCGCAGGCTAATCCGGGCCGACACATTCCGTTTGAGGGGTATTGAGGTATAGAGCAATGATTCCCGAAACAGCAAAATCCAAAGGAGGCGAATAGAGTCCGTCCGGGTTGGCATGATCTGGGTAGATACTTTATGCAGAGTCCACCATGTTGGTTTTCGCGCGGGACGTCTCATATATCAATCGTATCATTGTGGTCAGTTCACTCAACCGAAATATTGCTGACTTTCACGCATTGATACCCACCATCAATTTCCTTTCAATGCAACTGGCTATCTCTCCACAAGTCCTAGTATCCTATTAACGCAAAACGTCACCTGTCATTTTTAACCCTTTCCTACCTGCAGACACATTTTGGACGCAATAGCAGCAGACGGCTTTTGAAAACATTGTGGCCAAAGTTGAAATTGCTCATGATTGGCCACAATGTTTTCAACTTGTTTCAGTAATTATACCTACAATTATAGAGATTTTTCATATTTTTGAGTAGACATTTCCAAAGTCGTCTGCTGCATATTTATTGTTTAAAAATTCGGCAGGGATTCGTTTCTAATCTACGACCTCTGATTGACAGCCGACGTCGTATGTGACAGAGCCACAGGGACTCCGTGTTCGTCTTGAATACGCTGACGTAAAACAGGATTTGCTAACAGCGGTAATAATTATATTCTTAGAATGTTACGTTATTTATATCCGTGTCAGTTCAGTGCTTGTTAAGATTGAACTAGCTTATCTGAAAAATGATAATTTTCGCGTTTTGCTTATTGTTCAAAGATAAAAATAACAGGTAGACGTAACATCTTTCTTTGGTACCTGTTCTAATTTGGCAATAAACTTTGATGGTGGTCGTAAATTATCTCCTGACAGAATTATATCCTAGGATACTTTATTGCGAGGCAATCTTCTTGCATTTCGCATGTTTGAGCGCCCTCAGTGGATGAGTGTTACGAGAAATGCCAAGTACTGAAAGATAATATTCCTTTCACTTGCGATACCAGAATCATTACTTTTACTTTAGGCGCTGCTGTAAAGAGAACGAAATCGGCTGTAGTTTATTTTTAACCAAGAAAAATGCAAATGATCGAGTATAATACTGTTTTACCTATTCCTGCACACAATAAATTAGCAGAAGACGAATTTGAAAACATTTTGTCAAAAATATGGAAAATCTCAAAAATTGAAAGCATATTTTTTGCAAAAGTCGTAATTGCTCATCGTGATGTTTTCTTAAGTCATCTGCTTCAATTGCGTCAGAAAAAGTCTGCAATAGGGGAAAGCTAAATGCAGTAGACTGAAAAAAAAAGTGCCACGTGTGTGTACTCTTCTACATCAAGTGTTCGGGAGGTCATCTAAAGGTATTTGTCGACTGTGCGGAGAAATTCATCAGATATGAAATATGGACAACTCGACTATAGAAGATCGACGCTCTATACCATTCGATCGCTATAGTACAGATCCCCATACTGTTTTTTGTTTTAATTCGGGTTTTACGCAATCTCATTAAAATCATCTCCTATTAACGCTACGCTTAGTCTTACAATTTGGTCAGATCGTGTACTTTAGTCAGATTGGGTTTTACGCCATATTCAACAAGTGTGCAGTCGACAATTCATTTATTCATGATCCCAGGGTAAACAAACCAGTACTAGGCTAGGAAATGTACCTTGCCCAAGGTCACTCCACCATCACCGCTGTGCCACGACTTGGGATCGAACCCTGGTCACCCGGTTACACATATACATAGGTGTCTTAAAATATTCTATGAATTATTAGTCAAATACTAATCATTCATAGAATATTTTAAGATGCTTATGACAAAATATAAACATTCGGATCCGATACCGTTAACGACCAGGCAATAACACACTTGTAACCTATACGCTTAGACATTTAACTGGGCGTTCACAGCCATACTATTGTTCACGAATGAACGGCGGATGCACATGCTAATCGGCTTCTAGACTGTCCGAAAAAGCCCGATGTTTGAGCTTTAACTAATAGGAGAAGATTCGTCTGTATCTACACTGGTCGCAAATGCGCTATGATGTGATTTTCTATAGCAAGGTTTTTGTAATGCCTCAGTTACATTTGCCGCGGCGGCCGTGGGGTCTAAACTATCTACGGACAATAACAATTATAGGGCCGCCGCAGCATTCCCACAGTCACAAACTGTAGCAGTCACATATGTTACAAAGACCATAGGGAAGACGCACGGCAAACGCAAGGCCACCGTACACCCGACATATGGTCGCCGTGGAACCGCTCTACGGCATGGCTACGGCGTGTCTAATTGCTACGGCGAGCCTAGAAATAAAAAGTTATAACTCCGCGCTATAATCCTACGGCGACCCCTACGGCATGTAACATATGGAGATACGCCCTAGCGTGACCCTGAGGCCACCGCAGATCTTCTGCAAGTATCTCCCGATTTTGAGGGTCTACGGCCGCCGTATCCTAGCCGTAGAGCAAATGTGACTTGAGGCATTAGTAAGGTTACACAAAACGAGTTCACGTTTTCTCGCGCTTGTCTTTACAATAACAAATAAATACAGAATAATCTCTTCTATGCCGTAGCACATATAATTAGAATATTCGTTCATTCGTGAATTAAACAGACATACTGGAAAGTTATACCATTCATAACACTCGTGACACGAGCAGTAATTGGTTGTGACATAAGCTGTAAAAAACCAACAGCCATTTTTCAAGATAATCCTACGCGTCATGTAGAGGTTAGTTAAACATACTGCATATCGAGGGGCTTGGCGTGAAACGGTTGTAACTAAAAGCCTATTTTGAAAACCCTGGTTGAGGGGCAATTTTGACCCCTTTGTAAACAATGCAAATTTAGGTGCCATTGCTCAGAATGAGCAATGGCACCTAAATGTCCATTGTTTACTAAGACAAATGATTTAAGGCTTATAAAGACTTTATGGCGAGGTGATTAACCTACCTATTTATAGTTACAACCGTTCACAACGAGCCCTCGATATACATAGAGTAAATAACAAGTAATGTCCATGTACATGTACATGTAGTGTTGTTATAACATATGACAACAGTCTGGAAATATATGTGTAAATATCTCGTTTAATTTCAGTTCAAGAATAGTAACACATACAATTAATGTATGTAGTTGAAATCAGGGGACATTTTTCGTTGACAAACGTGCATTTTTGTATTTTACAAAAAACGGCATGATTACCTACTTTACAAAATCTATTCAAACAAAGTGCCATGTGAGCAACTGTTTGCTTCTGTTTTTATACATAAGATACGACACATCTAGTTTACGTTGTGTGCAAAAAAAATAATCGTAAACGTTAAATCAAATGAAGCCAAGAACCTTGGTCTTTTCTAAGTATAGCGTATGAAGAAAAAAACTAAAATCTATTTCACGGAACTAGTTTTTTTTAAGCACGTATGTTTCCCAGATGGCTTAATAAACAGGGCGATTAGATAAATTATGCCGAAAAAAACATTAACAAAGTAATCAGAGATGAAATGAAGATAGAAATTACTGACACCGAGATTCTTGTTAACCGTGATCATGAAAAATAGACCTTATTACGGCGAACTACTTTTTTATTCTCGTTCCCACGCATGGCACACGTTACGGATGTTCCCAATTACGCTTGTCGAATTGTCAGTTATGTTTTTGTAATGTTGTGTCACCCCGTTGACTTTCCGCCAAACACTTCTTCTTCACGGTCTATTTACTATGACGTTTAATAAAGATCCTTATTCTATACCTAATTTATACGTCCAATCGTAGACGCTCATTCGAATCATGTGACCGTACAATATATTTCCGTATCGGGACGCACGCGCGTACAAAATAACCCGTATTTTTTTCGTATTGTACGATTCACAGGTCCCATGTTAAACCTATGATAAAGACCGAAACACGTGAAAAGGTTCCGAATGAAAGTCTGAATCGACGGGCGCTCTAGATAAAGCGTTACGATAAAGCTCCTGTTGTCACCGGATCATTATTGTCGTTTGCAAACAAGGAGTAACACTGAAACTAAAATGTTATCCGATTCTGAAATAGATGACTTTGTAATTGAACAGAAACCAAAAAACACTGTGAAAAAAACTAAAAGTGATGTAGGAATATTCAAAAGGTCATTTAACATTATTCTGCACAATACAAAATATATTTTGGGGAAAAAGTCGAGGTATAGAATAAAACGATCATTTAACAGTGTTCTGTACAATACGGAATATATTTGGACTCGTACACAGCTTGGAAAATCATATTGGACTCGCCTAGCGGCTCGTCCAATATGATTTTCCAAGCTGTGTACTCGTCCAAATATATATCCGTATTGTACAGAACACTGTTAAATAACCTATAATTATTTACCGGATATGACGTATGCTGTGTCCTCTCGTTTCCAAAATGTCTCCCTTAAATGGGTCCAACGCTCTAAAGAGCTGCAAGACAATGACTGGCACTACTATCTTTACGTCACATCAGTTTTTGAAGTACACAAAGAAGATTTATTGCAAATTTATCATCAACCATCGTTATTCTACTTAAACGAGATAAAAAACAAAACAAAACAAACAATACATAGAAATGCTTTCAAGTTAGCAACACTTCTTTCCATACAACACTGTTGAGAAACACTAGTCTAGCCAATTGGATTTGTTATAACCATTTTCCTCATACTTGACGCGTGTTGATGCCTCTGGAGCAAACGACTTTGGAAAACATCGTGGCAAAAGGAAGACAATTTCACCTTTTGCCACTTTTTAATTATCAAACTTTCCCTAATTAAGTTTTTTCCCCCATAATATTGCCTAGATATTTTCAAATTTATCTGCTACTGAGTTAGTGCATGTGGGCAAGGAATTAGGTCCTATATGGATTTGATGCTATATTCTAAAAGTGTGCATTATGAAACCTTACCAGCAAATCAAGCGCAACTCGCATGGAAGCACGTGCGTTGCCCTGTTTTATCACTATTATATTACGTGGATGAGTGTTTCGGGGCTTGAAATACGTCATTAAAACACAATAAAGTGAAACCGATGATAAGTGACCCCTGTATAAACCTTGTTCTGAGAATGAGAACAATGTAATGGAATGCATTCAGAACAAAGTTCATAACATAAATCAAGGCATTTTTTTCTGAAACTTATTTTGTTAATAGCCTGTGACACCACTAGATAACCATGCCATCCACGCCTCTTGATCAGGCCCTATATTGTGTGCTGGTCATCTCAACATTTTTATATTGATATTACTATTATTGGTTATAGATTCGTCCATATATAAAAAATAACAAGTCCATTTAAAATTAAATTAACATTGAACGAACGGATTTTAACTACAAAGTTTAATATTTCGTTATTTTCATGGAATTATTAAGGAAAACATGTTTGTCTTTAGATAGACTAATGTATTTCATAATTGAGCCGTTCCACGAGAAAACCAACATTATTGACTCCGCGAAAAGTATCGACCTTGATCAGCCTATGTATGCTGCGCAGGCTAATCCGGGCAGAAACATTTCGCCTAATGTGGATTTTCTGTTGCATGAATCATTACTCTATACCTCTATACCCCTGATACAGAATGTGTCTGCCCGGATTAGCCTGCGCGGACTATGCAGGCTGATCTGGGTCGATACATTACGCAGTCTATACTGTTGGTTTTCTCGTGGAACGGCTCATATGTATTGATAAACCATTTAATAACAAATCTTCAAAGTATCTTTCTTATGACTCAACTAAACCTTATACTATGGGTACACAAAAGAATCGTCCCACCAAGGCGATTCTCTTGAGTACCCACAACACAGAGTGTAACTGTCAGCTAAGGATTTTTTTCCAAAGAACATGAATAATGCACCTATCTAGAGCTTTAACATTTACTATCTTGTTTTAAAGATTAGATGTGTTTTTTCCGTCTAAGCAAAATCCACCATTCTTTTAATTGAATCGAAACTCTACTATCAGTTTTCAATGTATTTTCCGTCTAACCCTTTCCCTCATACAACAATTCTGCAGCAGACGACTTTGAACATATTTTCTCAACAAATAGAAAATCTCTATAATTAAATGGATAACCTATGATGAAAAGTGAAAACAAATTGTGGCAAAAGGAGAAATTGCTCGTTTTGAGCAATTTCTTCTTTTGTCACTATGTTTTCAAAAAGCCGTCTGCTGCAGAGGCGTCAGAAATCATCTATATGAGGGAAAGGGTTAAACAAAATCATCCCTTCTTTGAATTGACTCTAAACTCGACCGCTATTGACGAAAACCCAAAATTAAATTTGCTTTTCGAAAAAAAAAAGGATTTTGTTTCAGTTTCTATTGAGTGCAGTACCATGTTCTAAAGTACACAACAACCATTCTCTAACATTCTCTAACATTCTTAACAGCTGTACGAATATCGTTAATCTAAATATAGCGCAGTTATAACATTCGTATTTAATTACCTTTCCCCTCACTTCTTCTCACCCTGATTAATGCAATTATCTGATTTGATTTTGTTCTAAAGCAACATTTGCGAAAGATGTAAACGGAGATTAGTTGATTGATTGATTGCTTGGGGTTTAACGCCGTTTTCAACAATGTTTCAGTCATATCACGGCGGCCAGTTCACTTACTCATGTGTTTCCTAGCTTTCTCACAGCAGTGCTCCACACAACTTACTTTCCAAGCAACTGGCTGCTTTTCCACATAATCTTTTAGCCCATTGGTTAAAGAAGAATGACGCTTGTCACAGTGTTTTCTGTCAAGCGTCGGAAAGAGTGTTTGCCGAGCTGGGATTCGAACTTACATCCCCTAGATTGACAGCCCCGTCGCTACCGACTGAGCTACCGAGGCTCGGTTAAACTGCGATAAGACGCCTTGTACATGAAAGCCGCAATTTGGGGGTCTGGTCTCATTGACTGAATGTTTGGTGAAAGACGAATGACGCTTGTCACAGTGACTTTTTGTCAAACGTCGGAAAGAATGTTTGCCGAGCTGGGGTTCGAACTCACAACCCCTGGATTGACAGCCCGCGTCGCTACCGGGGCTCGACAGAAAATGAAAGTGAATGAAAGAATAATTATTGGAAAGAGTTGAAAACATTGTGGCAAATGGAAAGATATACAATTATGAGTAATATCTCCTTTTTCAGAAATTGTTTTTTAAATTGTCTGCTGCAGAGGCGGCGTCAGAAAGCATCTATGTGTGGAAAAGGGTGAACGTAACGTTGGTGTAGAACTATTGAAATACTTTTTTTTCTCAGAAATTGCCTTTAACCTCATACGATAATTCTTCAGCAGACGAATTTGAACATATTTTGTCAAAAAATGGAAAATCTCTATAATTGAATGGATAACCTATGACTAAAATCGGAAAACATTTCGGCAAAAGGATAAATTGCTCGTTTTGAGCAATTTCTTCTTTTGTCACTATGTTTTTAAAAGGTCGTCTGCTGCAGAGGCGTCAGAAAGCTTCTATATGAGAGAAAGGGTTAAGCCAATATAACATAAAGATGGACAATGCAGACTTTGGTGAGAGTATGTGTAAGCACATTTTAATCTGAGTCTTCACTGTATGCAGATTCAACGATACCTACAAATCACCATTCGCAACTCATGTTCACTTTTCCTGATCTTGTTTTAAACGTTTCTTTTCTAAGATCATTAATGCACAGTAAACTATCGACACAATCTAAAGGACGAACAAACCATCGTCTACTTTAAGAACAGTTTTACGCCTTTTTCAACATAATTTCAGTTATTTCAGTTATTTCCGTTACATCACGGTGACTGAACGCTTATTCATGTTCTCTGAGTTAACCATGTCCCTCATACAGACGCTTTCTGACGCAATTGAAACAGACGACTTTTGAAAACATTGTGACAAAAGAAGAAATTGCTCATAAATAGCAATTCCTCCTTTTGCCACAATGTTTTCCACTTTAAGTCATTGGTTATCCATAACATTGTAACAATAGAAGAAATTGCTCATGATAAGCAATTTCTCCTTTTGCCACAATTTTTTCCACTTTAAGTCATTGGTTATCCATTCAATTATAGAGATTTTCCAATTTTTTAACAAAATATGTTCAAAGTCGTCTGCTGCAGATTTCTTGTATGTAGAAAAGGGTTCACGAACCAGTACTAAGATAAGAATTGTGCCTTGTCCAAGTGCACTAAAAAAATGACCGTTTTTGCCCTTTATGTCTTGATAAAAAATATGTACATTATTGAAGATGAGCTTCACTTCTTTTACGAATGTCCTACATATGACGATTTAAAAGACATTTATTTTAACGAATCCTGGATAAACAACAAGGCTCTTGCCAAATTGTATGCAATATTAAATACAAATATCCAGTCTGAAGTATACAAAACTGCAAAATTCATTCAGAGCGCATTCAAACTAAGAAGTCAGACTCTTTCAATATCTTAATTATTTTGTTCAGCTTCAAATGTCAGTGTTATAATGTATTTCATCATTCCCTGTTGTATATACTTATAATAAATTATGTTGTATAATGGGCCGGTGGCCTAAATTACGAAATAAATATCTTGTATCTTGCACTCAACAACGTACCGATGCGAGCGACGATTAAACCCGGAACGCCTGGGTCCAATTCCCCCAACGCTAACCAGTCGGTTACGGCGGATTCTTTGAATTACATCTGAACAAAGGATATGAGAAATATGTAGCACAAGCCGGTAGGCGAAGTGGGATTCGCCTTGGTTGTGGGTCCTTAGCAACGAAACTCAAACGCCCACACCCTGAGCCCGTATGGCACCTGTTCACCAAGTTTCATCGGAAACGGCCCGTCGGTTTGGGCTGTGGAGCGTCGCTTTACAAACAAACAGACAGACTAGGGGCGATTGAAGTGAAAAACGACACTAAAACGATACCCTTTCTTTGAAGGGCTACCATGAGGAAAATTGAGGACTAAATCGAACAATTCTATTTTTTCTCTAAATATCTCAAAGTATTCACAACCGAAGTTTCCACGTTGAAAACTGTAGGAGGAGATAGGTTTTGGGTGAACGTAGGTCGAAAAAACGGTTTTCCTCGTATTTTGCGTATTTCAGCCCTTAAAACGCGTTTTTTTGCTAACTGCATAGCAACGGGTGGGTCGATAGCAACGAAACTCACAATCTCCGAGCACCTATGTCACTTGTTGACCGAGTTTCATCGAAATCGGCTCGTCGGTTTTGGCTGTGGAGCGTCGATATACAAACAAACAGACAGACAGACGGCAAATCCTGACAATAAGGGATATCTCGAGCGAAGCGAATCCCAATATACGTGTATGCAGATGTCTTATAGTGTGTCTTGTCCAAGTGCACTCAACAAGAACCGATGCGAGCGGCGATTAAACCCGGAACGCCCGGTTTCCAATTCCCCAACGCTAACCAGTCGGTTACGGCGGATTCTTTGAATTTCATCTGAACAAAGGATATGAGAAATATGTAGAATAAACGTATATACAGATGTGTTATATTTTGAGTAAAATTTACCCTTTAATTTAATCCTTTCCCACCTGCAGACGCATTTTGACGCAATAGCAGCAGACGACTTTTGAAAACATTATTGCCAAATGTGTAATTTACCCTCCCTTTCCCACCTGCAGACGCATTTTTCAAGCAATAGCAGAAGTCGACTTTTGAAAATATTGTGGCCAAATGTGAAATTGCTAATGGTGAGCAATTTCTCCTTCGGCCTCAATGTTTTCAACTTAATCTAACAATCAAGCCATCTTTTATGGAGATGTTTCAGGTTCTTGCCACTATGTTTTCAAAGTAGTCTGCTGTAGATTTGTTGTATGTGGGAAAGGGTTAATATAACGTCGTGTGTGGTAGAGGCACCAGAAGTCGTCTGCTGCAGATTTGTTGTATGTGGGAAAGGGTTAATATAACGTCGTGTGTTTTAGAGGCACCAGAAGTCGTCTGCTGCAGATTTGTTGTATGTGGGAAAGGGTTAATATAACGTCGTGTGTTTTAGAGGCACCAGAAGTCGTCTGCTGCAGATTTGTTGTATGTGGGAAAGGGTTAATATAACGTCGTGTGTGGTAGAGGCACCAGAAGTCGTCTGCTGCAGATTTGTTGTATGTGGGAAAGGGTAAATATAACGTCGTGTGTCCTAGATGCACCAGAAGTCGACTGCATGACGGATAAGTGTAATCAATAGCGTGCACAAAGCAAAGATAAGGATCTCAATTGTATGAATTAAGCAAGATACAATAGTAACAATGGATCGTTAAGTCTGGAAAAAGGCCCCTGCTTGGTTTCAATTATATTTGTATCCTAATATTTACAAGATGTCCTTGTTCTGCATCTGAAATATTACTACGGTGGCACTAAGACTAATATTCGAATATTCATTTTTGTGCAGGTTCCCCCCTTTCCCCCCCCCCCCCCCCCCCCCCCAACCACCCACCACCCACGTTATTATGGCTTAACGCCGTTTCCAAAAAGAAAATCAGTCATATCACGGCCGCCAGTTCACCTATTCATGCGTTTCCAAGCTTTCTCAAACCAGTAATCTATACAACATTCCTTCCAAGCAACTGGCTGCTTTTCCACATAGACTGTCAGCACATAAGGTGACGAATGACGCTTGCCACAATGACTTTTGTCAAACGTCGGAAAGAATGTTGGCCGATCTGGGATTCGAACTCACAACCTCTGGATTGACAGCCCGCGTCACTACCGGCAATCAGTGCAAAACAGTGGTTAGACGACACTGATGTGCAAGCTAGTCTGCACTGGTTACAATTTCACTACGTCTTATTTTGTTGTAAGTCAACTTATAAAGACATGTCTTTCTGTAGCGCCAAACATTGGGTTCAAATCAATCTTTATTTTCAATGATTTCTCAATTACGATTTTTGTCTTTTGGAAAATAAATTTATCATCGAAACTCTGGAAATTTACTTGGATTCTACATCAGTCGTCATTAGTCTTGCATCTATGTCTTACTTTTACGTTAACAGAAACGAGGACGCCCGACCTTAAGATAGCACGACTGTTCATTTAAATACGACTGGAAAAAAAAGGAAAACACTTAGTTCTAGAAACATGTTAAAATGTTTCTGCGAAACTACGCTTAGAAGATATTAATTATATTGTCGAACAAATACGTCTTTTAGGATTTTCTGTAACTGTTATCATTAAAACGGTCTGTTTATACATCCACCTTAGTATAATTCATTATACAAGTAGATTTACATTTAACTCGCTGTTGGTGACTTTCAACAAAACAGCATTTTGCTTTTCAAGCGATACACGATTCTAAATATCATTTTTTAATATAACAATTAGTTAAAACTTATTTATTTTACATCGATTGCGAAACAAGCTTTCAGCTTATATTAATCACGCTCGATATTCTGCTTCCTGGAGGCTTCCCGAAGTCAGAACCCGTTCATCACGGGACTCGAGTCCGGGACCTTCGCCCTACCTCTGCACCAGTCTTCCACAATATGAGCCGCCCCCGCGAGAAAACGAACATTGTGGACTCTGTGTAAAGTCGATACTTTACGCAGAGTCCACACTGTGCGTTTTCTCGCGGGGACGGCTCATATATCAAAAGAATAGTTGATAAGGTCAATTGGAGACGACCTTTAGTGCGGTGTTGTCAGATCCGATATACGTACAGCGACGTACGTTGGTTTGATTTACATTTAATTGTTTTAACAATGCATGGACTTGTTCAAAACTGAGGGATGTGAATTCCAGTTGCATGAGTACAGCAGGATGTGGCTTTGTTTAAACTTATTTATTTTACATCGATTGCAAAACAAGCCTTCAGCTTATATTAATCACGCTCGATGTCTGCTTCCTGGAGACTAAACTCACCGATCTTAGTCGTTTGCAACGTGTATCATCAGTACAAGTTGTGCCTAACATTTCGCACTTGAAGACGACATTTGCCGCACCTGCAGAAGATGACTTCCGAACAATTTTGGAAATACGGGAAATTGCTCATCACGTACAATTTCTCCTTTTCTCACAAAGTTTTCAACACCAAATATACAGATGTTCCAAATGTTAACCTTTATTGTTTCAAATTTGTCTGCTGCAGATGTGTTGTATGTTTTAAAAGGTCAAAATTACACAATGTCAATTTTTTTCTCTCACTTTCTCTTTTCAGAACGAGTTACTATACGACATACAGAGACCAATATAAACCTCGATATACCACTAGATATAAATGTTGTCACGGATGGAGACAATTACCGGGCGACAACGCATGCTTATTTCGTAAGTTTCTGTGTTTGTATTGTGTTTATCACATGTTTCAACACTTGTTTCATTATATCACTGCGTTTTATTGGTAAAGGGCCTGTCAGACCTAGCCGATTTGGCTCGCCGGAGGTAGACTGGAGCACAAATTTGGCGAATTTCGGGGATCGGTAGTAGTACGGCAGCGCAACGGTATGACATTGCTTCGACCGGTAGTACATTGTCAGGACATCATCAGAACACCGGCGGAAAGATTAGCAACGGCAGACGACGGTAAACATTTTTGAACATGCTCAAACATGTCTGCTGTTGCGCTGCAGGAGCGAGCAACGGTAACTACAACGGCAGTACTCCGTTATTGCTTTGTTAATGTCGGTGAAACACCGGTAGCGCCCCGTAATAGATCGGTAGCTCTCTGGTTGGATTAATGAGTACTGTACTGGTACAGATGTGAAACCGTAGTCCTGCCGATGTACTAACGTTCTTAGCGATATTGCTATGGCCAATTATGATTTTTGAAGTACTTTCTCGACGTAGCTCCGCCGATTTTCTCGCCGTTGTTAATTGTGTGCTCCGGTTTATTCCCGGTGAAGTACATCGGTAGTGTGTGACAGGCCATTAAGGTATCAGTATTACCGGTCCGTCTATCCAGGACACCAGTCAATCAGTCGTAAAGTTAAACCCAACCATTCTGGGCGCCAATGCGGAAAAGCCATTACTATCATTTGTAAAGTATTTATTATAACCAGGCCAAGGTTGGACGCTTTACCACTCACCATCAGCACGTGTGTGACCATGTGTTTAATAAGAGGAATCTGCGCATCTACGCATTGTGATCAGTAGAAATATAATTCGCTGGAAGGTACTTGGAAATGTTATTGATTAACCGCCAAAAATCCGTTGCTTGGAAAGACTTGTGTTGCGTACTGGTGTGGGAAAGCCATGAGACACATGCGTAGTGGCCGCCGTGATATGAATGCATCATTGTTGAACAACGGCGTTAAGCCCCAACAGCCAATCAATTAATTATTGCATGGAAGATGTGCTGCATAACTTTTAGTTAGTTCATGTTATAATAAGTGTGCCTATGAAATTAGAATGTTGGCATTTACGAGGTATTCAGACAGCATTTACCTATATGCTTCTGTTTAGAGTTCTGAGAAACACGACACGATGCATCAGTCGAATATAGTTTAATTATAAAATGATTAACCTGAATATGTGATAGCTAAATAAAAGTGGTCGCTCAATTAAGGTTACCAGAAATAGAGAGTTATCATTTCTAAGAAACGCGATAAAATGCAGCTGACGATTTTGGTTAAATAACGAAATGGTAAACGTAGAGATTGGGTCGCTAAATAAAACTGGACGGTTACTAAAGATTTCCAGAAACATAAGTTGTATCAATTGATTCATTTTATATTTCAGGGGAATGTAATACAGCTTTCTGCATGAACGGTGGTCAGTGCACTTCAACATATGGTCAGAAATGCTCATGCGGTCAAGGATTTCAGGGAAACCGATGTGAATATGGTACGTACATGTAATTATTGTTGTTTAAACCTTGATCTGACAGCTGACGTATGCACCTTTGTTTGGCGACATTCGTAGAAAATGTCAGTCCCCTGTATATGGTAACATTTGTTCAGAATTACTTTTAATTTCGTGCCATTCAACTGCTTACTTGACAACCTATTTCGAGCTTGTTTCTTTTTTATTCAATAACGTGTGTGGGTGTTCCTGTAAACCGAATTACTGTCGAATAAATAGCTCCATACTTTCAAATGACCGACTTGTAACGAACTCTTACCGAAATTACTGAGCCGATTAGGAATATTCGACTTTGCAGACGGTAGAAATGACAGACAAGTCTACGAAATTTACCAACATCTAATGAACTATTACGGAAATTACCGAGACTATTAGGGATATTCAACCTTGCAGACTTACGGCCAAACACATAGTTATATAATTCATGCAGAGTCGGTAGAAATAACCGAAAAGTCTACGAAAAGTACCGACCTCTAACCATTTATTACGGAAATTACCGGGACTATTAGGGATATTCGACTTTGCAGACCTACCGCCAAACAAATAGTTCCTTAATTTATGCAGAGACGGTAGAAATGACAGACAAGTCTACGAGACTATTAAGGATATTCAACCTTGCAGACTTACGGCCTAACAAATAGTTACATAACTCATGCAGAGACGGTAGAAATGACCGAAAAGTCTACAAAAAGATATACCTCTAACGATCTATTACGGAAATTACCGGGACTATTAGGGATATGACCTACCGCCAAACAAATAGTTCCATAAGTTATGCAGAGACGGTAGAAATGACAGAAAAGTCTACGAAATCTACCGACATCTAACGAACTATTACGGAAATTACCGAGACTATTAGGGATATTCAACCTTGCAGACTTACGGCCAAACACATAGTTATATAATTCATGCAGAGTCGGTAGAAATAACCGAAAAGTCTATAAAAAGTACCGACCTCTAACGATCTATTACGTAAATTACCGGGACTATTAGGCATATTCCACGTTGGTGACCTACCGCCAAACAAATAGTTCCATAAGTTATGCAGAGACGGTAGAAATGACAGACAAGTCTACGAAATTTACCGACATCTAACGAACTATTACGGATATTACCGCAACCTTGCAAACTTACGGCCAAACAAATAGTTACATAAATCACGCAGAGACGGTAGAAATGACAAAAAAATTCTACAAAAAGATAAACCTCCTACGAACTATTGCGTAAATTGCCGAGACAATTAGGGATATATAACCTTGCAAAATTACAGCCACAAATAGTTTCGTAATTTCTACAGAGACTGTAGAAATGACCGACAAATCTACGAAATGTACCGACCTCTTACGAACTATTACGGAAATTACCGAGACTATTAGGAATATTCAACCTTGCAGAATTACGGCCAAAGAAATAGTTCCATATGTGTATGCGGAGTCGGTAGAAATGTCTGACTAGTCTACACAAAATACTGATCTCTTACGAACTCATACGTAAATCGCCGAAACCATACGGCATATTCAACCTTAATTTTGAAGAAAATCTGTAACAAAAAAACCCAACATATCAGACAATGCAGTGGTTGCTCCGCAACACATGCAGTCAGGAACTTTCTAGTGAATGACTTCAGCTGTTGTTCAACCCTCTCCCTATTCAGACACATTTTTATTGAATCTGACTTTTGGAAACATTGTGGTAAATGAAGAAATTACTCATGAGGAGCATTTTTTTCCATTTGTCAAAATATTTCCTACTGTTTACAGTAGTTATACATTCATTTATAGAGAGTTCATCATATCTGTGTCTGGATATTTGCGGATTTGTCTGATGCATATTTGTTTTAAGTGGGAAATGATTAAACAATAAAACAGTAATGATGAACGTTAATGTAACAGGCGCAGAAATGGTTGATATTGTAAAACATCGTTAATGTCATGTTCACTATCACAGACATAAAAAGTCTGTCTTTAACAAACTATGTTATAAATAAGCATATTTCCCGCGTCAAGTTATGCCAAGATGGGTCGAGTTGCATCTGCGAAAGAAATCCAGTAGCACATGCAAACTAGAGTAGACAGTAATACATTTGAGCCGTCCCACGTGAAAACCAACAGTATGGCCTCTGCGTAATGTATCGACCCGGATCAGCCTGCGCAGTCCGCGCAGACTTATGCGGGCCGACACATTCCGTCTCATGGGGATAGAGGTATAGGGTAATGATTCCTGAAACAGAAAATCCACAGGAGGCGAAAAGTGTCTATCCGGGTTAGCCTGCGCGCCATGCTTAGACTGATCCGGATCGATACTTTACGCAGAGTCCACAACGTTAATTTTCTCGCGGGACCGCACATATTGTAGTAAATTACATCTAATTTAAGGTTACTGGTAACTTATTTGAATATCACTTTAACTACAGTTTATGATGTAATCTAATCCGCCATCTTATATAGTATACATCTTTAATCTTGCATAACATCGCTTCATTCTCATTATATTCTTTTTTATAAAGGATGCGATAAATATTTTATATAGCCTCCCATATTCAAAACTGCTACGATGTATACCTATACCCGCTGATGTAATGGTTGGGCGTCCGACTCGAGTTGGCGAGATTACGGGTTCGATCCCCGCCCGGTTATACCAACGTGTGGGATTAACATTACTATTCATTCGTTGATGACAGGAAATATCGATCTTAAGTACTGTGCTGGTAACTTACATAGGAAAAGGCCTTGATATAATCGTTAAACTGGGATATTGTTGAAACATGTACAGAAATGGCGTGAACGATGTTACAGTAGCTCAAAGTTAAGCTTTTATATCAATTTTAAGACAAATTTCGATTTCCAGAGAATTATTTAGATGTGATCAATGTGGGGAAGTTCCGAAGGGCATTGGCAATCTTTAGAACTTCATCACATTGCCTTATGATTGAAAAGGAACGACATCTGGGATTGGATCGCGCTGAACGATTATGTCCCTTGTGTTGAAACAGAGTACCATTTTACGCTTGAATGTACTGATTTGAGGTTAATTTATATACCGACATATTTCCGTAGTATAGTAATCCTACTATTGCAAAATAAAATTCAACTGTTTAATGAGCCAAACGAAAGGAAATGTCATAAAAAAACTAGGAGTGTATATTTTGTATTCACTAGAAAGACGAAAGTCTCTTATATAGTTATATAAAACATTTGTAATGTTTTTCGTCAAGGAAAACTTTTGACTTGACTATATATGTATGTCACTTACCTGTTTGTTACTTTGCTGTCCCTTTTATTCTTCCCTACGAACTAATTATTTTGGAAAATTACCTTGGCCGAATGTTCAACTTGTTGTCAATATGCTGTCTTCTAATCAGAACAAAATGATATTTAAAATTGCCAAGTATTTACGAGATGCATTTAATCTCCGTAATGAACAATTACAGAATCCTATTACAACATGATATACTGCCAGTTAATATTATACCAGGTTGTCATACATGATCATACAATCGAATTATCTTTCTTATCATAATATGTGTACGTAAATACTGTTTGTATGTTTTGTATGTTTTTTTTTGTGTTTGTTTCTTTTTGCCATATTTGTTCACTGTTAAAATTTATACTTGCCAAAGGCGTGTAAATGCTGAATTTGCCGAATAAAATTGAATTGAATTGAATTGTTATAATAATGATGTGTATTGTGTTTGGGCCGGCGGCCATATAACTAATAAAGATGTTTGAGATTGATTTTGAAAGCGGCGTTCATCTCAATCCAATCAATTGTATCAAACACATACAAACTGCTACGAAATATGTTTGAAGTTTACTACTGCAGCTGCACTGCATCTAATAACAAATAGCTGACATAAGCCAACAGGAAATGAAATACACATTTCTTCCCTATCAATAAATCTGTTTAATGGCTTGGGTGGTCTTTCGCACACATTTATGGAGGTTTTTTTACATATATAATGTTTTGTAATAACCCCAACGTTAGTAGTAATTGAGTAGTACCCGACACACTTATCCTTTTCCCGCATTTATACCTTTTCCTGACTCCTCTGCAGTATACAACTTTCGAAAATATTTTGACAAAAGGAGAAATTGCTCATAAATGAGCAATTTCTCCTTTTGTCACAATGTTTTCAACTTTATTCGAGTGTTCCTTCGTATTTTGTCTAAATGATTTCAAAGCCTGTCTTCTGCAGATATATTGTATATGGGAAAAGGTTGCTGTATAAACCCCCCTGCTCGTCGAAATTCAACCTAACAGTATTTTGTTTGACAAGTTTATACAACAATCAACTTTCTCATCTACACTCTCTGATACAAGCTGTATCTCCAAGGTTTCCTAAATGCTTCTTTGACTCATTAGCGAACAATGCAGACCCAGAGAGGTCATGTTAAACTGGAATCCCGGTAGCTCAGTCGGTAGCAACGCGGGCTGTCACACCATGGGTTGTGAGTTCGAATCCCAACTCGGCCAACATTCTTTCCTACGTTTGACACTGTGACAGACGTCATTCGTCTTTCACCAATGGGCTTACAGTCTTTGTGGAAAAGCAGCCAGTTGCCAGTTGCTTGGAAAGTTTGTTGTGTGAGTACTGGCGTGAGAAAGCTAGGAAACACATGTGTAGGTGAAAGCTAGGAAACACACGAGTAGGTGAACTGGCCGCCGTGAAATGAAAACAGCGTTAAGCCCCAGTCAATCAATGAACTGGATCTACACTGGTCGTCAATGCTATAATGTCTGTTTTACACAGCTCAGCCATTGTGAATTTCAGAAGTCAATCGCACATTTTGTAAGAATATTACACCGAATGAGTTGTATTAGAAATAGTACATGTATATATCTATATAACAACTGGAACACCAAAGAAAAGTTTCACCTGCGCTGATGATTTGCAAAACATATTTAGCAGCCGCACGTGATGCTAGCTAGCATTATGTGTACGAATACGTTTCAAAACAATCTTAACATATTTTAGAAGGATTGTATTAAATGACGTATTTCTTGTAGTATAAACGCTATAAGACTAGACTTCGCAAACACCTTCCGTGGGGAGGGCTAAAACCACCATTTGCTTACACACATTTTGATCACGGCACTCCATGGTCGCCACTTAGGCGTTGTGACCTTTAAACCCCTTTCAACGTATAGCAAAACTGCAGCAGACGACGTTGAATTGATTTAGTATAATATCATTGACTTTGAATTGAAAGTATAGAATCATTGTAAAGAGTTGAAAAAGAAAAAAGGAGTACTTGCTTATTTAAAAAACATTCTCCTTTTATCACATTGTTTGCAAAAGCGTTTTGCTGCAGACGCGCCAATACGCGCATGTATGTTTGAAAACGGTTGATAATGTATATAGGATGACTTTGCACGTTTGTGATGTGGTATGCACCGATATTCATTTTGAGCTACCGAGTGATTGTTTTTACTCTGGCGTGTTGCAAATATTTTTTATCTTTTTCATATATATGTGTCAAATATAGTACGCTTATTATATCGTACGAAAACAGCAACATGTGACGGCTGCATTAGTTCATGTGTAACTGGAGCGGAACATACTCCAATCTTTCATCCGTCACTGATAATCCACAAAAGCCGAATGTGGAAAACATTTCAGGAAAAACGGGACTCTCGTTAATGTTCTCTTTACCACCAATGTTTTCAACGTTGTAAAAAATCCGTATTTCCAAATTTCACATTCAAACATGCTTAATATTAGTTGCTGAACTGTTGATTATACATGTTTATCGCATGACAATGCTTGTATCCGATCTAATATACCCATTACGTATTTCTGTTTATGTCACGTGTGTAATATAACATGCCCGAATCACAATTTTTGTATTCATCCGCGAATGTTTACACAATGGCTGAAATCGTGTATCCGGTAATCACAAACGTCACGATAGATGGACGAGGTAAGGGGACAATAAGAGGTCATAAAACTATTTTTTTGTGTGATTAGTGTATTAAGTATTACATGTTGGGACTATTTTCTGACAGCGAAAACCCGATTTTCTTTTTGTGTATCGTCATGTGATAAAAAAGAATCTGACATTCTTCCAATAACATTTTACGTAATTCAAATAATTTATTAGGTATGAAGAAACTTGTAGATTAGATCGTAGCTTTAAAGTATTAAGTCGTGTGTAGCATATATACTACAAACTTCGCTTAAAGTCGCGTTTAGCTGGTACGAGTTATACATCTTTGTTGGAATAATGCCAGTTGCCTTCACAGGAGCAAGTCTCGTTTAAAATCTAAAAATAGCATTTGACTTTATATTGATAATATATAGTCAAATGCTATATTTAGATTTTAAACGAGACGGGCCCCTGTGGTTGCCTTGGATGAATAATGGCACCAGTACTTGTGCACGAAACTCGTGGAACTTGCGGGTAGATGAACTGGCAATCTCGTTAAAATCAGACCAAAATACTTCACCGTACGATTATTGTATCTGACGACACCGCATACCAGGTCGTCTACAATTGACATTTTAATTATTTTAAGCACGTGCTCAGGTTTTAACTGCTATGAAATTGAACGATGCAATCAATGTCCGGTTTTCTACAATAAGAAAAAAACTATAGACAATCTTCGCTTCTTTATATCGTTTATTCCTATTGATAATCTTTCCTTTTTATAGTGAACGGTTTTGGTAATTGACACATTGATTAGCTGAAGCAAAGGTCAATCTGTGCCGACTTGTCAACTGGAACCAGTAGTAAACGCATGCTGATCTGGTTATACACTGTGAGGCAATGCTCTATTGATTGTTATCGAAATTTCGCCGCACTTTACACTTGACGGTATTGGTGTAATACTAACCACGTTAATTGACCTAGTTAGATTAAGTTCCGATTACTGTGTATATATAGTAATCCAAAGTCCATAGTGCGTTTAACAGGGTCAAGACTGGCGTTTATCCAGATAAGAATTGGTTGAACGACTGTTGTTTCGTCTAAAAGTCATTAATCAAAGATAATCGTCCTGTTGTTCAATACACGTCAGGTCATTAGGGTTACATAAGTAGGCTTCTTTAAACCGACAATACGGATGACGCTATAATCTGCGGTCTATAGTTACTACATTTACGTCTAGACTTGCTTTGGAATTGAATTAACCGACACGGAATTGCTTTAGACATGGAAAAACAAATGCCGATCAAAACCATCATTACAAGCACACCATTGGAGCAGTAAAGGAAAAGTTCTGAAACGTTAATGTTCTGAATATATGTACACTATTTCATATTATACGACTTTACATGACGTCATACGTGCAATACTAGATACGTTGAGAAGACTTCGGTAATTGTTTGATCGCCGAATGTTGAGTTAGCTCCGCCCACATTAGCAACGGTAACTAGCCCGACATTATTTGTCGACATCAACAACAATGGCGATATCGTAACGTTAAACAACTGTCAATCAAAAATCGGCGATCCCACAATTAAAGTTCCTATTACAGTGTATACTTATGTACAGACTTGGGTATAATGTTCTACACAGTCGTGTCTAGACTAACTTGAACATAACGAAGTAGTTAACGGTTTTCAGCCATGGTTTGGCGCTTACTGTATTGGTTATTTACATAATGGCGAGAACAAGATAAATCCATTTATAGAAAATAGTAAATTGATTGTCTCCCTAAATTCTAGACGACAGTGAGTTTGGTGAATTGCCATATAAGTGTGGTACTGAAACAGTAACAATCGTGACTAAAGTGACGAAACAAGAGACAAAACGGGCAAACATAGACATTGTGATAGATGTGTTGTAGCCAAACATACATGAGTCGCTTCAGGTTAACACGAGCCAGAATAGAATACATTTAAACCAATTGAAAGGCCGTTTACATTTCCAATACGGTCCTACGTGGAGATACATGAAAAAAATGGCTGCGCCCACATATCGTAAATATGCGTTCTGTTTATCGTCTTTAAAAACTAAATATTACCAAAGTTTCGAATCAAAATGCAGGAAGGAGCAGTATCATTTCATAAGACCACCTAGCCTGTTGGGTAAGACTAAGACCAACTTGCCTGTGTGGTAATACCATCTTGCCTGTGTGGTAAGACCATCTTGCCAGTGTGGTAATACCATCTTGCCTGTGTGGTAAGACCATCTTGCCAGTGTGGTAATACCATCTTGCCTGTGTGGTAAGACCATCTTGTCTGTGTGGTAAGACCATCTTGCCTGTTTGGTAAGACCATCTTACCTGGGTGGTAAGACCATCTTGCCTGTGTGGTAAGACCATGTTGCGTGTGTGGTAAGATCATCTTGCCTGTGTAGTAAGACCATCTTGCCTGTGTAGTAAGACCATCTTACATGGGTGGTAAGACCATCTTGCCTGTGTAGTAAGACCATCTTGCCTGTGTAGTAAGACCATCTTACCTGGGTGGTAAGACCATCTTGCCTGTGTGGTAAGACCATCTTGCCTGTGTGGTAAGACCATCTTGCCTGTGTAGTAAGACCATCTTGCCTGTGTAGTAAGACCATCTTACCTGGGTGGTAAGACCATCTTGCCTGTGTAGTAAGACCATCTTGCCTGTGTAGTAAGACCATCTTACCTGGGTGGTAAGACCATCTTGCCTGTGTGGTAAGACCATCTTGCCTGTGTAGTAAGACCATCTTACCTGGGTGGTAAGACCATCTTACCTGTGTAGTAAGACCATCTTGCCTGTGTAGTAAGACCATCTTACCTGGGTGGTAGGATCACATTGCCTGTGTGGTAAGACCACCTTGTAACAGGTAGGTGTTCGTTCTTGATGGAACAAGTAGTCATTATTTAAGAAGACAATCTATCTTCATTAGCCCCGACAAAGTGGTACAATTAAAAAGATGGAACACTATTACAGCAAAACAGCTTACTAATCTGGGTGGCATCATTCAATCATGTTTGCCCAATATATTACCAGTGCCTGCATACGGAGCGACAGGCTTTTCTTTAATACAATATGTTACTATGGTGACAATCATTAGCTTAGTAGAGTCCGCCTTAGAAATATACTATGTGTACGTCTCCCGTTTACCTTAGATTACCTATACATGTTTTGAGTCCGTATATCACATTGTATCACATGACAATGCTTGTATCCGATCTAATATACCCAGTACGTATTTCTTTATAATACACGAGTGTAATATAACATGACCGAATCACTATTTTTGTATTCATTCGCGAATGTTTACAAAATGGCTGAGAACGTGAATCCGTTTAACACAAACGTCACGATAGACTGAAGAGGTAAAGGGACCATTATCGCTCATAAAAATATTGTGTTGTGTGATTAGTTAACAGGTTATTAAGTATTACATGTTGGGATTATTTTCTGACAACGAAAACCGATTTTCTTATGTGATAAAAAGAATCTGACATTCGTTGTCATTTCATAAAGTTGTATTAAACTCGTCTAATAAATTTGTTATTAAGCTCGCCACAGGCTCGCTTAATAACAAATGTCTTGAGCTCGTTTAATACAACTTTATATGAAATGACAACTCATGTCAGATCCTATATATGTAGTTCTAGATGTTTAAATAAAGGCACGACGCATGCGTATGAATAACAAAAAGCTAACATGCTTGTATCCATCATTTGTTTCGTGAACATTTATAACATCCTATGAAACTACATTTCCTCTTCACTTTCTTTCTCGAAAGATTGATACATTTTTCGACCTTGATATTTTAACCCTGACACCTTTGACATGCACAGAATAATGTTAACGCCTCTACAAGCTAATGACATTATAATACAGTATGAGGTAAGAACTAGGGTTAAGGTATTGATTACCTTATTTGGATTGTTTCTTTCGCAATCAATAAAAGTTCAACGGCTGCGGTTAGAGTCACCCCGTGTGACAAGTTAACCCGGTAAAAGATATCTGACTTTGATGGAACTGGGTGTCGTACGTAAACAGTACAATCCATCTTCCAGTCAACCTATAACTACTGTGTCAAACAGAATGTCACATGTAAACGTGTATCCCTGACGCTGAATTCTTGCAAGTGGTGTCAGAATATTTACACTTTGACAAGTTATTGCATGTTAGTTGGAGAATCTGTACCAGAAGCACTCGGTGGAATATGTATGTACGGCTTATACTCCGTGATATATGTATCTGATTTTTCGCGATTGTAAAACTTTCAAACACATTACGATTTTAATATAAGTTTAAAATTTGATACAAAAAAATCGTATGGTGGAATCCCAGCTCTTACGTAATGCATGCGTAATTTCCGTCATGCGATCGCATTGCAGTTGAACATATATCCTCCTGAACATGAATGCTATCCGATCAAAAAGATGCACCTTTTTTAAGATCACATAAAGGCAGCTTTTTTTAGATCAAATAGAGGTACCTTTTTTAAGAAGTTTCTTGAAACTTTTAACCACTTATATAGGCGAACATTGCGGAGCAAGATTAGACTACGTGCATGCGAAGGCTGTTCTGGTATACTCTGGTCGCAAAAGTATTAAAGTAGGTTCTCGCAGAGCACCGTTCATATTGTCTGTTTGTAAAACGCATAAGTTCCGAAAAAGCGTCTGTTTCCGCGACGAAATATCGAAGTTCGAGCCCCGTTCGGATTCAATAAGAGTGAATACCAAAGCGTTTTCCTCTAGAAATAATATGACTGGTTTCGCTCCTGGACAGCCAGAAATGTAACGTTTCGGTTAAGATATGAAAGGGTCACTGGTTGTAGAATACAGTAACACAATACCTTGCTTGGTATGTTTTGTAAACTCCTTGTGTTTTAAAGGTGCTGAACTCCAGACAATAGATATTAAAGTCAAAGTTTAGAGTAATAATTTCACTTTCCAGTACCATAAACATCTAAATTTGATCGGTTAGGCATCAATTACTTGGTAGACACACCCAGTAAGCCAAATTTTGTACATTTTCATGATTTTCAATTGATAGGTTTTCAAGATTTACTGCCAAAATAGTTTTGAACTACTTATTACTTACTTGGTAGTCACATTTAGCAATTTTTGCAGAAGTTTCAACATTTTCAAAATGTTGATCATCATCTGGAGCTCAGCACCTTTAAGTTAATGATGCGTCTGTCTTAACGGCAGAATATCAATGTTCGAGCCTCTGTCTGCCTATTCTAAAGCGGATTACTTTCTGAAATGATTTAAGCATCTTCCCTCATTGACAGCCATTGTTACGTGGATAAAATGATGATGCTTTGGCCAGGCTTCGAGAACATAAGTACTGGGTGTAGTATATTGTATAATTATACTTCTATATTACACAGAGATAGTCGTGGGGGATCAAACTAATCTGAACCTGCGTCTGTTGCAAGGATCGATTAGCTTCCGACCTTAATGATGTTAATTTACGCTTAACCCTTTCCCACATACAGCAATTATGCAGGAGTCGACAATGAAATCCTATATACAAGAAAATCGTGAAAAATTTCAATAAATAAGATTTCAACTATTACATAGAGTTGAAAACATTGTGGCAAAAGGAGAAATTGCTCGTTTTGAGCAATTTATTCTTTTGTCAAACTGTATTCGAAAGACGTCTGCTCCAGAAAGCGTCTCTTTGAGGGAAATGGTTAATGACACCGCGTATCTGTTACGACATCAATAGCTCTCAGTGTAAATAATAGTTGCAATAAGCAGTTTAGCTCATCTTCGAAATGTTTATTATAAAACGGGTTGAGTCTTTAAATTTGGTATTACAAAACGGGTTCTTAATATTCATATCTGTATTACGCTTGTTTTACTTCTTAATCTTCCGTAATAATAAGAATTATTTTTACATTTTTGCATTGGTTCCTTTTAAATTATAGTTGAAATAAACCTTTCTTTTATAATTTTCGATTTTCTTTTATTACAAAACGGGTTGAGCCTTAAAAGAATTGTATTACAAAAAGGGTTCTTGGCTATCATGTCCACAAGTGTTATCATAACAAATAATATTAACTGATGTAAATAACATGTGTTCATTAATTCATTGTTATTCAATGTTGAAATGAATAGAGTCTGTGTTTTGTTTTAGAATAAACTAATACTCGGATATTGAACTGTTCTATAAATACATTCTTCGCGAATTTAGATTGATTTAGATCATCATGGATAAGGCACGTTCCTGGAAAAGGTGTCATTGCTCGACATAGGGTCATTAAGTGTATGCTTTCACACACTTCAGACTGCTTCGGTACAGTGAAAGTGCAACTTGAAATATAGTGCATGCTCCATCACGCAACATTATCGAGTTATGTACAAGGTTTCAGCACAATTAAAGTGATTCTATTGGGACCTGACAGTAATAAGATCTGATAAGTATCCGTTGAAACAATTCCTGATGCGGAGACGTGCACATATAATTTTATTGACGCCGCGTGGGAGCGCGGCGTCAGTATGGGATAGGTTTTAATTTTGTACCATGGGGTGACGTAATCGAAAAGGGAGAAACCAATGTTATTATTGTTAAAAAAACCTCTGTTGTTTGATTGAAAAAAACAACCTTTATGAATCAATAAATTGTATTAACTGATTTAAGAAACAACAAGATACAAAATACGTTTGTCTTCTACCGTTATTACAAAACTTTATACACATTTAATTTGTATTTAATAACTTTTCCCCAACTGTCTAGGCTACGCTGTTTTTGATTGTTTGGTTTACGGCCCTGACCCAATTCATCAAAGCTCAGAGAAAAAGTTCACTTTTCCCAAACTTTCTAGGCTACGCGTTTTTAATTGTTTAGTTTACGGGCCCAAAATTCGCCGGATGTTTTTGCCTATTTATAAAAGTGTGTGAAGTTGGCAGAGCATTAGACGTTAGACATTAGACATTCCAAAAAAATATTCGAATGTCTAATTAGACGTTAGATATTCGATTAGACATTCGCTAATTTTGATTATCGAATGTCTAATTAGACATTAGACATTCAATTAGACATTCAGAAAAATCGCAAATGTTAAATATCGAATGTCTAATTCGACATTAGACATTCAATTAGACATTCGCAAATTACAAGATCTATAACCCAAATTCGTCGGAGGTCATTGTACATTCAAAAAACGAATGTCTAATTGGTCAGTTAGACATTAGACATTCGATTAGACATTCGCAAATTAAGGGATTTAGGTACCAAATTCGTCGGAGGTCATTGTACATGCAAAAAACGAATGTCTAATTGGTCATTTAGACATTAGACATTCGATTAGACATTCGCGAATTACGATATTTAGGTTTCAAATTCGTCGTAGGTCAACGTACAATCAAAAAACGAATGTCTAATTGGTCAGTTAGACATTAGACATTCGATTAGACATTCGCAAACTAAGAGATTTAGGTACCAAATTCGTCGGAGGTCATTGTACGTGCAACAAACGAATGTCTAATTGGTCAGTTAGACATTAGACATTCGATTAGACATTCGCAAATTACTATACTTAGGTTCCAAATTCGTCAGAGATCATTGTACATTCAAAAAACGAATGTCTAATTGGTCAGTTAGACATTAGACATTCGATTAGACATTCGCAAATTACAAGATCTATAACCCAAATTCGTCGGAGGTCATTGTACATTAAAAAAACGAATGTCTAATTGGTCAGTTAGACATTACACATTCGATTAGACATTCGCAAATTAAGAGATTTAGGTACCAAATTCCTCGAAGGTCATTCTACATTAAAAAAACGAATGTCTAATTGGTCAGTTAGACATTAGACATTCGATTAGACATTCGCAAATTAAGAGATTTAGGTACCAAATTCCTCGGAGGTCATTCTACATTCAAAAAACGAATGTCTAATTGGTCAGTTAGACATTAGACATTCGATTAGACATTCGCAAATTAAGAGATTTAGGTACCAAATTCGTCGGAGGTCATTGTACGTGCAAAAACCGAATGTCTAATTGGTCAGTTAGACATTAGACATTCGATTAGACATTCGCAAATTAAGAGATTTAGGTACCAAATTCGTCAGAGATCAATGTACATTAAAAAACCGAATGTCTAATTGGTCAGTTAGACATTAGACATTCGATTAGACATTCGCAAATTAAGAGATTTAGGTACCAAATTCGTCAGAGATCAATGTACATTAAAAAACCGAATGTCTAATTGGTCAATTAGACATTAGACATTCGATTAGACATTCGCAAATTACAAGATATATAACCCAAATTCGTCGGAGGTCATTGCACATTAAAAAAACGAATGTCTAATTGGTCAGTTAGACATTAGACATTCGCAAATTAAGAGATTTAGGTACCAAATTCGTCAGAGATCAATGTACATTAAAAAACCGAATGTCTAATTGGTCAGTTAGACATTAGACATTCGATTAGACATTCGCAAATTACAAGATCTATAACCCAAATTCGTCGGAGGTCATTGCACATTAAAAAAACGAATGTCTAATTGGTCAGTTAGACATTAGACATTCGATTAGACATTCGCAAATTAAGGGATTTAGGTACCAAATTCGTCGGAGGTCATTATACATGCAAAAAACGAATGTCTAATTGATCAGTTAGACATTAGACATTCGATTAGACATTCGCAAATTAAGAGATTTAGGTACCAAATTAATCAGAGATCAATGTACATTAAAAAACGAATGTCTAATTGGTCAATTAGACATTAGACATTCGATTAGACATTCGCAAATTAAGAGATTTATGTACCAAATTCATCAGAGATCAATGTACATTAAAAAAACGAATGTCTAATTGATCAGTTAGACATTAGACACTCGATTAGACATTCGCAAATTAAGAGGTTTAGGTACGAAATTTGTCTGAGGTCATTGTACACGCAAAAAACGAATGTCCTATTGGTCAAATAACTTGAACATATTGATAACTCGAACATATCGATATCTCGAACATACCGATGACTCGAACACATCGATATCTCGAATACATTGATAAAACGAATGTTTTTAACTTGAACATTTATTGACAAATCGAACATATCGATATCTCGAAACTTTCGATATCTCGAACTTTACAATATCTCGAACTTCCGATATCTCGAAAAAAAAAAATATTTTTTTTTTTTTTCCAATAACTTTTCGATATCTTTAATTTTTTTTTTCTCGATATCTCGAACTTTATCGGAAAGTTCGAAATATCGACAAGTACGAGATATCGACAAGTTCGAGATATCGGAAAGTTCGAGATATCGAAAAAAAAATATAATTTTCTTTTTCGAAAAGTTCGAGATATCGGAAAGTTCGAGATATCGAGAAAAAAAAAAAAAAAAAAAATATCAATATGTTCGAACATTTCGATTTCTCGATTATTTTTGTTGATATATTTTTTTCTTCTCGATATCTCGAACTTTCCAATAACTTTTCGATATCTTTAATATTTTTTTTTCTCAATATCTCGAACTTTATCGGAAAGTTCGAAATATCGACAAGTACGAGATATCGACAAGTTCGAGATACCGAAAATTTCGAGATATCGGAAAGTTCGAGATATCGAAAAAAATATGAATCTTGATTTTTTTTTTTTTTTTTTTTTTCTCGAACATTTCGAGATATCGATTTGAAACCGTGTATTGGTAAAAAATTAAGAAACTTCATGTTGTATGGTAACCTTTTATTATAGGCTATGGTAGCCAGGTGAGCAATATAGGCACATCTTGGCCTTTTTGGTTATGATAAAGGGACATTTGGCCTTCTTGTTCGAAATATTTACATCCTGTCTGTTTTCACACGTTATTTAAATGTACTGAACTACATCTGCTTCCTTTAAGTCATGCTTCAAAATCATGCGCGGCGTCCTTTGATGCTCTGCATCAAAATTCGTCTTGTTCATATTTTGTACGTGTCACCATGTCACTATGATAAAATTATCTTATCTTATCTTATCTTATCTTATCTTATCTTATCTTATAACATGTACACATTCACAAAGGCCCCCATGGTGTAATACATACACATGCCCCCATAAAAAAACCTAAATCGAAATCCCCCATTCGCACAATACATCTTTGATCGAGTTTCTAATTAGCAAAAACAACAAATGGTCGAATTTCCAACATGAACAATAGCCCCTCGCTCGAATTTCCTACTCGTAAAAGGCCTCTTCGGTCGGGTTTCATAAGAAGCCCAAAAGCTCCATTACCATTATTGCACCTAGGGACTTTTGATGAACATTATTTCTGACGACCCGCGTAAGATGTATTATTATAAATCATACGTAACCCTTTTCCATATACTACACAATTGCAACAGACGACTTTGAAGACATTTCGATAAAAATGTAAAAAGAATCCGTAAGTGAAAATAGAAGTTGAATAAAGTGGAAATCATTGTGAGCAGTTATTCATTTTGTCACAGTGTTTTCAAACGTCGTCTGCTGCAGAGGCGTCAGAAAGCTTCTGCGTGTGAGAAAGGGTTAAGTTATGCAAGATTTGAAGGGAGGTATAGGTGGCAAGATGAAGTAATTATGTATGAAGTATCTTATTAGTGAAGGTGTTACTAATGATCGATGATTGCTTTAAGTATGATTAATGACTTTCAATTTGTAATGTATATCTGTCGAGTACGGCGAAAAGGTATCTTGAACAGTAACTTTTACTTTTTAAATATAGACTCTTTCTGTCGCCTCTAAAGCAGACGACTATTGAAGGTCACAATACACATAAAAAATCCTTCTTTGTTTCCATGTAAATCGAGCAGTTTCAGTCCTCAATTGTCACATTTTCTAAGCATTTCTCATGTAGAAAACTATATATCATTGAACAGAGTTACCTCCTAGCTTTCTAAGTGATATACGAGTCGGGTAAGGCGAAAAGGAATATTGCGGTCTGTAAGAACAGTTTAAACACTCAGGCAAGTTTTCCCTTTTAAATATAGAGGCTTTCTTTTGGAAAACATAGTGACATCCGAGCCGAGTGAGGCGAAAGGGAATCTTGCGGTCTGTAAGAACAGTTTAAACACCCAGGCAAGTGCACCTTTTCAAATATAGACTCTTTCTGTCGCCTTTGCAGCAGACGACTTTTGAAAACATTGTGACATACGAGTCGAGTAAGCCGAAAAGGAATCTTTCGGTCTGTAAGAACAGTTAAATCACTCTGGCAAGTGTTCCTTTTTAAATATGGACTCTTTCTGTCGCCTTTGCAGCAGACGACTTTTGAAAACATTGTGACATACGAGTCGAGTAAGCCGAAAAGGAATCTTTCGGTCTGTAAGAACAGTTAAATCACTCTGGCAAGTGTTCCTTTTTAAATATAGACTCTTATTGTCGTCTTTGAGCAGACGACTTTTGAAAACAAAGTGACATACGAGTCGAGTAAGGCGAAAAGGACTATTGTAGTCCTAACCCTTTCCCGTATACAGCAAATCTGCAGCAGACGACTTTTAAAATGTCTACTTAAAAATATGGAAAACTCTATAATTGTAGGTATAATTACTTAAAAAAAGTTGAAAACATTATGGCAAATGGTGAAATTGCTAGTTTTGAGCACGGTGTTTTCAAAAGTCGTCTGCTGTATATATGCGTCAAAATGGGTCTACAGGTAGGAAAGGGTTAAATAACGGTAAACACTCAAGCAAGTATTTCTGCATGTATGTACATATACAAATTCGCCAGAGTGTGTACAGTTTCCCTATAAATTAAATCAAAGACCTATTAATTCAAAGATCTAGAAGAATAACTCTTTCCCTCATATAGACAATGTCCTACGCCTCTGAATCAATCTACGTATGAAAACATGATGAGCAATATCTCATTTTGCCATCACTCTATCTTTAGAGGCAGTTCATGTCTGCGTCGGATTTGTGTTATATGGGAAAGGGCTATTCCAAACGTTGTCGCGAGTATGGACCTTTAATAATTGCTAGTAGGCATATTTAATTACATGTATGTTCTGTTTTGTCATGGTCGCGCATACGAAAGAAATAAGTTCATGAAAAACAAACGTAGTAATGTGATATGAATGAATGTATATTGTTTTATGGCGCATCGACATCTAAGGTCATTTAGCGCGCAATTAAATTTAATTATTCATGATCCCTGGGTAAACAAACCAGTACTAGGCTAGAAAATGTGCCTTGCCCAAGGGCACTCCACCATGACCGTAGTGCCGCGACTGGTAATGTGATATGAAACCAAATGTAACGTTATCATCAAATATAATCAGGTTGGTGTTTTCATAATAAGCTTTGCCTATGCTTCGTTAACCAAGTGTCGCCTGACTAAATGGAATTTCATTCAACAAACATTCATGGCAGGAATGATGCTATTGATGACGATGAAGATGATGGTTATGATGATGGTGTTGATGTTGATAATGATGTTGATGTTGTTTATGATTTTGATGATGACGATGATGATGAATGTGATGTAATAATAATTATAATGATGAGCATGATGTTAATTATCATGATTATGATGACATCATGATGAAGATGATGATGATGATGATGATGCTGATGATGATGATGATGATGATGATGATGATGATGATGATGAACTTAATTCAATCAATTAATCAATTAAAGATTAATTGATTGTTTGGTGTTTTACGCCGCTTTCACAATGTTTCAGTTATATCACGGCGTTTCCTTGGTAAGTTACTAGTACTACTGGTCCATATGCTAACCCCGCAACGCTGAGTGCCACGGAGGGTAGCCATAACTACGATGTTTAAAGTCTTTGGTTTGACCTAATCAATTAAAGAAGGAAGGTACACTTAAATCTAAATTGCTGAACAGAACAGGTGATTCGAAAATCATGCCTCTATACTTAGGAAAGAAACAAACATTTTATCAAATAGCAATTCCAAAGCCACAGTTGTACAATACTTTAAAAGTTTGATGATATGGCTGCCCTCCTTGGCGCTCAGGATTGTGGGGTTGGCATTAAGAATGACTAGGTCTACTCGGGATAAATGGACTAGTAGTGCTGGTAACTTACCAAGGAAACGCCGTGTGTGAGTGAAAAGACATGTTGAAAGCGGCGTTAAATACCAAACTATCAATCAACCACATTTGTACTTGTCCGTACTGCGAAGTGGAAATGATTCCATCGTGGCTTTCAATAAAGGGTGTTAACTATTGAAACGTATGCCTGACAATATAGTCAATATTACATGTCCGTGGCCGATTGTTTAGCCTCGGGAATTTGTAACAAATCCCGGCGGTCATGGTGGAAAGCCCAGGTAAAAGCACATTTCCTAGTCTACTACTGGTTTGTTTACCTAGGGAGCATGCATAAATGAACTGGTGCCATGACATAACTGAAATAGTGTTGACAATGGCGGAAACCCCCAATAAAAACACACAATAATAAATGTAACGTCAGACGATGTTTTATTTAACATGTGTGAACAGTGAAGTCTCAGACGAGCCAGTCTTTATGTTTCGACTACACACAGATGCAGCTTTGGATGGTAGTTTAATATTGATGAGAGCTCGGTTTCTTACGTAATCCAGCCAGATCCGCCTTTGCATGACTGGATTACAGCCCTTGAAATTGTCAAAATTCCTTTGTTGCCCATACATACATGCTCTGGATTGAAAATGACCAAAGACCCATGCCAGTAGAGCATAGGCCCTCATGGGCCTCTTGTTATATTATAGCATACGAGGACTTTCTTTGCATAATGCAATCAGTACGTGATTAATGTCAAAGTTACTTCAAATATACGTTCATCGTATGCAGATGTATATAGATAGATAAGATATCCAAAATAAGCCGTCCCGCGAAAAAACCAACAGTGTGGACTCTGCGTAAAGTATCGACCTGGATCAGCCTATGCATGCCGCACAGCCTTACTCGGATATACACTTTCCCCTCCTGTGGATTTCGTGTTTCAGGAATCATTTCTCTATACCTCTATCCCCCTGGGACGGAATGCGTCGGCCCGGATCAGTCTGCGCGGACTGCGCAGACTGATCTGGAGCGATACATTACGCAGAGGCCATAATGTTGGTTTTAATATATCATTTCATAAGAGAACTTCGTGTTTGTATAATGCAATCAATACGTGATTAATGTCAAAGTTACATCAAAGTTACGTTCGTCGTATACAGATGTATACAGATAGATAGCAAATACGCAGACCGATCCGGACCGACACATTCCGTCTCAGCGGTATAGAGTTATGATTTATGAAACAGAAATTCCACAGGAGACGAAAAGCGTCTATCCGGGTAGGCCTGCGCAGCATGCTTAGGCTGATCCGGGTCGATATTTTATGCAGAGTCCACACTGTTGGGTTTCTCGCGGGACGGCCCGAATGTACGTTCAGAATATATAACAATCCTGCAGGTTGTGCATAATCCGACTGACGCTTAGCTTAACATAAAAGAAAAAGCTCCTAAAGTATAAAAGACACGAAAGGGCTTCCAATAGAAACCTATAATCACCTAAATGGGAACCAATCTGGCCGCCGGATTTAATAGAAATTTCCCAGTAAAATCCATAGACAGGCATCACGTGATTATATTTTCTCGTATTTAATGTCTAGTTTGTGACGTCGTGTAGAAAGAGAGTGGCGGGTTGGCACGCGATCCGTGCTATCTGTTAACTTCACCAGTACGACCTTGTTGCTGGCTTCTTGTAACATTCATAAACTCGCAAGCTGTGAACCTCTCCGATAGGACCTTGTTTCGGATACTATTTTTCCGATCTTTAAGGGTTTTTTAACAACTGCTTCTTGTCATAGTCTGTACTATTACTGCATTAACACACACCCTTTATATTATTCCGTTGAAATAACGAGTAGTGTTAGATTGCTTTCTTGTACTAGTCATTTCTGTCATGTTTGTTGACGCCGCGTAGAAGCGCGGCGTCAGTATGGGATAGGTTTTAATTGTGTACCTTGGGGTGACGTAATCGAAAAGGGAGCAACCAACATTATTATTGTTAAGAAAAACTCTATTATATGTTTGAAAGAAGCAACATTTATAAATCAATAAATTGTAGTGACTGATTTAAGAAACAAAAAGATGCAAAATATGTATGTCTTCTACCGTTATTTCAAATCATTAGACACATTTAATTTGTATTTAATAACTTTTCCCCAACTTATTTGGCTACGCTTTTTTTAATAGTTGTAATTTACGACCCCGAAATTCGGGGGACGTTTTTGCCTATTTATACAAATCTGTTGAATTTCTTAACTTAAAACGTTCCTCCCCATACATTTTATTCATTCTGTCCATTGTATTCCTGCTATATATTGACTATACATGTGAACTTTTTCTTTTAATTTCATAAATGCTCAATTTTGATATTTTCTTTAATTTGCTTATACAATCGACTATTTTTAGAATGGAATTTAAGAAGAGAGTTAGCTTTCGAGTACAAAGGCTATAGGACGTTTCGACAGTTAGACTCGGCTAGTTAATCCCATTGGCATATTCGAACAAGGAACTCTTACAATTCGCTACATCTGCTATATCTTAAAAGGATAGTGGTTAAAAGCTCACATAAAACATTTTAATACATGAATATAAAATTACATTTAAACTTTTTAAAATAACTTCGTATTTTTTGTTAATATACTCCCGTCTTTGTTATCATACTTCTGCTAAACTGGAAAGAGAATAGACTTCTCGCTCTCCGTCCAAAGCTTTTGTCATACTTAACTTATAACCAGAGGCATTAAACCTTAATATATGTTGATATTTTAAAGCATCTATGTGTTCTTTTTTTTGTTTTGTTTTTATCTAATTGTTCTAGTTAGAGCAGATTTTAAACCGTTTATTGGTAAACAAATTAAGAAACTTAAGCTTCTTTGACACATTATAGTTGCAGTCAATGTTAAGCAAACTGTAAACCATATGGTTTTAGGACTAAACTTTACATTTTACGACTAATGCTGAATATCACATATATCTCAGCATATACAACGTCTATCTCTACGTCAAAACTGACCCTTTCTGCTCTTGGTAACCTTTCATCATAGGCTATGGTAGCCAGGTGAGCAATGTAGGCACATCTTGGTCTTCTTGTTTATAATAAAGGAACATTTGGCCTTCTTTTTCGAAATATTTACATCCTGTCTGTTTTCACGTTATTTACATGTACTGAACTGCATCTGCTTCCTTTAAGTCATGCTTCAAAATAAATTCGTCTTGTTATGTACTTGCGAATATAATGAAAACAACGCTGCTACAGTAGAAGCTCTTACATAGAGGTCCAGATTTTGAATCCCGTTAATAGCAGGTTCTTTCCTTCTAGGGACTTTCCACCGAAACAGTACAAGTAGGAGACTTTAATAATCAGACAACGGGCGTAGTTAATGCTCGCTTCATGCAATCGATGTAAAATTATATGTATTTTATTTCAAACTTTTGAAATAATTGAAATAAAATACATCGAATAAACCATGACTCACCGAGAAGCATAACTAAGAGTGTATTTCTAACACGCACATCTTATTTCCAGAATGTTTTTAATTTAAACATCTGATATCGTTTCGAAAATAGCTTTAACATGTGTAAGATGGGAAGATAAATATTTGTTGACGTCGATACGATGGTGTAGTAAGTGTTTAAAACACATGTTGAATAGGTTTAAAATCTGGAAATAATAAATTCTCTATTAACACTTTCAGCGCCAATGGCAATAATGAGGTTTTTGCCAACAATATACATATTCAGGTGAGTCAGCTCGTAACGAGCTGTCTCACTTGAAATCAGCATTGTTTGTATTTTAGTTATCAAATTATTCCAAAAACTCTTATTATATGAGAAATGGAGACGCCCGATTTTGTACATGGAAGACTCTACTTTAAACAATTCGGGGCTGAAAGAGTTAACGCGATGTTATATCTTCTCTAAGCATAAACATTTACTTCGACTTGCTAAACGAACCGTGTCATTGGTAACATTATCTTCAGAAAGCTTCGCCTTGAGAATACCAATATCATGTTTTATCACATGACAATGCGTGTATCCGATTTAATATTACCCATTACGTATTTCTTTATATGTCACATGTGTAATATAACATGACCGAATCACTATTTTTGAATTCATCCGCGAGTGTTTACAAAATGGCTTAGAACAGGTATCCGGTAAACACAAATGTCACGATAGATGGACGAGGTAAAGGAACCATTATACAGGTCATAGATATATTGTTGTGTGTGATTAGTTAACAGTATATTAATGACTTATCCTCGTTGGCGCCCAGGGCTGTTGGGTTGCCCTTACAAATGACTCGATGGTGTCGGGATAGCATAATGAGTATTACCGGTAAATTATCCAGGTATCGTCGGGATATAACTGAACATTGCTGAAAAGCGGTATAGAACAATATACAAAACAACAAATAATTTTGAATGACCCAAATATTCCCGTTTTGCTATATATTTGTCATATTCTTCTCCTTCATTGAGGCGACAGGGTGTAGCTTAACTGCTTCCCACAAACATAACGCTTTCTGACGGTTCTGCAGCAGCATTGTGACACAAGGGGTAATTGCTCATGAACAGCATTTTTTCAACTGAATTCAATGATTTAACATTCATTAACAGAGGTTTACCATATTTATGACCAGATGCTTCGAAGTTGTCTGCTGCAGATACGTTTTTTGAAGTTGTCTGCTGCAGATATGTTTTTGAAGTTGTCGGCTGCAGATATGTTGTATAGTGGGAAAGGGGGTTAGTACATTATCTGTTGATATCGGATTTTCTTTTTTGTAAGACATGTTTTTACGTCGATAACAGTCAAGCGTACTAGTGTGTTCATGTTAAGTTAGTCCGTGGTATATAGAGAATTATTGCAATCAGTCGAGTATCGTCATAAATTAGAACCTTGTTTTATTTAGGTTTACGTTGTTTTCAACACTTTTTCAGTTATATCACGGCGACAGTTCACTTATTCATGATCCCTGGGTAAACAAACCAGTACTAGGCTAGGAAATGTGCCTTGTATAAGGGCACTCCAACATGACTGCCGCGACTGGGCATCGAACCCAGAACGCCCAGTTCCAAATATCCGACGCTTACCACTCGACCATGGCGGATGCCCTTGTACAATAGAACCATCGAAGTCTCAATTCGAATCTTAAACTTCTTTAGAAGTTGTTACGTAACGTGTGTGATCATGTAAAATGATCAAAAATTTGAGCATTTTAAATGATCACACACGAAGAGTTTCACGAAGATGAGCATAAAACATGATCATACAAAAGGTGTTCGAAATACAAAGTTGAACATAATACATGACTATACTAACAGAGAGTTATTACGACGGTACGATGGTGATAACGCGACGGTACGATGGTGATAACGCGACGGTACGATGATGATAACACGACGGTACGATGGTGATAACGCGACAGTACGATACTACGATATTACGATGGTGAAAATGCGACAGTACGATGGTGAAAACACGATAGTATATCGCATTATCATCATCGTACTGTCGTATTATCGTGTTTTCACCATCGTACTGTCGCGTTTTCACCATCGTACTATCGCGTTGTCGTGTTATCATCATCGTACTGTCGAGTATCGCGTTTCAGATCAACACATTCATAGGCGATTGCCCTAGGAATATGGCGTCATATGGCTTAGATTGAGTGAGAAGACCGATTGTGAACTATTTAAAGGTTTTCGGTCGGTAACAGTAAAATCTGTAATGTATTATTGAGAGTTTCATTTCATTGATACCCTGCTGAGATGACACAATATCGCAATCACAAATACAGGGGCATTTCAGCTTTCTGAGGCACTGAATTTTACATAAATGTTCAAAAAGGACCAAATTATATTGATAAAATAACGATTTCAATTAGTGCAAATAAAAGACAAAAAAAAATCTGCATCTTGTACCGTTTGAAATGAGGCGATCGGATGTTTTTAAATACCTTAATAAAGCAGAATAATTCTTAGCTCTTTCTTATTTCAATGTTACTTTGGGTGCCCAGCAAAACCTAAAAAAATACCAAAATATAAAATCATAGAATCATATCAAAAATATCATATTAAAGAGCAAACATTTTCCTAACATAATCGTTTAAAATGGAAATATCCAATGAATAACAAATTCGTGGGAGCACTTTAACCTTTCTTTCTATCTATTACTCCATTGGAGTTTTCGAGACACCGGATTTCCCCAAAAGTTGGCAATGACTATTTCAAGCACCAATGACAATATGGAGTTGTATTGCAAACAATACACATGTAGGCGAGTCTTACCTGAAATGTAATTATCAATCTATCCCAAAACTCGTATTACATGACAAATTGAGTCGCTCGAGTTTGCACGTTACGTAATTCGGCACTGAAAAAGTTAAACAACAACTTCGAAGCATGGCTGATTTATTAATTGAAGGGACGGAAACCTTTCTGCAGAGTAACAAAATACTTCGTTAGCCTTTATTTATTGCCTGAGAACTCCGGAAACGCAGTATTTGCGAATGACATTATCAATGTCTTCGTGTGACAAAAATAGATTTATGGGGGAAAGTATTGATAAAATAGAGCGAATGAATGAAAGCTGATCTTTTAATTGTGCCGTGTTAGATATCTAAGTCCGTGAGAAATACCCGCACGGTGAATCGTCAAGACTCAATACCCGAGGTGGTTTCTATGAAAAGTCTCGTAGACCATATCGATAAGAAAGAGGCGTTCTACGTCATAAGAAAAATAAGTTTTACTTCTAATCTACTGAGATATTTTCTATAATTCTCTGTCACGTGACCATCTTGAGTTGGGAGAATATGCAAAATTAAAAAATTAAAAAATGTCCAGTCGAATAGAAATTCCTTCATGGACTATATATTTCCTCGTTGAATGTATATTGGCATAATCATTAAAAAGCGACATCTATGGAGAGTAATCAGTATTGTTCCCAGCAATGTTAGAGTTACGAATATTGAAATAAGGAAGCCACCCATAGTACTACTGACACATGAGAAAGGAGACATTCATGTCCAATTGAAACATTTATAGATGGTAACTGGCGCCCAAAATGATCTTGGATGTCCACCGGCCTTAAAACACCATACATTCTAGATGGTTACGTGACATTTATATAAGTATTCGATATAAAGTGTAAAATGATTAATAATACTCACGTGAACAACAACAAAAAATAAGCAGACATTTTGGTTTGAAAAATGCTAATGGATTATAAATAGAGACTTAGATAGTGAAGCTGACAATTTGGCGTCTTATTGCAACTCTCGAATGGGATCAAGAAACTCATGGGGCAACAATTATATTTCTTTTATTAAAAGAAAAAAAGAAATACATGTGCGTCTTCTATGCTTCATGTAACGTACAGTTAAAGGACAACCCGGGGTCATGAATAACGGACAGTAAACGGACAAAGCCGAGGTCATGAATAACGGACAGTTAAGGGACACAACCGAGGTTATGAATAACTGATAGTTAAGGGACACAACCGAGGTTATTAATAACTAACAGTTAAGGGACACAACCGAGCTTATGAATAACTGACAGTTAAGGGACAAACCCGAGGTCATAAATAACGGACAGTTAAGGGACAAACTGGAGGTCATGAATAACGGACAGTTAATGAACACAACCGAGGTTATGAATAACGGACAGTTAAGGGACAAACCCGAGGTCATGAATAACTAACAGTTAAGGGACAACCCGAAGTCATAAATAAATAACAGTTAAGGGACAACACGAGGTCATGAATACCTAACAGTTAAGGGACACAACCGAGGTAATAAATAACGGACAGTTTAGGGACAAACCCGAGGTCATGAAAAACAGACAGTTAAGGGACCAATCCGAGGTCATGAAAAACAGACAGTGAAGGGACCAATCCGAGATCATGAATAAAGAACAGTTAAGGGACAAACCCGAGGTCATGAATAACGGTCATTTAATGAACAAACCCGAGGTCATGCATAACGTTAAGTTAAGGGACACCCCGATGTCATGAATAACGGTCATTTAAGGAACAAACCCGAGGTCATGAAAAACGTAAAGTTAAGGGACAAACCCGAGGTCATGAAAAACGGACAGTTAAAGGACAACCCCGAGGTCATAAATAACGGACAGTTAAGGGACAAATTCGAGGTCATTAATAACATACAGGTAAAGGACAAATCCGAGGTCATGAATAACGTACAGTTAAGGGACAAATCCGAGGTCATGTATAACTAACAGTTAAGGGACAAACCCGAGGTCATGATTAAGCGACAATTAAGTGACAAATCCTGAGTTCATGAATAACGTACAGTTAAGAGACAAATCCGAGGTCATTAATAACGTACAGTTAAGGGACAAATCCGAGGTCATGAATAACGGACAGTTAAGGGACAAATCCGAGGTAATGAAAAACGTAAAGTTAAGGGACAAATCCGAAGTAATGTATAACTAACAGTTAAGGGACAAACCCGAGGTCATGATTAAGCGACAATTAAGTGACAAATCCTGAGGTCATGAATAAAGTACAGTTAAGAGACAAATCCGAGGTCATGAATAACGTACAGTTGAGGGACAAATCCGAGGTCATGAATAACGGACAGTTAAGGGACAAATCCGAGGTCATGAATAACGTACAGTTAAGAGACAAATCCGAGGTCATGAATAACGTACAGTTAAGGGACAAATCCGAATTCATGAATAACGGACAGTTAAGTGACAAATCCTGAGGTCATGAATAACGGACAGTTATGGGACAAATCCGAGGTCAAGAATACCGTACAGTTAAGGGAGAAATCCGAGGTCTTGAATAGCGGACAGTTAAGGGACAAATCCGAGTTCATGAATAACGTACAGTTAAGGGACAAATCCGAGGTCATGTATAACTAACAGTTAAGGGACAAACCCGAGGTCATGATTAAGCGACAATTAAGTGACAAATCCTGAGGTCATGAATAAAGTACAGTTAAGAGACAAATCCGAGGTCATGAATAACGTACAGTTAAGGGACAAACCCGAGGTCATGAATATACGTACAGTTAAGTGACAAACCCGAGGTCATGAATAACGTACAGTTAAGGGACAAATCCGAGGTCATGAATAACGTACAGTTAAGAGACAAATCCGAGGTCACGAATAACGTACAGTTAAGGGACAAATCCGAAGTCATGAATAACGGACAGTTAAGGGACAAATCCAAGGTCATGAATAAGGGACAGTTATGGGACAAATCCGAGGTCATGAATACCGTACAGTTAAGGGACAAATCCGAGGTCATGAATATACGTACAGTTAAGTGACAAACCCGAGGTCATGAATAACGTACAGTTAAGGGACAAATCCGAGGTCATGAATATACGTACAGTTAAGTGACAAACCCGAGGTCATGAATAACTGACAGTTTAGGAACAAACCCGAGGTAGATGCAACAAGAGCCCTAAATCACCAGACATATCTCATTTCTATTTTTACAGATGTGAACGAATGCAACACCAACAATGGCGGGTGTCATCAAGAATGCTGCAATACGATTGGTTCATTCACCTGTAGATGTAAACCCGGGTACGACTTGGCGAGGGACGGAATATCCTGTATAGGTAAGTGTTTGGAACAAAAATTGTTTATTCCTTTTGTTTGTCTGATCACCACATTGTCAGTTATATATCATGACGTCTCCTGGGTAAGATAACAGTACTTCCGGTCCATGTATCCTTACACTCGCGGGAATCATTCATGAATCCTAGGTACGTTATCAGTTTTAGTAATATTTGAGCCGAATTACGAGAAAACCAACGTTGTGGACTCTGCGTAAAGTATCCACCCTGATCAGCCTAAGCATGCCGCGCAGGCTAAACCGGACAGACACATTTCGCCATATGTGGATTTTCTGTTTCAGGAATAATTTCTCTATACCTCTATACCCCTGAGACGAAATGTGTCGGCCCGGATTAGCCTTATTGATCTGGATCGATACATTACGCAGAGTCCATAATGTTGGTTTTCTATTGGAACGGTTCATATGTCAAACAGGTGTTTCTCTAGGAGCAGCACAGCTTAACTAATATACACAGATGACATAATAAACTATAAATATGTCATGGAGGCACGGGCTGACCCGTCTCTAAAACTATAACAGTTTAATCTGTCCTCAGAATTGCTCAGAAATAAATTCGCTTTCCAACTTGACCAATCAGAATCCTTATTTGAAACATTGAGTTAATTTCTGAGCACTGAGGACGTTTTTCGAGTTCTATAGTTTTGGGACCTAGGTAAATTCTCTCACCGCAAAGTACAAGTCCTAAAGGAATGTTTTGTCTTAAGAATGATTATGTTACTGCTTCACAAACACTTATATGCATAACCTATGAACCAGACTCACAGAAGAAGCTTACACACGTATGGACGTAATGTGTGCACAGTGTAAATCATGATCAGACTGTGAATATGGAGATATTGACTTGGATCTACGCTGTGCATAGAAGAAGCCAACTTGTATCCTTTCGAAACGAGGGACTGTTTCCTAAATCTTGGTCACGGATTCGATGCCGATTCAGCAACATACCCAATGAGCTGTTCCACGAGAAAAACCAACATTATGGCCTCTACGTAATGTGTCGACCCAGATCAGCCTGCGCAGTCCGCGCAGGCTAATCCAGGCCGATACATTCCGTCTAAGGGGTATATAAGTATAGAGTAATGATTCCTGAAACAGAACATTTACAGGAGGGGAAATGTTTCTGTCCGGGTTAGCCTGTGCGGCATGCTTCGGCTGATCCGGGTCGATGCTTTACGCAGAGTTCACACTGTTGGTTTTCTCGCGGGACGGCGCGTCATATGGTTTAGGTGTAGATTCATACCCACTTACGTCGTCTGTACAGTCTGATCATGACAGTGAGTCTTTTCCGCCGTCCAGATATCTGTCTGTCCAACTGTTCGCCAGTTCGTGTCTCCGTCACGCCTTGATAACTTACTGACATACATGTCTGTACCTGTATTTGCAGGCGACACGCGTGTTCACTTGAACACTCTCATTATTATCGTTATAATCATAACCAGGGCTCTAGATAGTGAGCATTTTTCATGTTCTAAAATCCTTATTTGACATTCAAACCCTATGTTGTGGGTATTCAAAAGAATCGTCTCAGTGAGACGATTCTTTTGAGTACCCACAACATAGTATTTTGTTGGGTTATAAGAGGAATATTGTGGGGAAAAGACCTGTTCACTCCCTCTTATATAGTCCTCTGATCATTACCATTAGTATTACTATTATTATAATTGTAAAATAATGATAATGATTATCCTTAGTATAAGTTATCATTATATTTATCATCATTACTACTACCATTGTCATTATCTCAGATATTGACGAATGCCAGATACACAATGGAGGGTGCGAGCATAAGTGCATAAACATGGAAGGTGGTTATAGATGTGACTGTCCAAGAGGCCAGAAATTACACGCGGATAAAAGATCGTGTCTTGGTAAGGTTGAAATAATTATATCAATTATTGGGTCGCGTCTAGCGACATGGGATCTTATTGACCATTTGAGTTGGTATCATTTCAACTCTGTCCCAATTTTTTTGACAGAAACTGTAGCAGGGAACTTTTGAAAATATTATGATAAAAGGAACAATAGTTCATGAAGAGCAATGATTCCATTTTCCGCAATGTTTTCATCTCCATTCAATGATAAAACTTTCATATAAAGAGATTTTTCATATTTTTGTCAACACGTTTTTAATTTATACTGCTGCAGATTGCATATGTTTTGGGAAAGGAATAAAAAAATTTTTTTTTTTTTTTTTTAAATCTGCATTTAAGTTTATATCTCATACAGGCGGACAGTCAAAACCATGTTGAGACTCTGCATTACATTTTGCACTGTCTTACCTGATTGTTCACTGTTCTCTCAAACAACAACAAGGTACCCGAATTACTTGACGACACTCATTTATATATTAAAACAGCGCAGTGCTTTCTTGTTAGTTTTGCTATTCGATTGGCATGGACCTGCGGCTATACGGGCTAATGTACAATGTGTTGGATTAACATTTACTAACGACGTCCCAGATTGATTAACACTTACTAACGACGTTCTCAGTCTGATTAACACTTATTGACGACGTTTCATACTAATTAACACTTACTAATGACGTCTCAGATTGATTAACACTTACTTACGACGTTCTCAGATTGATTAACATTTACTTACGACGTTCTCAGATTGATTAACACTTACTTACGACGTTCTCAGATTGATTAACACTTACTTACGACGTTCTCAGATTGATTAACACTTACTTACGACGTTCTCAGATTGATTAACATTTACTGACGATGTTCTTAGACCGATTAACATTTTACAAAACTTTATTAATCAGCATTCTTGGTTCTACAATAGCGTTTCCAGTTAGGTGATCTGAATTTATTATTATTCTCACCAGAGGTCTAGATAAAGATTGTTGGCAAACTGATTCTTTTCGTGCAATACGTCTTATTTCATCCCATCCGACAGTATAGAGTTGGAACTGAACATGTTCGTACCACTGAGACAATTATTTTAAGTACATGTACATATACATATGGTTTTGATGCTAAATAAGTATTTTACAATATACAATACGCCTTTTTATCCAGAACTCTGTCTCAGTTTTAGTAATTGGGCAAGTTGATCTCAAATCAAAATGATTACAAAGGTCACCTATTGCAATGGCGTCCACAGGTTAAGATTGAATTTATACATCAGTGATCACAATAATGAAGATGTGAGTCTGTCTCTGTACGTGCATTCCTGTTTTAAATCAATTCAAGGAGAAGTACATCAATTCTTTTCGGGGAGAGAAATAAATCAATACATAATATGCTTCATAGAAGTTATTATTCTTCTGTCAAATCGACGTTTTCCCTCCCCAGATCGTTCACTCTCTCCATTTTCTATAATTGGACATCGCCCATTAACGTCAAAATGATCGCTGTCTCGGCCCATAGTCGGTCCGTACGGCCATTTACTTAATCGTTTAATCGTGCGACATTAGACAAATGTTTCCTTATGTCTTTAAACCATCAGCATTTATTGTTTTTTACGCCAGTTTATTATTATATCTGTTTTTGTCTATAAACGTTTACTTAATATCGGTACAATGTACCAATGTATCAATCAATTGTTACGATAATTTCGATTTTTATACAGAATTCCTCGATGGCCAATTACAAAATGTATCATATGTATGTCAGTGCGTTCCGGATTCGATTCCAGTCGCAGCTGTCATGATTTTGTGCCGCTTTACATGTCACATTTTCTTTCTGGTACTAAAGTCAAACAGGGAGCATTGTTAAGCCTTGGAGCGTCGTGAGTAAACCTGAGCGGTCCCCCATGAAAATTAAAATTAACTCTAATGTAATAATAACAAGGTGTGCAAAAATCCTACTGGCGCAGCCTTGTACATGTATATAATTCAAACGGCGCAAGACGCCAACAAAATCGAAATCAATTTTATAGCGAGGAAACCATGCTACGAACATACGACAAGTTCAGAACAAATATCAATACATATTTAATGACGGTAAGGGAACATTTACGGGATGTTATACATATACGTGTATGTCATTTAGGACAAATGTACAAAATGATGACAAAGATCGTATGTTTCATACATACAGCGTTTATCAGCTAATGGGGTTAAGTTAACTTCAGTCAAACCTGTGTTAGTGAGCACCTGTGTTGAGCCAACAACCTGTATTAAGCGGCCACTTGACGGTTAGCCAAAGACGAGAGCTATTGTCATGGCCCTGGCGTCGTCGGCGGCGGCGTGTTCGTCCGGTTAAAGTTTTTTGTTCAGCTCAGCTTTTGTTCAGTTTTCTCCCTATCAGTCGAGCGTCCGTGAAGCACGCGGTGCTCTTGTTATATTTGACATGTATTAGGCAGCCACCTGAGTTCAGCAGCCACATTTTGACACTCCACTGGGTGGCTGCTTGAAAACAAGGTTGACTGTATATTTTCACAGAATTAAATACAACAGACGAATTGGATGCCGATCACCAACATTCTCTTCTTACTAACAACATCCCTACTGGTTCAGCTAACACTGATAATACTAAGCATGTACCCATAGTAAACAATAACGAACTCACAGATAACGACAATAAAACAGTCATCGAGGAACATGAGGACGAGATACACGAAACTGCTGAACCTGACAATGATTTACAAGTTCATCTGGTCGATAAAGATGGTGTTGATGAAAAGGGAGAAGACTCTGGTGATCCTCTTGCGTCATTGAAAGTAGAGGAAACCATGGAAACGAGGTTAAATGACCAATCAGCGTCGAAGGTGAACACGTGGGATAGGTTGTTTGGAGAGAACCCGATAGCAATGAAGCTGACCAATAGACGAAGACCTCTGTCGTATACGGGTCATGATACCGGTAATCTAGGCATTGTGGTCACGTGTACAGTATTTGTGGCATGAGTGTTGCTTGCTTGTCCATTTTATTAAACTGTTTTAACTCTCTCCTTGGTTACGTATAAACATATTATTCGTTCATTTATTATTTTGAGTCACGTCAAAGTGGAAACGGGATCTTGTAGAAACCTCGTTTTGAATGGTTTGTTTGGAAATAGGATTGAAAAGAACAGTGCTATTTTTCTAGTATATTTATGCTGTACGATACATGAAGGACTGTATTCCATGTAGTCTTATACCGAAGGATCTGCCGACATTGTACATATAGGATCTGACATTCGTTGTCGTTTTATATAAAGTTTTATTAAACGAGTTCAAGAAAGATGTTATTAATAACAAATTTCTTGTTCGAATTTAATAAAACTTTATGAAATGACAACGAATGTCAGTTTCCTTCTATCACATGACGAAACACAAAAAGAAAATCGGTTTTTCGTTGCCAGAAAATAGTCCCAACATGTAATACTTAATAGAATGTTAACTAATCACTCAAAAATATATTTTTATGACCGATAATGGTCCCTTTACCTCGTCCATCAATCGTGACGTTTGTGTTTACCGGATACACGTTCTCCGCTATTTTGTAATCATTCGCGGATGAATACACAACTAGTGATTCGGTCATGTTACGTTACACGTGTCACATATAAAGAAATACGTAATGGGTATATTTTATCGGATACAAGCATTGGCATGTGATACATATATGTACGGGTGTGTCGGACGACCTATTTTCCACATATTCTACAAGATCCCTATTCTCTTAACGTGATCATTTTCTTTAATTTCTAGGAACATAAGCCAGTTATTATTTTATTTGAATAATGTGTCTTTTACCTTTAGTAAGCTGTTCTAGATACCGTTTTATATTTACAATTGTTTTTGTTTTTTCTAGGAACATAAACCAGTTATTATTTTATTTGAATAATGTGTCTTTTACGTTTGTAATTTTAGCACATTGCCTATAGTAGACTGTCTCGCAATATTTGGTGTAAATGCTAAATGCGATCAAACTACTACTATTACATGTATTTATGAAAGTAATTATATTAACAAATAGAAGATGTTTCAACCTAATACAAATTATCACATTTTTTTACCCAGATTCTGTGTATGAATTGTATATATTCTTATTTTAAGTTTTCATGAAATTCTATAATTGTATAATTTAAATAACGAATTAGAGACAACGAATAGTGTATGTTAACACTCTAAGGTAGACGTCGGTTTAACAATGAGGGTTTACCCATTCAAACCCAAGAGTACGGGACTCGAGTCCGGACATACTAGAATCCGAGACGCATTTTTGATCACCAATATACCCGAGAACTGGTTTTGAGTGTTACCAGGAAGAACGCAATTCATGTCAATAATGTAATCGTAACCATCTTCTGTACTAATAGTTCTTGATCCTTCCATTAATACATGTCTAAGAAGACATTGAATCAGAGAGATAACGTCGGGCCCTTGATCCATGAGTATCCAGGAAGCAGGCATCAATAGTTATCAATGTTAATTAAAAGAAACTGTTCTTAACACAGGTGCCAGTCTCGTTTTAAATCTAAAAATAGCATTTTACTATATATTGTCAATATATAGTAAAATGCTATTTTTAGATTTTTAACAAGACTGGCATCTGTGGTTCTACAGTCGATGTAAAACTAATTAAGCCTAAAATACATTCTCAAGATTAAGACTTGAATAGGTTTTTAGCTCACCTAAGCACGAAGTGCAAGGTGAGCTTTTGTGATCACTCACCGTCCGGCGTCCGTCGTCGTCGTCTGCGTCGTCGTCGTCGTCGTCGTCGTCGTCGTCGTCGTCGGTGTCTGTTAACAATTTCCTACAAATGACTTCTCCTACTAAACCAATTGACAGATTTTAAAATAACTTCACAGGAATGGTCCTTAGGTGGTCTTTTGGTTGCTGCGGCATCAGAAAAGGGGAAAATTGCCAAATCTTAAAAAATCTTCTTGTCCAAAAGTACTGGCCCGATTTGAAAATTACTTTGTATAAATGTTCAAATATTTCCGATCCGTTGAAAAACATGGCCGCCAGGGGGCGGAGCTTATTTTCCTTATATGTGCATTGTTAAAACTTTAAAAATCTTCTTGTCCAAAAGTACTGGCCCGATTTGAAAATTATTTAGCACAAATGTTCCTTGGGGCACCCTTTATAAAGACTGTTCAAATATTTCCGATCCGTTGAAAAACATGGCCGCCAGGGGGCGGAGCTTGTCCTTATATGTGCATTATAAAATCTTTAAAAATCTTCTTGTCCAAAAGTATTGGCCCGTTTTAAAGATAATTTTGCACAAATGTTCCTTCGGGGACCTTCTACCAAGATTGTTCAAATTAATCTGATCCGTTGAAAAACTTGGCCGCCAGGGGCGGGGCTTGTTTTCCTTATATGTATAGAGTATAAAACTTTGAAAACTATTGAAGTTCTTAATCAGTTGAGCTATATAGGGCCATCATGGCCCTCTTGTTTCATGTTATGGTAGGTTTATCTACTGTGAGCAGTGTTTTGAAATACAGTTAAGAACAGCTGTTGTATGTGTATGTGTGATTTTATAAGCAATAGGTATTTTTTTCAATTTTAATTAATATGACATTAAATCCATAGACCTAGGCTTAACATATTTGACAGAGTCCTATAATCTCAGTAGAAAGTATTGAACTACAATTTGCTCGACAACAAAGAGGTGAACAGTGTTGTCATTTAGGAGTTCTTGGTTCTTACAGTTGATTGATTAAGCTTTTTAACCTCACGGTACTCTTTCACTAGTTTGTTTTCTCTTTGTAATTAAACTTTACGCCCTTCTACTCACTTGTTAAATCAATACCATCGAAAGTCGTACCGACGAAAAATACGTTCGTTCAGTTTGTAAACATTGCAGGCCCCCTTTTCAAGATGCACAACAACAAATCATTGACACCAGCCTACTATGTCGGCATGAATCAAGGACACCTCATGCGATGAATTAGTTTCATATTCTTTTACAACGCATGCGCATTAATGTTACGACAAATAGAAGGAAACATCGACTATCCGGGGTTTTATTATCTGACACGGCCCAATTTACTGGAAGACGTATGCAAATTGTCGGAGCGTAGTGAAATCTAAGGCAAAAGATTAATTGTTTTGTCTTTTTATGTCGCTGTCATTTGCTTTGATTATATCTTTAGTCTAGAGCCGGGCGATATACAGATGTTGATATTTACGCGCTTGCGGCTCGTAACATAAAAAATCAAAACAAAAACAACATTGTACTCAGTTGTCGCTTAGAGCAAGTGTTGTTGTTTTGGCAAGCTTTTACAACAAGTTGTGTACGAATTCATATGCATTTTAATTGATTTATAATTATACTTATTTGCGAGCAGTGAACATTGTGATCTGTGAAAGCCTACGTATCCTTGTCATATTTAACTAAATGGTATCACATGCGCGTTTGATATATGTCCAAGTCATGTCGAAACGATGCGTTGAATATGGCCATAATAAATGTAAGTGTTTAAGAATTATGAAAAAAACTATTTTGTGCTTCGCCTTCCTTTTATTTTGCATGTTTTTAATATGTACATTCGATTTGTTTACTTCTTTATCAATACGAATTGCCGTACATCTACACGATTATACATTTTTTTTATGATATTACCATATGATATTTGCGACTAGTAAAGACCAAAGGCAAGCAGTGCAATTTACAGTGCCTGGTCTGAATCTGCACTGTTCACAACATTGTCACAGAAGCATTACAGAAACGTATAACATGCATGCTTGAATTGAATGAGATACTATTCATGAACATGTCGGTTATTTCGCCCTTTACTTTTCCCAGCGTACTCTAAGGGAAATTAATCTTGAGATCAGCACACTATATGACGGGCTTTTCTCAGGGCGGGCTTTTCTCTAGGCGTAGATAATAATTAGTGGTTTACGTTTAATAAGGGTTCTATTGTTTTTCAGATGCTGGTGGATATATTCGTGATGTCGTTTAGAATTGTCATATTACTTAATGTAATACTTAAATTGTATTGTATACTCAGTGTGTGTATACCACGTGACTTTTGACGTCATATTTGCATGGTCAGACAGCAATAATTGCTCTTGGTAAGAATGTAAAAACAATGGTAACTTTTTTATTTCTCACCCTTTTTAATGAAACATGGCGCAGTCTACGCCGCTTACAATGTCCTATCTCCGTTGTGTTACAGAAGTTTGATTGGTGTTCTAGTTTTTCCAAACACTTCGAAGAACCTGTTCTCAAAATCCAGTTTTGACAATGCTCCGACTGTCGGCGATATTAATATTTTTTGAGAAAACGTTCATCGAAGTGTTTGAAGAAACTAAACAAGCGTACACTGCGCCATGTTTCATTAAAAATGATGAAGAAATAATAAAGTTACCTTTGTTTTTACTTCTAAACCGAAGAAAAATATTTCTGTCCACCGTAGCATTTGTGACGTGAAAGTCACGTGGTATACACACACTGATAATCATGGGTATGTTTCCCATTGATTGTGTCAATAAACTTGTAAACATGTATGTTTTCAGTGGCATATGGATGCGGGGTAGCCAATGGTGGGTGTCAGCATATTTGTCAAGACCAATTTGAGGGTCGATACTACTGTGCGTGTCGTGATGGGTACAAAATGACGGGGGATGGCCGCGGGTGTAAAAGTGAGTCCAGCATTATTGCATTGTTTGATTGAGAAATAGAGAATATTATGTCCCTGACATAAAATATGAACTTTATCTGACGAGGTTGGGAGAATTGATAATTGTCATCTCGAGCCTTTGGCAAGACAATTATCCGTTCTCACAGCCGAGTCAGATAAAGTTTATGTCAAAAGTCAAGGACGTAATATTCTATTTATCTTGCATGTACAATCATGTTTTCAGTTAAATCTATATTCATTTTTAACTACTTTTAAGAAATAACTTATATTTCAGAAAAGTAGTTCCGGCGACTACGTCATTTCTAATGAGCAGATTAGCAGATTATGTGACGTATAACACTGGTATGGTAAACCTTTTGTTTACATGTCTACTGGTATGATAAACTTTTATCTTTATCTGGCTACTTATTTTTAGAAATGACGTAATCACTGGAACTACTTTTCTGAAATATAAATAAGCCGTTCCACTAGAAAACCAACTGTTTTGACTGCGAAAAGTATCGACTTGGATCACCCTAAGCATGCCGCGCAGGCTAAACCGAACAAACACGTTTTGACTCCTGTGGATTTTCTGTTTCAGTCGGAACTCTTTAGCTTCCGTATGACGTGTGTACATAATGTAATTCGGCGCGTATTTGTGCACGTGCGTGACGTCATTCTATTATAGGTGACACTTAAACTTATCCAAATTTTGCATTGAAAGTTGCATTTAAGGTTTTTTTATATCATCACTAGTGATGATATCATTTTTGCCGGAACTACTTTTTTTAGATTTGGAACATCTTTCGAATTTAAAGTGGGTTTAATACTAGGAATTTTAAAAAAACTCAGACCGAATACTAGGAAAATGACGTCACGTCAGCGGTTTTGACGTCATAACGCTAGTCATTTGGCGCCAAATAGAAGCAGCAGTATTTGGTTACGTAACATTCATACGCCTAAGGCCAAGTCATTTTTTTTTAATAGGTTTCTTTAAAATAAAGGGGAGATTTATTCCAGATATATAATAAATAGAATAACTAACTGCATGTTTTTGATATCGAATTTATGTCACTCGGGAACAAAGGGGTAATTTGGTGTAAAATCACTCAACCTACGGTTTCGTGATTTTAACCAAATTACCCCTTTTTTCCCTTGTGACATAAATTCTATATCAAAAACATGCAGTTAGTTATTCTCTATATCTCTTTAAAAAAGCACAATTATAAAAAAAGTTCAATGATTTGGCCTTATATTGCATTAAATCATATGAAAACAGAAAGAAAAAAACATTGATCATCCTTATGAATATTAACACTACGGTCTGAACTCTTAAATGAATTGTGTTGGTATTTGCACTTCCGCATTTGTATTTGCTATTTAAATCATTGTTCATATATTGCTTACTACTTGGTACCTCTATAAGTGTTATGTCACTATCACGCATGTCATTGCTTATAGTATACAAAGGTAATGAAAGTGTTCAAACCAATATAGAAAACAAAATAGTCTTACTATAATTTGCTATCCTAATTATTTTTACAATACGATATGTATTTCCAATGAGCTTAACTTCTTTTTTGCATCCCAATCTCTAAACCTACATGGTACATATCGCCGTGACGCGATCAGCTTAAGTTCAAACATATACAGTTATTAAATTATTGTAATTGGAGATAAACTGATTTGCAAAAGATCTATTTCCAAAGTGTTAGGATCGTCTTTCTGCAAACAAGCATCCATGTCCATATACATTTCATATTGAGCCGCGAGAATACCAACATTATGGCCTCTGCGTAATGTATCGACCAATATCAGCCTGCGCAGTCCGCGCAGGCTAATCCGGGCCAACACATTCCGTCTCAGGGGGATAGAAGTATAGAGTAATGATTCCTGAAACAGTAACTCCACAGGAGGCGAAAAGTGTCTATCCGGGTAAGCCTGCGCGGCATGCTTAGGCTGATCCGGGTCGATACTTTACGCAGAGTCCACACTGTTGGTTTTCTCGCGGGACGTTACTAGTACTGTGTAGTCCTTTTCAAACGTGGTCAGGCCACCTCTCTCACACGATCCCCATTTGTCCTGCTTAAAAAGTTAAACAAACAATGTCGTGTTTGTCCACACACAATTTTCCAAAAGTTGACGAATCAATAATCGTGCATACATACACAATTTCCAGTTAATTAAACTTACACGGGATAAACTATCCGGGGATATTTCCCACAGTCCTTGTTGGCAATTATCCTAGAAAATTGCGCCATGAAAAATTAATGGGTAATTACTTATTCAATAGAATGAATCAGGAACAGTGACAAATAACGGATGGTAACACAGGAATCGACATGTAAATGCTTAAAGTGACATCTGACGTTTTAGTTTGTTAATCTTGTACACACATGCTTAACAGTTCAACCTGTACTCTATGTAAGGGTTTGTACATGTACGCTCTGGTGACGTGTGATCACGTTTCAACAAATTCCCCAGCCTTGAAAGTAGAGAAAAAATAACAATATTCTAACTTTCGAATCTCTCATCATTAATGAGAATTAAGAAAATATCCTATTTAGACTTTGTTAATTCATTAATAACATTTTCAGATATGTTTAACAATCACCGGGCCAGTAACCCTACTCTCTGTCTGTCTGTCTGTCTGTCTGTCTGTCTCTCTGTCTGTCTGTCTCTCTCTCTGTCTGTCTGTCTCTCTCTCTCTTTCTCTCTCTGTGTCTATCTCTCTCTCTCTCTCTCTCTCTATGTATATATATCTCTCTCTATCTCTCTCGGTGTCTCTGTCTCTGTCTCTCTCTCTTTCTCTCTATGTCTCTCTCTGTCTCTCTCTATCTCTCTGTCTCTTCTCTCTGCATCTCTTCTCTCTCTCTCTCTCTCTCTCTCTCTCTCTCTCTCTCTCTCTCTCTCTCTCTCTCTCTCTCTCTCTCTCTCTCTCTCTCTCTCTCTCTCTCTCTCTCTCTCTATGTCTCTGTCTCTGTCTCTCTCTTTTTTTGCCTATTAAATGCTCTATAGTCTTGATTCCCTTTCTTTATATTTGTTGTTTAACTTTCCTATGTCACAGGTGCCAGTCTCGTTTAAAAATCTAAAACTAGCATTCGACTATATATCAATATATAGTCAAATGCTATTTTTAGATTTTAAACGAGACTGGCCCCTGTGTTCCTATGTATGTGCTGAGTAAAAAAAATTTGGAAAGGGAGAACAATGGAGCAGTGCTACAGAAAAACTAACCACATGGCAAGTGAGACCAGTGAAGACATAGCTCGTGCTTGGCCTCCCCACAATCTGATCAGGTTCTGCACTAATCGCTAATTAATTTTTAAAGAGGTATCGTGCAAGAATCATCAGACATGCACTGTACATTATTTAGATCATATGATTCGGATTGGCAAATTTGTCATTTTCTCTTCTTGTCATAACAAGTTCTTATCTTGATTCTAGAAGAAACAGACCAAGACAATGTAAAGTTTTATTTGAATATAAGCAATGCTGGAAACTTTCTGACAAAGAAAGAAAACTATGTTTTAAAGCTTGTTTGTTATCCTTTTCCAACAATGTTGCCAACAAGTAGTCTGCTGCATGTAGGCGACTGTAACGGAGCTGGTGATACACGGTCTTTGGTGAACATTTACTAATTAATAATATTTGAAATATGGCTCGAGTCCTTTACGATATATGAGCCGTTCCACGAGAAAACCAACATTATGACATTTGCGTAATGTATCGAACCAGATTAGCCTGCGCAAACCGCGCAGGCTAATCCGGCCGACACATTCCGTATCAGGGGTATAAAGGAATAGAGTAATGATTCCTGAAACAGAAAAAACACAGGAGGTGAACATTGTCTGTCCGGGTTAGCCTGTGCGGCATGCTTAGGCTGATCCGGGTGGATGCTCTACGCAGAGTCCACAATGTTTGTTTACTCTTTGGACGGCACTTATTATAAAGCCAGTAAACCTTTTGAAATAAATGTAGTAAACGGGAAAAAAGTTTCCTTCTTTTTTGCCAATGTTTTTTTTTAACTCTTTCACTGCCGAATCTAACAAAGTCAAATTGTCCATGTTTCCATTTTTCGTCCAATAGGACATTTTGTAAAATTTAAATAAAATTTAATTTTTTAAGTGGCAAACAATGCAGATTTCAGGAGAGACAGCTCGTTATAAGCTGTCTTACCTGAATCTGCATTGTTTGCTAAAGCCTTCAACTGCCTTTGACAGCGAAAGGGTTTAAAGATGTCAGTTGCAGACATGTATTATTTGGGCAAAGATAAAAATTAAACTTATTTCCAGGTTCCGATCCATGTCGAGACACTAACGGAGGCTGTGATCACCGATGCGAGAACGATAACGGCCGACCTGTGTGCAAATGCTGGAAAGGATACGTGCTTAATAGTGACTTCAAGACGTGTGACGGTAAGATTGGATTTGCGTCCTCTGGTTCTACGACATAACATGGTGTTGTTCCAAGGTTTACTTTGGTGTTTATCGAGGGCTTGGCGTGAAACGGTTGTAACTAAAATTGGTATTCTTTTTCACTAAGGTTTATCGTCTCACCATAAAGTCATTTTTCTTGGTAAACAATGAAAATTTAGGTGCCATTGCTCGTTCTGAGCAATGGCACCTAAATTTACATTGTTTACAAAGGGGTCAAAATTGCCCCTAAAACCAGAGTTTTCAAAATAGGTTTTTAGTTACAACCGTTTCACGCCAAGCCCTCGATATGTGCTATCAAAACCCCGCAATCTAGTTAACTCTTTCCCACATACAACACATCTGCAGCAGACGACTTTGAACTATCTTAGCCAAAAAACAAAAAAAACTTTGGAAATAAAAGTATAGCTATTGAAAAAAGGGCTTGAAAACGTAGGGGCAAAAGGAAGGAATTGCTCATTATGAGTAAATGTTCCATTTGCTTCAATGTTTTCAAAAAAATCGTCTGTTGCAGATGCGTTAGAGAGCGTCTATAGGTGATAAAGGATTAATGCTGTGTCGGTTTCGATGCAGCTGTAGGATCTATCCTAGCTTTGAAAACTATATATGTTCTGTATTTAATATTGAAAATTCCACTACAGTTAAAAAGCAAGTTATTTGTGTAACACAATTATTTGTGTTAACTGACTAGGCATATTATAATTCCGTTTTATGATTTGTGTTCTATACTGTACTTCGGGCCGGAAGCCTAATTTCTGAATACTATCTTGTAATTTGTAACATGTAGTTAAAACAACGACATGCGATAACTGTAAGGCCGGTAATCTCAGATATGTGTGCGTGTACGTGCTGAAAAAGTGACATAAAAGGTGCTGAATTCCAGATGGAGATCAACATTTTAAAATTTTAAAACTTCTGCATATTTCTTATAGTGAAAACAAAGTAAGTAATACGTAGTTCAAAACTATTTTGGCAGAAAATGTTGAAAAACTGCCAATTGAAAGTCATGAATATGTACAAAATTGGTCTACCCAGTAAAAATGAAGCATAAACCATCACTTTTTAGATGTTTATTGTACTGAAAGAGAAATTATAATATTCAAGACATTTTTTGAACAGTTTTAAAACTTTGACTATACTATCTAATTACTGGAGTTCAGCACCTTTAAGACTTTTGACGGTAAGCCTGTGTTTTCCAAATACGTGTCAAAGTGCCGTTTCATGTTCCAAAGTACTTATGTACGTTAGGTAAAACGCGAACTATATTTAACCTGAAAGTCCAAATGCTGGTCAATCTTGAGTCTTTTTCAGTGCAAATGTAGTTGTAACACAACGAAAATGACTGAACAAGTAATCTAAAATTCGACTATTCGATGATAAAGATTTGAATTGAACGCCACTTTCTTCTCTTATTCCACTTGCCGATATGTTTCACCCGCAACACATTCTTACCTAGCATCTGGCTGCAGTGCACCACTGAAAGTAATGAAACGTTCAATTCCATAGAGCTACAAGCACCATAATGCAATTGGAAAGCGTTCGTTCTTACGTTAACATATATTATTTGTTTAGGGAACGAATAACAATTCTATTTGGAAAATTATAAATGATATTCCTACTCGCGTCTGTTCTAATGGAGTGTCATTTGGAAAGGCACACTTCCCAGCATGGTACTATTTGGTCATTGAACGATCATTGATACGTGAACTATAGCCGTGATATAACATAAACACTGTAACAAACTGCTTTAGCCCCCTAGAAAGTAAAGGTTAATCCCCGTAGTAATAAGCCGTCCCGCGAGAAAACTAACATTATGCGTAATGTATCGACCCAGATCAGCCTGCGCAGTCCGCGCAGACTTATCCCGGCCGACACATACCGTCTCATGGGGATAGAGTTATAGAGTAATGATTCCTGAAACAGAAAGTTCACAGGAGGCGAAAAGTGTATATCCAGATAAGCCTTCGCGGCATGCTTAGGCTGATCCGGGTCGATACTTAACGCATGTTGGTTTTCTTGAGGGACGGCTCATTTGTTCCGTTGCTTATTCCAGACAAAGATGAATGCCTAACCAACAAGGAATGTTCCCAGGGCTGTAAAAATACGTTGGGCTCCTATACGTGTACCTGTACGGCCGGGTACCAACTTGGTGTGGATGGACGATCGTGCTATCGTAAGTATATGAAGCAATCCTTAGATAATGGAATTTAAACTGGTCTTTACCACAGGTACCAGTCTCGTTTTAAATCTAAAAATAGCATTTGACTGTATATTGACAATATATTGTCAATATATAGTCAAATGCTATTTTTAGATTTTAAACGAGACTGGCACCTGTGGTCTTTATCCCAGAATGTATATTGTATCACTCCACCAAAATCTATGTTTACGGTACTCAAAACAATTGGCTGATTGGGATGATTCTTGTGTCTTGTGTGTACTCTCAACATTGGGTTTGAGTGTCAAATAAGGGTTTCAGAACATGAAAAAAGCGTAGTAAAGCGTCAGCCCCTCGCATCAAAGGAACCGGGTTCGAATCCTGTGATCAGCAGGTTTTTCCTTTGGGATTTTTCACACAAATGGTGAAAGGTACCGGTTATGTGTCAATGAAGCAGGCAGAGAGCGTGAACAAGCCTGTTTCGCAATCGATTTAAATACGTTTGAACAAAACTTACCCAATAACCGTAAAATAATTTGTCTAAAATCGTATGAAAAAGTAATAATTGACACATCATCAGCAGAATAAGGGTTAAATGTTATTGTTGTATAACTGATTAAACCATCATTAATTGCGGATGACTTTTTACATAATGATAACTGGAGTTGCTTTAACAAGAATTGACAATTAAGTTATTGGAGCTGAAGTATAAGACATACTTATCCTTATTTTTTTGTTCAAGGTTTTATATGACACAGTAAATGTTAAGTTGTTTGCATGTGTTAAGCCTAATTGAATATGTAGGCCTCATTCATTTTGAAAGATATATTTTTCTCTACGATCAAACATGTCCCTAATAGTTAAGCTAGAAAGTAGTCAAACGTTTTATCACATGACAATGCTTGTATCTGATGTGAAATACCCATTACGTATTTCTTTATATGTGACACTTGTAACATAACATGACCGAATCACTATTTATGTATTCATCCGCGAATGTTTACAAATTGGCTGAGAACGTGTATCCGGTTAACACAAACGTCACGATAGATGGACGAGGTTAATGGACCATTTTCGGTCATAATAATATATTTTTGTGTGATTAGTTAACAGTCTATTAAGTATTACATGTTTGGACTATTTTCTGACAGCGAAAAACCGATTGTGTGTGTGTGTGTGTGTGTTTCGTCATGTGATAAAAAGAATCTGACATTCGTTGTCATTTCATAAAGTGTTATTTAGCTATTCCAAGAAATTTGTTATTAAGCTCGCCACTTATTACACATTTCTTGAACTCGTTTAATACAACTTTATATGAAATGACAACTCATGTCAGATCCTATATACATGTATCTGTTACAAAGAAAGAGTAAAGCGAAGCAACACAAGTAGCTTATAGAATAAGATTAAAATGGCTGCACTTTGAAAAGTACGAGACATGTCAAGAAAATAAGAAAAAAAAAAAAAAACATTTGGAATATGTATTAACCCTTCGCTGAATTTCTGCAATTTCTATCACCGTCAACTTTTTGCATAAGTATTTGATTTGCAAATAGTTCGTGGATACGACGATAATAATATGCTGAATATTCTCGATCTACATTGAAGCCGTCCCGCAAGAACACCAACGTTATGGTCACTGCGTAATGTATCGACCCTGATCAGCCTGCGCAGTCCGCGCAGACTGATCCGGACCGACACATTCCGTCTCAGGGGGATATAGGTAAAGAGTAATGATTCCCGATACAACAAATCCACAGGAGGCGAAAAAGTGTCTATCCGGGTAAGCCTGCGCGGCATGCTTTAGCCTGATCCGGGTCGATACTTTACGCAGAGTCCACAATGTTGCTTTTCTCGCGGGACGCGTCATTGTGGATTAAAATGGTGCATATTATGATACGCAAATGTCTCGTAAAGCAGGTTAAGGACTATCGTGTTTCTGTAAAACATAAATCTGGTATTCTGACATAGAACGTCGTACCACGATATTCCCCCCGAAAAAAAATATGGAAACTGATAATTAGACACGGCCGTTTGGGACCCATTGCGCAAATCTGACTGAGTAAACATTATTGAATCTCTTTCATAGTACCACGTTATATGCGACGTTCCCCGCGCCGCTGCCGGGAAAATTGATTGAAATATAACAATATAATTCACTTATGGCCAATTGAGAAATCAGAAATAATCAGAGAAAATATGATACTTGTCAGTAGCGTTCAGGAATGATTGAGAAGGAATTGAGCGATTATGAAAACCCATGCACTTTTTTCGCGGCAGACCTCTCTCTCCCCGTTCATTTCTCGATCGAAATATGTGTGGGGCGAAAAGAAAGATAATTTTTTTTTAGGAGAAAATAAGGACGGCAATAAGAATTTGTTGACTCGCGTTTTAGTCCAAATCCTTTTTTACTGATTGACCTCCCGACTTCTTTTTAAGTCACGTGATTTCATTTAAACGGCATCATGTGAAATTTGGATATGTGTTTTTTGCGTGCATTAAATTATTAGGATTTAAACTCATGACTAATATCCTTCAGAATCTTATTCTGAAATGTGATGCCATAAAGCAAATATGTCCATTATATTTTTGACATTTTGACCTTTGAAACACCTGGGATATTTGCTGCTATAATACAGATTTTCTGCGATTGCAAATCCAATTACCTGCAGCCTGTTTCTACTTGGCACTTTTCTTCTATTTATATTAGAATTGAAAGATGATGAAAGAAATAGAAATATGTTTATTCAGTCTTTACAATAATATATGCCTCCGACCCAAATTACAACATACAATCATGTATATATTACAATAATATGAATCGAGTGGAAGATTAGTTATTTAGCTATTTCAAGATCTGTCCGTTTCAGAGCTTTGATAACATAGACATATTAACATGTAAGTGATTGTACATCTTTAAAAGAACGGCTTGATGTGAACTCCTCTTATATCTTTGAACATGGTGTAATGAAACAAGAAGTGTTCCTCATTCTCAATACAATTCTAACATTTTAGTCAAAACCGCTGATCATAAGGTATATATAGGATCGGAGTTGTCATATTATATTAAGTTTTATTAAACGAGTTTAAGAAATTGGTTATTAAGCGAGCCTGTGGCGAGCTTAATAATAAATTTCTTGGACGAGTTTAATAAAACTTTATGAAATGACAACGAATGTCAGATTCTTTTACGACAAGAAAAAATCGTTTTTTCCCTGTCAGAAAATAGTCCCAACATGTAATACTTAATAGAATGTTAACTAATTACACAAAATTATATTTGTATGACTGATACTGGTCCTATTACCTCGTCCATCTATCGTGACGTTTGTGTTTACCGGATACACGTTTTCAGCCATTTTGTAAACATTCGCGGACAAATACACAAATAGTGATTCGGTCATGTTATATTACACGTGTCACATATAAAGAAATACGTAATGGGTATATTACATCGCATACAAGCATTGTCATGTGATAAACTATTATACCTTCCAGACTGAATGGGGGAGAAGTCCACTTCTTAGAAAGCATTTGTGTCTGACATAGTTTCTGCTAATACAGTCAATATATATTTTATAAGAAAAATTCAGCGAAATAAAGTTATAAAATCGGATCTTTTTAGAACCTTTTAAATGAACAGATAGTTTCTGTTTGTAAATGTCAAAGCTTTGTTACATGAATACATGCGAAAACTGGTTTTCATCCGTAAAAATTAGGTACGTTAACCATTTCCCTCATATAGACGCTTTCTGACGCCTCTGCAGCAGACGACTTTTTGACACATAGCAACAAAAGAAGAAATTGCTCAGAACGAGCAATTTCTCCTTTTGCCACAATGTTTTTCACTTTTAGTCATAGGTTATCCATTCAATTATAGAGATTTTCTGTTTTTTGACAAAATATGTCTGCTGCAGAATTATCGTATGAGGGAAAGGGTAAACCATTTCCAATAATATAACAGGTCTTTGACCCGTTCAATGCCGATTTTCACAAAGTCGACTCTATCGTGTTGAAAATTGGACCACTCCATTTTTCGGCCAAAAAATATTTGGTAGAATTTTAAAATGTCTAAGTGGCAAACAATGCATATTTCAGGAAATTCAGGAGAGACGTCGCATTACAATGTTTTTCATCTGAATCTGCACTGTTTGCAAAAGCCTTAAACACTGCTCATTATGTTTTTAAATTGGCCTACTTCTACAGAAACGTCAGATGCACATTGCTAAGTCCCGTTTTAGTACTAAGGGAAATAACTTCGGCTGAACTTTTAAGAGAAATAATTGCATGTCATAAGGAGAAATGAAGATTTCTTCAAATGAGCCAACCAACATTATGGTCTCTGCGTAATGTATCGACCCAGATCAGCCTGCCCAGTCTGCGCAGACTGATCCGGACCGATACATTCCGTCTCAAGGGTATAGAGGTATAGATTAATGATTTCTGAAACAGAAAAATCCACAGAAGGCGAAAACTGCCTATCCAGGTAAGCATGCGCAGCATGCTTAGGCTGATCCGGGTCGATACTTTACGCAGAGTCCATAATGATGTTTTTTTCGCGGGACGGCCCATCTATACACTGTTCACATTTGACTTGTATAACCTTTTCCCCCATATAGACGCTTTCTGACGCCTCTGCAGCAGACGGCTTTTTGAAAACATAGTGACAAAAGGAGAAATTGCACAAAACGTGCAATTTCTCCTTTTGCCACAATGTTTTCCACTTTCAGTCATAGGTTATCCATTCAATTATAGAGATTTTCTATTTGTTGACTAAATATGTTCAAAGTCGTCTGCTGCGGAATTGTCCCGGTATGAGGGAAAGGGTTAAGCTTGTAAGAAGCCTCTGTCAACGGAAGTGCTCAGTCTGATAAAACGGACCAGATCTACGAGCAGATCTGAAACTATACTGTTCCGAAATGTCAACTTCTACATTTCCCCCTGTTATTAATGGCTTCGGCTCAGTGTTTCGAGCATACCACTTCGACTGATACACTGTTATCAGGATGAACTCAACTCTTTTAAAAAGTAATTCATGGAGGAAATGTCATGATATGACGGATGTCGTTAAAAGTGGCATAAACACCATATAAAGAGAACGATTACGTTATTATATATGCATTTGGAGAGAAATGATTCGATAAACGGTTCTTTCAATGCATTTACAATGTACCTAAAACAAATAAACAAACATGTGCGAACCCCAACTTTAAACATTTTACACGACCAATTACGTACGCTGAGCAGAAAGGAACAGAACAGAACAGAATTTTATTAACGTATACATATAAATGTATCTTGTTACATACAAAACAGTTTTACATAATATTTTACATTATGTGATAAACAATAGCAATTGACAAGTTCAAAGGAGAATGAACAGAAATTTAAAATGTCATAAACATAGCTTAATAATAACACAGTTTATACTAATTTTGGCTTGAAATAAATTGAAATTATTATTGATAAATAAACAAAATATAAATTGAATACATAAACCTTAAATTGCACATATTTTATTAAAGGCATGTCTATGTTGTTGTGCAGCAACATTAATTATCAATACACCTTTTACAATAGCAGCAACAAAACATACCATAACAACCATACAAAGTCGAATGTCAAAGTTAAATGTGGAACGGAACAACAGAGTCATGTATGAATCAATAAAATGTCGATTTGAAGTTTTCCTCGAATTTACTACAGTAATTTTCTCCTAGTTTGCGACATTCTAACAGCAGGGCGCGCTACGGTAATTCCTCTACTACACCAAATCGATCCCACAATTCCCGGTAACATTTTATACATCTGTCAACCAGAAAGGAGGGTCCCAGGTTGTCGATGTTCCTGTAAAATGTGAAGGTTCAGAAAACACTGTGAATACCAACAGTCTAAACCTGAGCCGTCTTTATTCGTATTTGCACGTGTAAAGAAAACAATGACTTTCTTAGATTAATATCACATTGACAAAGGAATGTTAATTTACAACATGAATGATGTGTAGACAATAGGACGATATTTATTATTTATAAGTAAACTGGTCTTTTCCCAACAATATCTCGTTTATTACTCAACCATACCCTATGTTGTGGGTACTTAACAGAATCGTCTCACTGAGACGATTCTTTTAAGTACCCACAACATAGCGTTTTAGTAACAAATACGAACTTTAGAATATGCAAAAATGCCCTATTTGGAGCTCTGGTATAAGTTTCGTATTACTTTCGTAAATTTCTTCCGATCTCCTTTTTAACAAATCATAAAGCATCGGGGATTTGAAACCGGGTGTCCCGGGTTCGATCCCCAGTCGCGGCATCACGACGGTCATGGTGGAGTGTCCTTGGGGCAAGGCACATTTTCTAGCCTAGTACTGGTCCGTTTACCCAGGGATCATGAATACGTGAACTGTCGCTGTAATATAACTGAAATAATATTGAAAATAGAGTAAACCCCCAATAAAACAAAACAAATCATTCTAAGGTACAGGGAATTTAAATCACATCAAATGGTTTCTGTTGTATTTGATGCTCGTCGGAGCTTTCAATAGTATATCAATTATGTCTTAACATATCCTGGGTTCAAACCAAATGGCTCCCTATTTAGATGTGTTGGCGGTTTTTACATCCTTCAAACGGGACCCTTGCTGTGAAATCGATGTAATTTTCAGGGGGAAATTTCACGCTTCCACAGTGCAATAAAAAAGACAGCGTACGAAATGTAGTGAAAACTAATATGTAGGTCGAGAACACATTGACACTGACAATTATTCCGTTAAAATATTGGACCAATTAAGAGTGGTTTAAACAATGATCTACTTAACACAGTCGAAGGGAGTGTGATACAGGATGCGTGAATCATTAAATTATTTACGTGTTAAACAAACAGAAAGAATGTTTTATAAAATATAGACCTTCCGACTTGCGCTCAAAATGTCTTCGTGCTAAAGTGACGATATATTATATACATAGGATCTGACATGAGTTGTCATTTTATATAAAGTGTTATTAAACGAGTTCAAGAAATTTGTTATTAAGCAAGCCTTTGGCGAGTTTAATAACACATTTCTTGGACGAGTTTAATAAAACTTTATGAAATGACAACGAACGTCAGATTCTTTTTATCACATGACGAAACACAAAAAGAAAATCGGTTTTTCGCTGTCAGAAAATAGTCCCAACATGTAATATTTACTAGACAGTTAACTAATCACACAAAAAGATAATTTTGTGATCGATAATGGTCCCGTTACCTCGTCCATCTATCGTGACGTTTGTGTTTACCGGATACACGTTCTCAGCCATTTTGTAAACATTCGCGGATGAATACACATATAGTAATTCGGTCATGTTATATTACACGTGTCATATATAGAGAAATACGTAATGGGTATATTACATCGGATATGATAAATATGTTTATCAAATACTGTTCGTGTTTCCTTAACAATACTTTTTTTCTAAATAGTTACGGAATATTCGTTATATCGGTATTTATGTTGTTTTCATCAACATATCAAGTATGTTTCTAAATAGTTACGGAATATTCGTTATATCGGTATTTATGTTGTTTTCATCAACATATCAAGTATATCACAGCGATAGTATACCATATACACGTATCAATGATTCCTGCTTAACTTACGATTTCAAGGCTATGGAATAGCTTAGGGACATTCCGATATGACGATGCGAGTAAACTCTTCCCCGATTCCATCTTGACTTCCCAGTACACGGCTAGGAAATATACATTAGAGCATTCCGATATGACGACGAAAGTAAATATATCCAAGATTCCTTCTTGACTTCCCAGTACACGGCTAGGAAATATATATTGGGATATTCCGATATGACGACGAGAGTAACCATATCCCCGATTCCATCTTGACTTCCCGGTACACGGCTAGGAAATATATATTGGGATATTCCGATATGACGACGAGAGTAACCATATCCCCGATTCCATCTTTACTTACCAGTACACGGCTAGGAAATATACATTAGAGCATTCCGATATGACGACGAGAGTAAACATATCCCCGATTCCATCTTGACTTCCCCAGTACACTGCTAGGAAATAAACATTGGGGCATTTCGATATGACGACGCAAGTAAACATATCCAATATTCCATCTTGACTTCCCAGTACACGGCTAGGAAATATACATTGGGGCATTTCGATATGACGACGAAAGTAAACATGTCCCTGATTCCATCTTGACTTCCCCAGTACACTGCTAGGAAATAAACATTGGGGGCATTTCGATATGACGACGCAAGTAAAACATATCCAAGATTCCATCTTGACTTCCCAGTACACGGCTAGGAAATATATATTGGGATATATGACGACGAGAGTAAACATATCCCCGATTCCATCTTGACTTACCAGTACACGGCTAGGAAATATACATTGGGGCGTTCCGATATGGCGACGCGAGTAAACATATCTAAGATACATGACTAGGACATAGACTAAATATCGAAACAGGAACGACTGTCATAAAATCAAGCAGTGCCAAGTCAACCGGCATATTTTCAAGCATGTTTGAACGTAGATCTATTTGTTCAACTTAAGTAGTATAGTTGCTGGAATATGACGTTAGAAAACGATTGAATAAGGTTAGCTAACGGAGCGATATTCGACCTCGCAATCCCTGTTTCTAAATTCGACGTAAATTCCAACTTCTGGTAATGAATCTGGAATAGGGCAATTCCGACGGGTAAACGGTCTATTTATCACAGAAAATTACGTAATTGCAAAGTGCCGTATTCGATTCTTTTGCTTTTCTGTAATACCACATAACACAGTCAATATTGCAATTATATCTCTGTTAGTGTATATCTATCCTTGGTAACCAGTCTATTTATCCATAGCATATATGATACCCTGGGCAAAATGGCTGTAGAAATCTCGTACTCATGAATAGTTTATGAGGTAAAATGCAGCCGCTTGATTGGTCGCATGACACACACCTCATGCGGTACGAACATAACAGTGTAGTTACGGAGGAGATCGTGGTGCATGCTTTACGAAGTTTCGCTAGCCCAATTTGCCCAGGGTATCATATAGTTTATTAATAGCCTGGGTACAGAGGATGGTGTATATCAAATATATGACGTTTCTACTATATTATCAACTTCGTGTAGCCATTTTTACCGGGTGCACCTTTTTTGAAACAACTTCTTAACAAAATATTCAGTATAATCATGAAGAAATAACCACATGATTTAAATATACTTTGTTTACATACACGATCGATTACATGTCATGTCATGTTACGTCTTTCATTTTTTATTTAAATCGTTTTATCAGTAAACATTGAAACGATAGTTCCTACCCCTCATGAATTATCTTCAAATGGACGAGTTCACATTGCTAAATGTCATTACGAGCGGTTATTATGATGATTGCCTTAACAAAAGGCTGTCTTACCCTAACAATAATATCCAGAGGATCATTTTCACGTCCCACCCAGGCGTCTAAAATAATATGGAATCACAAATAAGGATATATATACGCGGCGAGAAGAACATACAGTGTATAGACGTACACTAAACGTATGACATACATTTTGTTTCTACTGTTTTTAAAACAAGTACTAATAGTATTATAGAATAACCGTAAAGTAGGTTATGCTATTGTGCCATCAGACCATGGTACAGGTATACTTCAATCGTACGGCACACAAACACTAATTCCATTAAATCATAAACTTAATGTGTGTTTATAAATAAAGTAGGTTATGCTATTGTGCCATCAGACCTTGATGCAGGTATACTACAATCGTACGGCACACAAACACTAATACCATTAAATCATAAACTTAATGTGTGTTTATAAATAAAGTAGGTTATGTTATTGTGCCATCAGACCTTGGTGCAGGTATAATACAATCGTACGGCACACAAAAACACACACTTATACCATTAAATTATAACCGTAATGTATGTTTAAACATAAAGTATGTTATTCTATTGTGCCATCAGATTGTAGTAAAGGTATACTCCAATCGTACGGCAAACACTAATACCATTAAATTATAACCGTTATGTATGTCTTAACATAAAGTAAGCTATAATGTTGTGCCTTTTAGACCGTGGTACAGGTATACTGTAATCGTACGGCAAACAAACACAAACACTAATACCATTAAATCATAACCGTAATGTGTGTTTATAAATAAAGTAGGTTATGCTATTGTGCCATCAGACCATGGTACAGGTATACTACAATCGTACGGCACACACATACAAACACTTATACCATTAACGCATAACCGTAATGTGTGTTTATAAATAAGGTTGGCTATAATGTTGTGCCACCAGACATGGTGCAGGTATACTACAATCGTACGGCACACAAATACAAACAATAATACCATTAAATCATAACCGTAATGTATGTTTATAAATAAAGTAGGTTATGCTATTGTGCCATCAGACCATGGTACAGGTATACTACAATCGTACGGCACACAAATACAAACAATAATACCATTAAATCATAACCGTAATGTATGTTTATAAATAAAGTAGGTTATGCTATTGTGCCATCAGACCATGGTACAGGTATACTACAATCGTACGGCACACAAATACAAACAATAATACCATTAAATCATAACCGTAATGTATGTTTATAAATAAAGTAGGTTATGCTATTGTGCCATCAGACCGTGGTACAGGTATAGTACAATCGTACGGCACACAAATACAAACACTTATACCATTAAAGCATAACCGTAATGTGTGTTTATAAATACAGAAGGTTATGTTATTGTGCCATAAGACCGTGGTACAGGTATAGTCATACCTCCAGCAAGGTGTGATGGCACACCAGCAGAACCTACATTATGTTGTAATGGCATTAATGTATTATTATGTGGGCAATACCATTTACATCTATACCAAAAAATAACCACATACTTTATTTTCATTGTGTAATAGCAGCGTGCGTATACGGTAGGTAACCACATGTTGTCTTTGATAGAATTGTTTTGGTTTTAGTTTATTCAGGGGACAAGAGTTAACGCCCTTTCCCCCCAGAGATCGGTTCGTTTTATTTTCACTCCTCATTTAAAATCACAGTGTTCGACTTCTTTTCCGATCATGTGAAAACATGTGTTTAAGTGTGTAGTAGTACTTTGTGTTGTGTCATGTCGTTTTCTTTCCTAATAATGTTCCTCATTAATGTTAATGTGTTATTGTAAAAACAAATAAAGGTTTTTGATGATGCAAAGTCGTTTTCACCAAACACGATTAAAAACAAATTCGGACACTTTTGTGGAAGACGGTTTTCGTACAATGGTGGGAATCACACTTTATTAATGCATTCTCTATGTTATTGTGTTAAAGTGAAAACAACAAAAAACAAATCCAAAAAAAGGTTTTTGGCGATGCAAAGGCGTTTTCACCAAACACGATTAAAAACAAATTTGGATACTTTTGTGGAAGACGGTGTTCGTACAATGGCGGGAATCACACGTTATCAATGCCTCCTTAAGAAAACCCGTGCTCTCCGTGAGGAGCAATTTCTCCTTTGGCCACAATGTTTTCAATTTTATCTAACAATTAAGCTATCTTTTATGTAGATTTTTCAGGATTTTGTCACTATGTTTTCAAAGTCGTCTACTGCAGATTTCTTGTATGTGGGAAAGGGTTAAAGTATATTGGTTTGAATAAAACCTTGCGTTTGATGTGAGGAATTTTTTTTTTAGACGTTGCAGATTGTTTGAATAACAGAAGGTTTTTCCATTTCTTTGAGTTTGATTTATCGATAAAACATACAAAGGCATTTAAATCGAGTAAGTTATAAAAAGCAAAAACTTAAGAAAAAAGGAAAACGATTTGTAAAGCTTTCAACGTGATAAAGATATTCTCCTTGTCTAAATTACTTCCGGATAGGAACCTGATATGATTCGGCGGTGACATAGACTGATCTGTGACTTTGCCGTTTTTTACATAAATTTAACTCTTTCCCCCATACAACACCATATGCAATAGACGATTGTGAAAACATTTAGTCATGAATATGTAAACTCTCCATAAATGAAGGAACAATTATTGAATAACGTTGAATACACTGTGTAAAAAAAGGAGAAATTTCTCATGATGAGCATTATCTCTTTTTACCACAATGTTTTCAAATGTCGTCTGTTACAGAAGCGTCGGAAAGCGTCTACATGTGGGAAAATGCTTAAAATGCAGATTATTCTGTTTTCATGTCTGACTTCTTTTTGGCGCAACGGTTTATAGAGTTTGAAAGGGAGGGTTTTGTTTGTTTGCAAAAGAGAGATACACTTTTGATGAGAGATACGATTTTTGTTTTTTACTAATTATACAAAAAAACACAAACACGTCAGAATAGCGAGAAGCACCACAAAGGCTTTGCTTTAGATTAATATCAATTTCATTGGATAGCATTATGTGGTTTTGATGTTATATCTGTTGCCATTGTTGGAATTGTGTCCAGACTGCAATATCTTTCAGCCATTTGATAACATCAAACACTACTTTGTCATATTGATCGATAGCCATTTAAACAAATATCAGACAAACGAATTAAGAAATGTTTCGTTAATGTCTTCCTCTTGTAGTCAAATGTTTTGTTACCATTTCATCTGATGGCGCATTTGAATTTCGATTACTTGATATGCAGATAAATATGCTTACCAAAGTGAAACAACAATACGAAAGACAAGTGATTAACAATGGAAAGTCTGGATGAATGAACGTTTAAGTTTAAGGAACGAAAAAATGACGTGGAAACATTATAATATAATTGTGTTCGTCAAATGCTACTAAGCAGTTTCTACTTTTTTTTTACAATGACTTCAAAAGTCGAGAGCACATCACGGAAACTGTTTAAGCCTTAGTTTTATATTTCATTGTTAATTTTGTTCGAAATTATTATAAACATATATTACGAGTCAAAGATAACTCGACTTAAAGGGATTTGCAAACAACGAAAACTTCTGTGCATTCACATAAGAAGGGATTCTTATTGTTTCCGACACTGTTCAAGGATACATGTACATTTTGTATTTTATATTGAAACCTCCGAATGTCGATATTCGGCGTTGTTTAATCAGTATTCTGTTGCCGGTTTTATATATGAGCCGTTTCGCGAGAAAACCAACATTGTCGTCTGTACGTAATGTATCGACGCATATCAGCCTTGAGAAGCTTGTTGTGTGGAGTACTGGTGTGAGAAAACCAGGAAATGCATGAGTAGGTGAGCTGGCCGCCGTGATATAACTGAGAAATTGTTAAAAACAACGGCGTTAAACATCAATCAATCAATCAAAGATTTCATTTTTATTTATAGAGATGTTTTTTGTTTTGCCTATGTTTTTATTTTTATAAAATCATCTGCTGCAATTGTGTTGTATGCGGATAAGGGTTAAATCAGAGACATATACTTATCTACTTCCCTGATAAAATTTGCAATTTACAGGACATCACTTTTGTCCATCTATGAACATCCCTTTCCATTAAACATTGCCTAACTTAATATATATGACAAATGTTGTGCCTTATTCCTATTATATGTAAAGTCTGTATTAAATATTTCAATATTCTCTCCAAATGCATTCAGAGGTCGTAACACTTAACCCTAAAGGTAAGTTAATAAGTTCATGAAATAATATACAGTAATCATTGGGTTTCGGTTAAATGTTAAGTTATCAAGTTTTCAGAATTGATTAATTTCTACGAAGATATATATAAAAAAAAATCTTAGTTATTGTAAGAAAATTCCATGTGTAGATACAAATTTCCCGGCGCATTTATACAACTGGAAATAATATTGAAACTATTTATAAGAAGCTACTTAGTGTTTTAAATGACGTGTGTGCGAACGCTGCAGATACCGATCAAACTACACAGATGCGCAGGTTGATCAGGAACTACACTAGTCGCAAATTGCATGGTTCATGAGATATACCTTTCAAAAGGAAATAGAAGCTAGCATTACGCATGAAGAAATCGTTTTCTTCAACTGAGCATCAAATGCTTTTTCTGAACAATACAGTCGTACGCCATCCCCAATTTGTAATTTATCGAATGTGTACGCATACGCACAAAGTAGCTGACAACCTTATAATGACAAGTCAATACAAAATATTGATAACAAGTGTTGGTTGTTACCGGCTTGGCATAAAACGTTGATAAATGTTGGGTCGTTTCCATTAAATTCAGATCAATCTATTTTATCCAAATGTGTTCGAGAAAAGACGTTACCCGGCTGAATAAGTACCATCCTGTTTTGAGTGTGTGATATGCGAAAATAAAAATAGTTAATTTGTATGTGCATACGTTTGACAAATATGTAATTGCTGATCTGAAAAATAGATAGATCTTGCGAACCATGCATAGGATATATGAGTTCCTAAAAAACATAAACGATGATCGTGTTTAATGTCAATCGCTTTTCGTTAAAGTTTGCGTGGTTAAATATCGTCCTTTAAACTTTATAACGAGCACAGCGAAACCGATTGCAGAGCAATCGGCTCGCTTTAGCTCAATATTAGATAACATCTTAAGTCAAGATTAAGATATATATCAGACTTCAATGGTCTATCAAATTCAGTATGGCTTTTTCCCCGGATGTCATTTCATGGGCGATGTTCAGGCCCGCAGCCTACGCTCTGATTGGATATAATTCGAAAATTGAAATATTTTTGTTGATGCATTTGTAAAAGTGTTATGGTTATTCATTATCTCATATTAAAGATAGAAAAAATATATCTATAGAATATATCAGATGCAAGTCAATTGTGAATGACATTTTCGGAACACAGTTTTTACTTCTGTTTGATGCCATTTGTCTTGTACTGATACATTGAGCTACCCGTGTATTGTCTATTGGCATACAATCAGCATGCGTCCTAGTGGTGAAGTAGAATGTGACGTGTAAATACTTGTTTTTACTTTTTCAGGTATCGGAGTATCTCCTGTCAATACATGTACCAACAACAATGGTGGGTGTATGCATAAGTGTAAACACACGAATGGAAAACCGAAATGCGACTGTAGAAGCGGGTATCATTTGCAGGTCAGTTTACATACTTCTTTACAAAATAAAACAGTTTGTGAATCCATACAAAATAAATCAGTTTGTAAGTCCATACAAAATAAAACAGTTTGTAAGTCCATACAAAACAAAACAGTTTGTAAGTCCATACAAAACAAAACAGTTTCTAAGTCCATACAGCATAAAACAGTTAGTAAGTCTATACAAAACAAAACAGTGTGTAAGTCCATACAAAACAAAACAGTTAGTAAGTCCATACAAAACAAAACAGTTAGTAAGTCCATACAAAACAAAACAGTTTGTAAGTCCATACAAAACAAAACAGTTTATAAGTCCTTACAAAACAAAACAGATTGTAATTCCATACAAACAAAACAGTTTGTAAGTCCATACAAAACAAAACAATTACTAAGTCCATACAAAATAAAACAGTTTGTAAGTCCATACAAAACAAAACAGTTTGTAAGTCCATACAAAACAAAACAAAGTAATTTACAGTATTAGTCCCATTCTATAACCGATCCCCTGTCGGGTCATACCATAGACAATTGTATAAATGGTAGCCCTCCTAGGCGCTCAGGGTTTCGCGATTAGAATTACGACTGACTGGATGGTGTCGGGATAACTGGACCGGTGGTTCTGGTAACTTACGCAGGAGACACCGTGACATAACTGAACAATTGTTGTGGTTAATTCGTCTTGCTTTCGTCCGACTGTCCTATTTAGGGTAATTTGTGTTTTCATTTAAAGGAAAGAATGGCTGGCATGACCGAAGTCTAGAACCAGTACAACAGTGGCCCGATTGTAATGTCACCTACTTGTATTCACCTCGCTTTTGGTGCTCCGGTAGCTCAGTCGGTAGCGACGCGGGTTGTCAATCCAAGGGTTGTGAGTTCGAACCCCAGCTCGGCCAACATTCTTTCCGACGTTTGACAAAAAGCTTCATTCGTCTTTCACCGATGGGCTTACAGTCTATGTGGAAAAGCAGCCAGTTGCTTGGAGAGTATGTTGTGTGGGGTACTGGTGCGAGAAAACCAGGAAACATATGAGTAGGTGAAATGGCCGCCATAATATGACTGAATAATTATTGAAAACGGCGTTAAACCCCAATCAATCAATCAATTGATATATGTATATATAATGTAAATGAATGTAGTTTTGCATCATTTAGTCACATTCTGAAATGGCAAATGGCACTTATGTGCCAAGTCTCTGAATAAAATGTATTTGTGAGGGAAAGATATGATAATTTTTAATATGACTCATTAATTAATAATCTTTATTTATTTTTCATCATTGCGCATACAATATAACCAGTGTACCTATATTACAGAACGAGTGAATATTAACGCATGTATTTCTTCGAACAGTCTGGCGTTTTGTCGTGACGTGTCTGATGTGTTAACTCTTTCAGCGCCGAATTGTTTAAAGTAGACCCTTCCATGTTCAAAATCGGGTGTGTCCATTTCTCAATTTATGAAAGTGTTGGACTATTTTGGTAGCTAAAAGGCAAACAATGCAGATTTCAGGTGAGACAGCTCGTTACGAGCTGACTCACCTAAATCTGCATTGTGTGCAAAAACCTAAATATTGCCCGTTGGCGCTGAATGAGTTAAATGCTCCATTTTTAGGCTGACAACAAGACCTGTTTAGACCGGGATGAGTGTGAAGCAGGGGAATCGTGCTGTGATCATCTCTGTAACAATAATCCAGGGGGCTACACATGCGCATGTCAGCTCGGATTTAACTTGAATAAGGATGGATGCGGTTGTATAGGTAAAACAGATAACATAAATGAGCCGTCCCGCGAGAAAACCAACATTGTGGACTCTGCGTAAAGTATCGACCCGGATCAGCCTAAGCATGCCGCGCAGGCTAAACTTGAGAGACAGTTTTTGCCTCCTGTGGATTTTCTGTTTCAGGAATCATTGCTCTATACCTCTATCCCCCTGAGACGGCATGTGACGGCCCGGATCAGTCTGCGCGGACTGCGCAGGCTGATCTTGGTCGGTACATTACGCAGATGCCATACTATTGGTTTTCTCGCGGGACGGCTCAAATGTGTTTGCTGATGCCATTCAGAAGACGTCGATAAAGATTAATTGATGGAAAATGATAATTCTTCTTAAAACAATTACTTAAAATAGACATGTATTCAAGCCTCTGCAGCCGACAACTTTTTGAAACATGATGAGCATATTTTCCTTTTGCACAATGCTTTCAACTTTATTTAGACGTTTTCTGACACATCTGCAACAGACTTTTAAAAAAATCATTGTCCCATTTTAGAACAATATTTTTAACTTTTAATAATCATAATTATTTTTGAAACATGATAAGTTTTCAGTTTTTTATCGTCAATTGAAACTTATACACCTCTTGGGAGCCTCGCGTAATCTCCAGTCATGTGGCGTATTCTCGGCCTTGATAATCTATTTATAGAAACTGGATGGAGATGGCTGATTAGACTTTGGTAAACACATAGATTATTGCGCTTTCCATTTCTTAGTGTTTTCTCATAGTGATCGCCGTTTATCTTTTTTAAAGATATTTCTTGTTTTCTTTGACCTCAGTATTGGCAACTCTATTTAACTAATCTTACTTATGGTTATAGAAATGTTCGCGTATTTCGACGCACCTTCATCCAACGACGTTTTTTTTAAAACATGTTGATCAAGTTCCTTTTGACCGCAATATTTGCAACTCTATTAATTAATCTAACTTTCATTTATAGGAATGTTCGCGTACTTCGACGTACATTCATGCGACGACGTTTTTAAAAACAGTTTGATCAATTTCTTTCTTTGATCTCAATATTTTCAACTCTATTAATTACTAGTCTTACTTAAATGTATATAAATGTTCGCGTATTTCGACGCACCTTTCATCCGACGACGTTTTTTTAAAACATTTAGATCAAGCTCTTTCTTTGAGCGTATTATTTGCAACTCTATTAATTACTAATCTTATTTTCATTTAATAGAAATGTTAGCGTATTTCGACGCACCTTTCATCCAACGACGTTTTTTTAAAACATTTTGATCAATTTCTTTCTTTGACCGTATTATTTGCTATTCTATTAATTACTAATCTTACTTCCATTTATAGAAATGTTGGCGTATTTCGACGCACCTTTCATCCAACGACGTTTTTAAAGACATTTAGATCAAGCTCTTTCTTTGACCGTATTATTTGCAACTCTATTAATTACTAATCTTACTTTCATGTATAGAAATGTTCGCGTATTTCGACGCACTTTCATCCTACGACGTTTTAAAAACATTTTGATTAATTTTCTTTCTTTGACCGCTTTATTTGCAACTCTATTAATTACTAATCTTACGTTCATTTATTGAAATGTTAGCGTATTTCGACGCACATTCATCCTACGACGTTTTTAAAACATTTTGACAAATTTAGTTCTTTGACCGCTTTATTTGGAACTCTACCTACTAATCTTACTTTCATTTATAGAATTTTTTCCAAACGCATTTTGACGCCACTTCCGAAAACAGCTTTTTGAATAAAGGCATGTAGTTTACCCCAATTTAGCAATATCTATTTTTTTTTTTTTTTCCTTATTAGACATAAACGAATGCGAGAACAACAATGGCGGCTGTGAACAGATTTGCGTTAATTCTGAAGGTAGCTACAGCTGTGCTTGTTCCATAGATTACAAACTACAGGATGACGAAAAGACGTGTATAGGTATACTTTTTTTCTGTTGTGGATTTTAGTTATACAGTGTTGTCAGTGCTTTGTTGTGACAGTGGTGTACATGTAAATATGTAGCAGATGATTCAGTCCACAGGGCCGCAGTATCCAGATGGTCCAATTACAGCGAATTCGCGTTCATTTGCATCTGTTCGAACACATGTCTTAAAGTCATTTATATAAAGTGTTTGAAAAGTTTCAATAGTACTTTAGTTGACTGACTAACGACGATTTAAATTATTCGGATCAATATTGAAGACTGATTTGGTTCTTCGTGTATTGTACATAAAGATACAAATACAAATATTTTATTCAGTAATTTAAGGCCCTGGCCCATTATACATAATGTACACGTACATAATAAATTCATTGAACTTCATCATAAACTTTTCGAAGATATTCAAATATTGAAATAAATAGTATACGAAACATACTTTATGATTTAATTAGAGACCTGTTCATCTAAAAGTATTTTTCTGGTTTTAAATGCCTCAATTAGATATTTTATCAGTGATTTTACATATGTGGATCTACATTCACTCATTATGTCATCAAACAATCTTGTAGTGGGGTATGACTTTGTCCAGACTTCTTGGAAATAAAAAAGCCGAAGTTCATCGTAAACTGGACATACTAACACAAAGTGAAATTCATCCTCAACTACATAGCAGTTTCTATCAAGACAAATATGACAGAATCTCAAGCAATAATCAATCTTTTGATGTCTACCCTTTTCCACATTTAAACAATGACTAGAACGTCTTAAATTTGACAACATGCGACGACTATGATATGAGATATCCGTGGAAAGATACATTTAAAAGAGATTTATACGGATATATACATGGCTGTCATTGTCTATACCGAAGTAGTGTATTGAACATTGGTGTCGCCGTATAGCTCTTAGTGAATTATAAAAATCTTTAATTTCAACAAATGGAATTGTCATTGTATACTTTTTTCATTATTACTGTATAGATAAACAACACGTTTTAATTTTGATTCTGTTTAATTTTTTTAATCTGTGCACGTTAAGTCATGGTAACGTCATGCATTGTTTTTAGCTCACCTAAGCACGAAGTGCAAGGTGAGCTTTTGTGATCACTCACCGTCCGGCGTCCGTCGTCGTCGTCGTCGTCGTCGTCGTCGTCGTCGTCGGCGTCTGTTAACAATTTCCTACAAATGACTTCTCCTACTAAACCAATGGGCAGATTTCAAAATAACTTCACAGGAATGGTCCTTAGGTAGTCCTCTTTCAAAGTTGTTCAAAGAAATTAATTCCAAGTAGAACTTTGGTTGCTGCGGCATCAGAAAAGGGGAAAATTGCCAAATCTTAAAAAATCTTCTTGTCCAAAAGTACTGGCCCAATTTGAAAATTATTTTGCACAAATGTTCCTTGGGGTACCCTCTACCAAGATTGTTCAAATATTTCCGATCCGTTAAAAAAAATGGCCGCCAGGGGGCGGAGCTTATTTTCCTTATATGTGCATTGTTAAAAGTTTAAAAATCTTCTTGTCCAAAAGTACTGGCCCGATTTGAAAATTATTTTGCACAAATGTTCCTTGGGACACTCTTTACCAAGATTGTTCAAATATTTCCAATCCGTTGAAAAACATGGCCGCCAGGGGGCGGAGCCTGTTTTCCTTATATGTGCATTGTTTAAACTTTGAAAAATCTTCTTGTCCAAAAGTACTGGGCCGATTTGAAAATAATTTTGCACAAATGTTCCTTGGTGCACCCTTTACCAAGATTGTTCAAATATTTTTGATCCGTTGAAAAACATGGCCGCCAGGAGGCGGAGCTTGTTTTCCTTATATGTGCATTGTTAAAACTTTAAAAATCTTCTTGTCCAAAAGTACTGGCCCAATTTGAAAATTATTTTGCACAAATGTTCCTTAGGGCACCCTTTACCAAGATTGTTCAAATATTTCCGATCCGTTGAAAAGCATGGCCGCCAGGGGGCGGAGCTAGTTTTCATTATATGTGCATTGTTAAAAGTTTAAAAATCTTCTTGTCCAAAAGAAGTGGCCTGATTTAAAATTTATTTTGCACAAATGTTCCTTGGGGCACCCTTTACCAAGATTGTACAAATATTTCCAATCCGTTGAAAAACATGGCGGCCAGGGGGCGGGGCTTGTTTTCCTTATATGTGCATTGTTAAAACTTTAAAAATCTTCTTGTCCAAGAGTACTGGCCTGATTTAAAAATTATTTTGCACAAATGTTCCTTGGGGCACCCTTTACGAAGATTGTTCAAATATTTTTGATCTGTTGAAAAACATTGGCCTAAAAAGAGTAAAAACTTTGAAAACTATTGAAGTTCTATTAAATCAGGTGAGCGATATAGGGCCATCATGGCCCTCTTGTTGTATTTTCTTAGATATGTCGATTCTTTTTCAACATGGCTCTTTTCGTCTTCTTAACCGATGACAATTAAGGCCGTATATTTGAACATACAAAACGTGTGTGGTTCCCGTAAAGAGCCATTCAAATTGTGTTTAAATTTGAAAAGAACACATTTTAAAGATGATACACAACTTTGTATATATTTTATCTAGTTTCACTGAATGATAAATGGTTTTATTTTGAGATGATTAATCTACGTGGTGTATACGTTTACAAGATTTGTTTACGGAGAATGAGTGAAAAAGTTCCGAAAATTGGCACGACGGCAATTTCAAAAACTAGGCATATTATTGGTTTGGTAACGTACACAGAACAGAACAGAACAGAAATTTTAATTGACATTAAGCATACAAGCTCATAGTCACATAAAACATACATATAAATATACATACAACAGAAAATGGCATGTCATTTAATACATACATATATATACATACATAGCATTTTTTTCATATTTTATACATTTTGGTTGAAACGTGAGAATACTTCCGCTTATTTTTACTTATTCCTGGAACACAGGTTATAATTATAAGTTAATTTTATCTTATTATTTTTGTGATATCGTTTCCAATTGTGATATTGTATCAAATTTGTTGTTTAATTATTTTCGATTTCAGTATTATGTATCACTATATTAGGTTTAATTGCTTTAGTTGTAGAAACCACTAGAACGACCACTTCCGGCCCATTACGAGGGGACATTCCAATTATAGAATATGACACTTCACCAATCCCTATAATATCCGTTGCAGACGTCGATCTGATTCTTCCCCAAGAGCAGCGCGGTCAAAACATTGTTTATGGTGAGAACTGAACTAGTTTTAAACTAACAAAGAGTTAATTAAAATGATAACTAGAAATAACACATTCCCTTATATACATGAATGTACATTCCCTTGTATACATGAACTAACACATTCCCTTATATACATGAATGTACATTCCCTTATATACATAAACTAACACATTCCCTTATATACATGAACTTACATTCCCTTATATACATGAACTTACATCCCCTTATATACATGAACTTACATCCCTTTATATACATGCGCTTCCCTTATATATGTGAACTTACATTCCCTTATAATAAATGAACTTACATTCCCTTATATACAATAACTTACATTCACTTATACGCATGAACTTACATAACCTTATATATACATGAACTTACATTCCCTTATATACATGAACTTACATTTCCTTATTATACACGAACTTACATTCCCTTATTTACATGAACTAACATTTCCCTTATACACATGAACTTACATTTCCTTATATAAATGAACTTACATTCCCTTATTTACATGAACTAACATTTCCCTTATATACATGAACTTACATTTCTTTATATACATGTACTTACATTCCCTTATATACATGAACTTACATTCCCTTATTTACATGAACTTACATTTCCTTATATACATGAACTTACATTCCCTTCTACACATGAATTTACACTCCCGTATATACATGAACTAACACATTCCCTTATATACACGAACTTACATTCATTTATAATACATGTACTTACATTCCCTTAATATACATGAACTTACATTCCCCTTTATACATGAACTTACATTTCATTATATACATGAACTTACATTCACTTATATACATGAACTTAATTTTCATTATATACATGAACTTACATTCACTTATATACATGAACTTACATTCCCTTACATTTCCCTTATATACATGAACTTACATTTCCCTTATATACATGAACTTACATTTCCCTTATATACATGAACTTACATCCTTTTGAATGATACTAATGAATTGATAATCATACATAATCTGCTCCATCCACGTGAAAACATAAACGTTGACATTTATAATAGTGTAGGTTTAGATCAGCCTATACATGTTTCCCCGTCTGCTCAGAATGTACACAAGTGTGCAAACATCGGACAAGGTAACATGCACTCGTATGTTAGTAATGTATGGACAGTGTAGATCTTGAACAGATTGTGTGGTTTGTTCAACGGCTGATTTCTAACATCTTAGAAACTTACATGTATGTTAGAAATGTATGATCAGTGTAGATCTTGAACAAACTGTGTGGTTCAAAGCCTGATTTCTAACATCTGACAAACTTAAATGTTTGTTAGTAATGTAGAGACAGTGTATATCTAGAAAAGAGTGTGCGGATGCACAGGTTAATCTAGATCTACACTATTATAAAATGACAACGTGTACTTAATCTCACGTACGTGCAGATACATGTATCATAACTATATATCCTAGGCTAGTATAGTATAAATTAAATTAGTGTTTTTTCCCATAACAAACGTGTTTTATCTTCATTGTCCGCAAATGGAATATTAAGTCTAACATGAATCTCTGAATTAAACTGCGGCTTAATTGGAACAAATGCGCACAGAACCATCTCTTGCCCTTTCAAAGATGCCATTTCTGACTTCAGTTTGACTCCGAAAGTAATTACAATCGTTTCGTAGATGTACTAGTGTTTTCTTTGAGTTTTATATATGCTAACATATATTATATTTTAATTGGTGTTTATGTTTTGACCAATGTATGCATGTATCGTTTATTTTGAGTTATACGAACTCAGGATTTTTCGAAAACATGATGCTAGTTTATTATCTTTCTTAACCCTTTCGTTCCCAAATGATTTTTTTTTTGGAAACAATGAATATTCAGGTAAGACAGCTCGTCTCTCCTGAAATATACACTTTTTGACATTTAAGCTTTAAATTTTAACCAATTTCCTGTTGGACAAAAATGGAGTGGTCCAATTTTCATCATGTAATTATCGACTTATTGAAATTCCGCAGGGAAATAGTTAATCATTATCTGGTAGATCAATCGATATAATCAATATAATCATAAAAACCTTTTCTGATACAATGAAGTACATTCTATATATTCAATATCTTTATTAATCAATATCGGTTTGACGATTTTATATATATTTGTATTTCTTATATCATTATAAATCATTTTTTGATAAGACAATTTGAGTCCGTCCTTGTGGAAAAGAAGCTACACGTTGGTATGTTTAACCAGTGTAGGTTCAGATCAAGATATGCGTTTGTCCAGTCTTTTCAAAAACCCTATAGGTTAACCAAAGGTGCCAGTCCCGTTTAAAATCTAAAAATAGGATTTGACTATATCAATATATATATATTGATATAGTCAAATGCTATTTTTAGATTTTAAACGAGACTGGCACGTCTTACAAGCTTGTGTAAGTGATATATAAACATGTTAGATATTGATCAAATTGTACAGTTGTACGGACTGATCGGGATCGTCATTGTTTCCGAACGCCAACCTCTTCCCAATGACGAACTCATCTAATCTTCAAACTCGAAACCATCAAACATGAATTGATACAAACTTGACGTGGTTTTAAAAAATCTAGAGTTTGTTGTATTTTGAATTACAGATTTCAATTATTGTAGATATTTTACTTTCCGATGACATTAAAGGTATGGTAAATATTTCAACCATTTTTAAATGTGGTTGCTTTACAAAAAGAGCCTTGTAAAATAATGCTTGAACAGATGTAGAAATGTAGTTAGTTCTTTTCTTTTTCTTGTTTGGAATATGCATGCGGTTCATGGATAACGTACACTAAATGGAAGTTTGTCACGTACTTAAAATCTCCAATACGAATGTTCAAACTACCAGTTTGGATATCGTGTATATGGCTGCTTGAGTGAAACAAGTGGGGACGGGACTACCGTCATAGTGTTTGCCAGATTGTGCCAAGTTTTACATCTGAAAGTCGCTTATCGCTTTTAGTCTATAATTGCTCCCTCGTTTGTTCTAGAAAATGTGTCTCCGATAATAAAAACAGAACTAATAACGATCGAATTTCATTTAAAATTCGATATTGTATTTCTTTTCATTTTTTAATTCTGGTAAAAATGAATACCCTTTCGCTAAAGGTTTACGGAAAATCATAGTCGCACATGCAACGGTGTTAAGATAACGTCAAAGGTGCTTTATAAACACCGTTATGAACATTAAAAATTGTTTAAAAAGGTATAAATACTCTAAAAATAAATGTAAACAATCACGGCCTTGGGTTCTGTTGTACAAGAATACACTTAGAAAGCGCGTTATTATTATTTGCACAATTACACAAGTATATGTAGTCATGCACGAGTCTCGTAATGAAATGAGCCGTCCCGCGAGAATACCAACATTGTTGACTCTGCGTAAATTATCGACACGGATCAGCCTAAGCATGCCGCGCAGGCTAAACAGGACAGACACTTTTCGCCTCCTGTGGATATTCTGTTTCAGGATTTATTACTCTATACACATATCCCCTTGAGACGGAATGTGTCGGCCCGGATTAGTTTGCGCGGACTGCGCAGGCTGATATGGATCGATATATTACGCAGAGCTATTACGTTGGTTTTCTCGTTGGACGGTTAAGTACTAATATACTTATTATGGGATCCACTGACATATCAGTCATTTCGCAAAAACAGGTAAATTTACAGGGAAAATATGATGTTTTTATATATATTTTATCAAAATTAGAAGTTGTGCATGTTGAAATAATAGTTAAGCTCGTCCAAACAAACCGTTTTCCACATTACTTGTTCCCAACTACAAGTGATACTTTCGAAAACATTGTACAAATGAGAACTTGCTCAAAATGAGCAATATCTCCTTTTGCAATATATGTTTTATGCTACAGATGTATTTAAGACAAGAAAACTGTTCTTAAGTAAATGTTTTTTTTTCTAATTATTTACAAAATATGATATAAAATAAAATCACAAAAACAAATATTAGGTCAATGAAGTAGTTATTATCAAAGAAAATTATTTTTTTCTATACCACCCAAATTTAGGTTTTTCGGCTTAATCGGCCAAGTGTTATGCTTTCGCGCTAGACATAGGTCTTCGCAAAGGAAAAATAAGAAAAAACATCACATATTTGGTTTCACTGTGTCAAATGGTCATAGAGATGATCAAACTTTAGATATATGCACTATTTTCAGACATTTTAGGCAACCAGTATCATCATTTTCAACCAGTTTGACTGTATCCAAACATTTTTGCAGACGACACAAAATTGACCTGTCATTTTCTTGGACTCTGAAGCTCCTTTAGACACTTTCTTTGCCCTCAGAGATCTGGTTTGTGTGTAAATTTACAGAAAATGATATAAAATGAAAGCAAAATATCATCAGCAAGTCAGCGGATGTATTTAGCGTAATTTGACCTTTATGTAATGATTATACTGGTATTGGTAGACTGATTGAGGCTGAGGATATGTGGGGTAGGGTTAAAAGGGGTTAACATCCTGATTTGGAGCTCTTGAATTTAGGAAGCATCCATTACTACTGTTAATGTACACATATGAGTCGTCCCGCGAAAAAACCAACATTGTGGACTCTGCGTAATGTATCGACCCAGAGCAAACCTGCTCAGTCTGCTTTGTAATTCGTCTACACACTGTTAACATTTCTTTTCAAATGGTATATGAACCGTTCCATGAGAAAACCAACATAATGGCCTCTGCGTAATGTATCGACCCAGATCAAACCTGCTCAGTCTGCTTTGTAATTCGTCTACACACTGTTAACATTTCTTTTCAAATGGTATATGAACCGTTCCATGAAAAAACCAACATAATGGCCTCTGCGTAATGTATCGACCCAGATCAGCCTGCGCAGTCCGCGCAGGCTAATCCGGGCCGACACATTCCGTATCAGGGGGATAGAGGTATAGAGTATATGATTCCTGAAACAGAAAATCCGCAGGAGGCGTACAGTGTCTATCCGGGTAAGCCTGCGCGGCATGCTTAGGCGGATCCGGGTCGATACTTTACGCAGAGTTCTCAATGTTGGTTTTCTCGCGGGACGGCTTATATTGTGTTGACCCTCAACACGATATGTGTACCGTACCGTCTTCACAATTGGGGTTGGACGACGGAAAATCATTATTAAGACTACAAAGTATTAAACAGAACGGAAATGGCTTTTATAAAATAGAAAGGCAATTTCGTCCTTCTACCTTGACACTATTATTGTTTCCCTGGCACAGACGATATATATATGAACCTATTGTAGCAGACGACATTGGAGAGATCAATTGCTCGTTTTCTCAAAATGTGTTGATTTCGATACTCAAACCTTTGCATTTTGTGTATTGAATTATCTTAAAGCGACTGAAATCCAGATGGCACGAAAAAATAAATCGAATTCGCCCTAAATGTTATTCTTTATGTTATCCAAGTAAAACCAGCGTAGAAAATGTATCGTTTTTTATCAATAAAGTGAACTTGAGTCGTTTTCAATTGTCCCGATGAAGAGGTTTCCTAAGGGGTTACTGACAGGGTAGAATTTGCGATGGAAAAAGTATCGAAAACAAGAATTCTCACCGATTATAGGGGTATGTCAGTTATCATATTGTAATGCCCCAAATGCAAAAATAACACTTATTTTCTTAAAATTGGATTTTTTTTCCGACAGTTAGGTATCTGGAGTTCAGTCGCTTTAAAGAAGAATATTATTCTAAAACTATTGTAACGTGTAAAACGGTTCAAATCCAAACATATTTTTAAGAAAGCATTATGTTTCTTTTTTAAAAGCATTTAATTGATTTATGCAAATCATCTGAAATTATGGAAACAAAATATCAACAAAAAGGCAACATTTATTGCTATATTTAATTTCTCTTTATTATGACACTGATTTTTCTCAGTATGTTTCCGACATAATTTGGTATATATATATAAGCGGCCTTCTACGAAAAACAACCGTAAAGCTTTTGCGACCAGCGCAACATCGCTGTCTGATCTGGTGCTGCATTGCTCGCTTTTTAGACTTTTCATTTGGAAGACTCCTTAATTAGCATGAACGCGAAGGGAGGTGCTTTTTCATGAGTGTCATAATTGCGCTAAGATTGGTTTTCGCAGAGCGCCACACATTTTTTGAATTGTTCATTTTAGAATGTTTCCCGGGACAATTCGGTACCGACTGTTTATTGACCTGTGACAGCTGTATGAACGGTGGGAAATGTAACGACGAAGAGACCGGGTGCGTGTGTTCGGCCGGCTGGAGTGGACTCATTTGTAACGAAACCTGCAGCTCCGTAAGTATAACACTATTACAATTGGACTCGCGATTACTCGGTACATGTGATAAGTCGAATATATAATATATATAGGATATGACATGAGTTGTCATTTTATATAAAGTTTTCTTAAACGAGTTCAAGAAATGTGTTATTAAGCGAGCCTTTGTCGAGCTTAATAACATATTTCTTGGACGAGTTTAATAACACTTTATGAAATGACAACAAATTTCAGATTCCTTTTGACACGAAAAGAAAATCGTTTTTTCGCTTTCAAAAAATAGTCCCAATATATAATACGTAATAGACTGATAACTAATGACACAAAAATATATTTGTATGACCGATAATGGTCCCTTTACCTCGTCCATCTATTGTGACCTTCGTGTTTACCGGATACACGTTCTCAGCCATTTTGTAAACATTCGCGGATGAATACACATACAGTGATTTGGTCATGTTATATTACACGTGGCACGTATAAAGAAATACGTAATGGGTATATTACATCGGATACAAGCATTGTCATATGATAAAATTGGAACCATTTCCGGGAACGAATCAGTCTTTTGAAAGCAGCGTTGCAGCAGTTCTGATTGTTCATACGAGCAATCAGAACTGTTGCATCTTGACATGATTTTGTCACGGTCTTTTTTTTTTTTTTCAATACAAGTACAAACGATTTACGCAGTTGACAATAAATATATGTATTTAGCACATATACAGCAATCACATTAACTATTCGATAATCAGAAGTGTTCGACATTGAGTTATTGCCGGTCGAATAGATGTACACATGAATATGGAGGTCAATGTCTGACACTCGCTCTTTAAACATCATTTTTTTTCTCTTTTGCGCATTCTTAACTTGGCCTTTAATGTTTACTTCTATTTCATGATTGTTAAAAAACCATAGGTTAAAAGGGGATAAAGCTGCATGTCTGACATACCATAATAACGTAACAAAGGGACAATAAATGACCTCGGTGAGAGAATACATCATTCAGACCACAGTCGTATAGTCCAGTCGAGCTTTGTACATACATCAATTTCTCGTTGTGCTTCGAATGATGTATTCTCACGTTCGCGTTTCTGTTTAACAATAATACTACACACGTTGGAAATGTTGTTAATGTTAGGAAAAAAATAATTTTCTTTAAGTTTTGTATAAGACGATATATGTATATATGTAACGTAAGTGGTTTTAAGCATGTTTCATACTTTATTTTGTAACTTCATGGTCTTGGAAAAAAGTGTTTGTACTTGATATTGTATTTTTGCCTTACATGTGACCTTGGATTAAAGACATAAAACAAGTACTGCGAAAAACAAATTTTCTATTTAATAATATCTATTTCAGATTCTATTATTATTTTATATTAAAAACCTCATATGTTTGAAGGACAAAATGTAGTTTCCTGTTCGAACGATTGTTGCTACGTTATCTGTATATTTTTATGATACAAAAGAGGACTTGTATTTGATAATGTGTTATTTTTGGATTATGTGACCTAGAACAGTTTTAAGCATATTCTTCAAAATGTTTTTCTTTATAATTAAATGTTGTAATATGTGTTGTATTTTTTCTGAAAGGAAATCAATGTTGGTTGCTAATTCAATTCAAATAAAATGTTGTCACTCTAAGGAAAGAAGTACAGGTCAGGCTGTATAATGGAGACTATAGTTTTGGTAAGGTTTATATGCTATAAAGATATTCATTTCAGGGCAAATATGGAGAGAATTGTAACAGCATCTGCCCAGAATGCCAAAACGGCGGGAGCTGTGATCACATTAATGGTGCATGCAAGTGCCCGTCCGGGGTTAAAGGCGAATTTTGCGAGGACGGCTGTCCACCGGGTTTTTACGGGAAACAGTGCGACAAGATTTGCCCGAAAGTCTGCCCGAGTGGGTACTGTGACAGGACTTTCGGCTTTTGCGAATGCCAACCCGGGTATTTCGGGCCATCCTGTAATTTCCCGTGCCCTGATTTCACGTTCGGAGAAAATTGTATCAGTAGTTGTGACTGCCTGAAAGACCAGACGACAAAATGTGACCCAAAAGTAATTCACACGAAACCGCTTTGTCACCTTCATCCCCCTCTTCCTGTTTGTGAACCCTGTACCTAACCTCTCTCTGTTTTGTAGATGTAGACTGATTTCAGATCGATCGGAAATAATCGGGAATTTCCGTTAATTATGGTCACATGACATATTAGACCAATGAACGAACGGGAAGCTGAAGGGAATATTTTAATGTGAATTACGAGTTCACCATTCGGTTCGTGTTCTAGGAAAGTCAAACCACATGGCACGTACGATCAGTGTATACCCAGATAAATCTGCGCATCTACGTAATTTAATCTGAGTACGCGCTGTCCGAAACCAAGTCATGAAAAGGGGTCAGGAATCTTCTAAAATAATGTATACTTCGATTCGACTTATGTTTAACATAATCGTAATAATTTCGCTAAGGTGTGATTTCCTGAATCACCTCCGTTGACTCATTCACAAGATTCATTATACACACCATTTGTCATTTTAAAATCATATACAGTGTATTAATGTTTTCTCCATTAAACTGATTGAAAATATTCCCTTCAGCACGTAACAATATGTTTCAACTCTCGTCGTACATTTCCGGATTATTTCGGGTAAAGTCGGTGTGAATGGTCGGTCTACACACTCTTTACCTCTGTCAGTTTATTATCTAACACATACTGGAACTAGTTTTAATTTAACAAAGTATTCCTTATTCAAGTTTTCTTATTAAAATAGATTTGTTGTATACGCTTAACCAGTATGGCACTTCAACAGTTAGTGTCAATAAGGTAGCAAAATATTCCACAACTCTTCGTATATTTCCGGATTATTCCGGGTAAAGTCGATGTCAAATGGTCTACACACTATTTCCTTGTGTCAGTTACTTCTCTAACACGTCCTGTCACTAGTTTACATTTAATAACTTATTCTTTATCCCGCATTTTCTTACAAAAATAGATTTATACTCTTAACCAGTATGGCACTTCAACAGTAAGTGTCAATATAGTCCACAACTCTTCGTATATTTCTGGATTATTCCGGTTAAAGTCGATGTTAAATGGTCTACACACTATTTCCTTGTGTCGGTTTATTCTTTTACACATTCTGTCACCAGTGTTATTTAACAACTTATTGTTTATCCAATTCTTCTTACTAAAATAGCTTATATACGTAACAATTATGTCAATTCAACAGTAAGCCTTGTAAATAAGATTATTTCGGTTGAAGTCGGTGTGAAATGGTCTACACACGTACTATTTCCTTGTGTCGGTTTATTCTCTAACACATTCTATCGCTAGTTTTCTCTAACAGCTTATTCCTTGTCAACATTTTCATTACTAAAATAGCTTTATATGCTTAACCAGTAAGGCACTTCAACAGTAAGTGTCAATATAGTCCACAACTATTCGTATATTTCCGGATTATTCGATGTGAAATGGTTTACACACTATTTCCTTGTGTCGGTTTATTCTTTAACACATTATGTCACTAGTGTTCATTTAATAACTTGTTCTTTATCCAATTCTTCTTACTAAAATAGCTTATATGCGTAACAATTATGTCAATTCAACAGTAGTTGTCAATAAGATAGCAAAATATTCCACAACTCTTCGTGCATTTCCGGATTATTCCGGTTAAAGTCGATGTCAAATGGTCTACACACTATTTCCTTGTGTCAGTTTATTCACTAACACGTCCTGTCACTAATTTGCATGTAACAACTTATTCTTTATCCACATGTTCTTAGAAAAATAGATGTATACGCTTAACCAGTATGGTACTTCAACAGTAAGTGTCAATATGTGGTCAACAACTCTTCGTATTTCCTTGGAAGGTTAGAAGCTGTTAGGCAATCATGTTATGAATTCACACAACAGTTACTTATAGTGTGATCTAACATACACTTTGTGTAGGCCCGGATCAGTCTGCGCGGACTGCGCATGCTAATCTGGAAATATAGATTACGCAGAGGCCATAATGTTGGTTTTCTCGCGTGGCAGCTCACTTTAAGATGATTACATTATACATGGTGTTCCTTTGTTGAGCATTTCAAGTGTGAAACAGCGGGAGACAGTGATGCAGAGGTAGAGAGTCGGCCTCAAAGGTACGAATCGCGTGATGAGCGGGTCCTGACTTTGGGATTTTTCCACACAAACGGCGCAAACTGGTTAGGTATCCAGGAAAGCAGACATCGAACGTGATTAATATAAGCTGAAATCATGTGTCGCAATCGATGTAAAATAAATAAGTTTAAACTAAGTGTGAAACCGTTAATGATATGATGAATTGATGCTAGGTATCAAATCTCTCTGATTACTTTCGACCTGTGTGCTAGGCTCAATCGTCGTTTTTTTCATAAAATATAATTTTATTTGTTTACAACTGATCCTTCGTCTTCTTGCATCTGTCAGGGGGGTTAAGCTTTTTTTGAAAAAATGATTCGGGTTTACCTCAATGATGTAGTCGGTAACCGCTGGTTAAGATAATTGCTGGAAAAATATATTTACCAATGGACATTCCGAAACTATATTTTTACAACATATTTTGTTCAACTTTGAAACGGAGTAGTTGATCGCAATGACATAATTCAGTCCTTCTCCAACATATTTTGTTAAACTGTGAAACGGAGTAGTTGATCATAATGTCATAATTCAGTCCATCTCCAACATATTTTGTCAAACTGTGAAACGGAGTAGTTGATCATAATAGCATAATTCAGTCCTTCTCCTCCAACATGTCAGAAAGAGACTTCCGAAGCGCCATCTGTGTCAGTATTAGGTTTGATAGATACAAAGACAAATTCGGAAAACCATCATAAAAGTCTGGTAAATGAAGGAAACGATCAAGAACATTTTCCCAAAGCGATTGGCTGAAGTGTCAATTTACACACAGCCATAATGTTGTCTGTTTGTGGTCTATTTTTGCAAGTTCAGCATGTGCATGTTATGAATTGGTGTTGTCAATACATAATATCATCCATAACCATCGTGAACATCTCATCAGAAAACATCCCTCAAGGGAAATTACAAAACTTCAGTCTTTTGATTTCTTTAGAAAAAAAAAACCAAACAAATAATAACAGCTGATTAGCTAAATAAAAAAAATGAATTTCTCTGAACTTGTAGCGTCTTTGGGATACTTGACCCTTTTACCACATATAGACGCTTTATGACGCTTTCTGCAGAAGGTGACTTTTAAAAACATTGTGGCAATAGGAGAAACTAGTCATAATGAGAAAAGTTCTCCTTTTGGCAAAACGTTTCCAAGTATTTTTTTTAAATGACTTTTCTTTCATTTATAGAGAGTTTATATATTTTGATTTAATATTTTAAAAACTTGGGCTAGTATAAGGATGAGGGAATTCTTTGTTAGATACTTTGCATGATTATTCTAGAATAGTACAAGGTTTGCCTGTAGCAAACGCGAACATTCAACTATAACCATTTATTATTTCTATAAATACATTTAGACTTTAGAAAAAGAATGAATAGATCTATGTATTCAAAGTTGATAATAATAACATGTTCTTTTTTTTGTTCAATAAAAAACCTGCATTTGAAGAACAACAACGAACTAGTTAAACATTTCTAAAAATAATTTCTAATTTACACAAGAAATATGCAATTAAATTCTTCATGTTTTAAAACAACTGGATAAAATCATCTTTAATTTACATTCTACTTGAATGCGAAAACTAATGAAAAAAACTAATCGACTTTTTGAAAATCAACTGTCTCTTTCAAACAAAGGATACTTTAGAATTCGCCTTAGGATGAAACATAATTTCACTCTAATTGTTCAATCAAGTATTGGATGAGATTCATGAATTCCTTTTTTAGTCATTATTGAACACTTTCTTCCACCTTTCCAATTTCTTAATAGGCGCAACAGGTTTAGTTTAAGTTTTATATTTTTTATAAAATTCAAACGCCATACTTTCACCTTTAAAAATCATTATATTTCACTCGTTGCTTCTTTTTCCAGACGGGGGAATGCCTCTGTAAACCAGGATTTGAGGGACCAACGTGTGAAGACACGTGCACACCCGGATCTTTCGGCGAGAACTGCGCCAGCCAGTGTAAATGTGACGAGCCAAACTCGGAGTGCCATCACGTGACCGGCGAGTGTATACACAATTGTCCAGCTGGACGTATGGGCCGCAAGTGTAACCAACGTGAGTATGGACGAGATTTAGCCGTTTATATCCAAGTGATAGATTATACCTATCTATGTCTCCAACCCAGTGATACAGCTTAAATAGTGTTGAAAACGGCGTAAGACCGGAATTAATAAATAAGCTGCTGTACAGGAAATCCAGTCACATCGTAATGTATGTGCGTCTATGTGCGCAGGGACATAGATAAGAGGGATAGGCAACTCCACCTGTACACCTGTTATCTGGTTAAAAGTAAATGTAGCAAATACAACTTTGAAGTCACATTTAGCACATAAACAAAACATACATATTCTGAAAGTACAATGACAACTGGAATTTCTTTGTATTTTGAACACTGACTGGTTTAAAAGACACATATATTTGGATTTCTGAATAATATTATTTTTTTCCAAATATATAGACTGATATTTTTCATAAGGATAACATATCAAAACCTGTAGTATATTAAAATAGTTTTATCTACTGCAATAGAAGAATGTTTAAGCTTCCAGATTTTTTTATTTTTAATTTTATATCTTGAATAGTTTTTGAGATTTACTTGCTACAAATGTCGGCACGGGTGATATTTTAGTATATAATTTAGTTACTTATCCCTCTTATCTACGTCCCTGATGTGCGAGTAGAGAGATTTCCATGCGGCTAACTCACTGTGTGAAGAGTCTAAACTATAGTTTTTAATATTTCTTGAATTCCTGCAATTAGCTTTTCACACGTTATATCTAGATCAGCGCGTATGGTTTTGCATGTTGAATGTGCAAATATACATCGACTGTTGTTGAATTTTCTGTAGTGCAGCTTAAATAATCGAATACAGCAGATTTATTTCATTTCGAAGAGTCTCGAATATTATACGAATGTGTATTATTGAAATTTACTTAACAAAGTAGTTAGTAGGTGGTTGTCCCGCTGTAATAAGATTTGTAGGTTTGCAACCTTTACACCAATAACCTAACGCATACATGTAACAGGTAAATATGAGATATTGTTTATGTTGTATATCTATGTTATACCTACTTTTAATTTCGTTTTTCTGTGATTACCCATTGAACTTTTATTTGTTTCTTTAAGTTCCATTTATATTTAGTATTTGTAATATAAGAATGTTCTTTCGACTCACTTAGACTTTCGGTTTTTCATAAAACAGCGACTAAAAATATATTTTTCAGTCATACAATTACCACTATTTTTTCTGCATATCAAAATACGAATTTTCGGTTCATTCATATAAGAGTAAAATCGTGTTAATGTAAGCGTCAAGTGCCATAAATAGATATTGACATCAACATTGTCATTTTGAGACCAAAGTAAAACGAAGGCTTTAAATCACTTGCAATCGAAACCATCAACTATTTCTGATCCTAAACTAACTCATCCGATTCAATTACATGCGTAGTCCAAAATACAATAGACTGTTACTGTATCATATAAGTGGAAGCTGTATTTCTAATTGTAGTAGTTATCATAATTTGTGAATACAATAACACAGTACACTTTAATTGAAAAACAAAAGCCACCGGGACATCAACAAATACATAGTATCGTGTTAATGTAAGCGTCAAGTGCTATAAATATATATTGACATCCACATTGTAATTTTGTAAAACGAAGGCTTTAATTCACTTGCAATCGAAACCATAAACTATTTCCCATCCTAAGTTAACGCATCCGATTCAAATGCGTAGTCCAAAATACAATGGACTGTTACTGTATCGTAGAAGTGGAAGCTTTATTTTTAATTGTAGTTGTTATCATAATTTGTGAATACAGTACTACAGTACACTTTAATTGAAAAACAAAAGCTACCGGCACATTAACAAATACATATTATCGTAACGCAGAATGCTCTTTTTGTAATCGTGTATGTAAACATACCTATACATAGTTGTCATATAATACAATGTGTAGACATATGTGTAACAAAAAGTATGTATCACATCTTGATCACATAAAACTAAGTGCATTACTGTTGATGGTTAATTTGAGTCAGTTTCGCATTCATGACTGCTGCAATACAGAAGAGAATGAATCCGGGACAAAATGTCGACGGACAAAATGCCACAGGACATAACGTCCACGGACATAATGTCCACGGACAAAATGCCACAATATGAAAAGAGGACAAAATGCCACAGTTTATTTCGAGAACATTTTATTGTGAATTATAATGTTAAAGCAGCACACCACAAGTGTTATGGGATACCAGGATGTTAAATGGGATGTGTGGATAGCTGATAAAAGTGATAGATCATGAACTGTTTCACTCAAATACTGTTGCCACTTGTGGTGTGCTGCTTTAACATTATAATTCACAATAATCTGTTTTCGAAAACAAACTGTGGCATTTTGTCCTCTTTACATATTGTGGCATTTTGTCCGTGGACATTTTGTCCGTGGACATTATGTCCTGTGGCATTTTGTCCGTGGGCATTTTGTCCGTGGACATTTTGTCCGTGGACATTACGTCCTGTGACATTTTGTCCGTTGACATTATGTCCTGTGGCATTTTGTCCGTGGACATTATGTTCTGTGACATTTTGTCCTGTGACATTTTGTCCGTGGACATTATGTCCTGTGGAATTTTGTCCTGTGACATTTTGTCCGTGGATATTTTGTCCGTGGACATTATGTCCTGTGGCATTTTGTCCGTGGACATTTTGTCCGTGGACATTATGTCCTGTGGCATTTTGTCCGTGGACATTATGTTCTGTGACATTTTGTCCTGTGACATTTTGTCCGTGGACATTATGTCCTGTGGCATTTTGTCCTGTGACATTTTGTCCGTGGACATTATGTCCTGTGGCATTTTGACCGTGGACATTATGTCCTGTGGCATTTTGTCCTGTGGCATTTTGACCGTGGACATTTTGTCCTGTGGCATTTTGTCCGTGGACATTATGTCCTGTGGCATTTTGTCCGTGGACGTTATGTCCGTGGCATTTTGACCGTGGACATTTTGTCCGTGGACATTATGTTCTGTGACATTTTGTCCTGTGACATTTTGTCCGTGGACATTATGTCCTGTGGAATTTTGTCCAGTGACATTTTGTCCGTGGACATTTTGTCCGTGGACATTATGTCCTGTGGCATTTTGTCCTGTGACATTTTGTCCGTGGACATTATGTCCTGTGGCATTTTGACCGTGGACAATATGTCCGGATACCAAATGAAATATATCATTATTAGGACTTCCGAGATACTTATAGTACAATACATACAATATTTCCATACATAAGAATATTGGAAACAGTTTAAAAATACGCGATATTCATCTTCCAAAATATTAGTATGATGCAGACAATAAATACAATATATTTTAACCAAAACAGAATTGTTTCAAATATTTTATATACATAAACAATTCGAGGCATGTGGTATCAATGTTATAATAACTTCATACTCAGAGTAAAAAACAAGTTTATTTCGATATTATCATTTACGAAATTGTTTGTTTATACAGTCTCTGTTTAATCCTTTTCCCACGTACAACAATTCTGCAGCAGACGACATTTGAAACATACTGATAAAAGCCTCATAATGAGCAATTTCATCTTTGGCCACAATGTTTTCAAATGTCATCTGCTGCTATTGCGTCAAAATGCGTCTGCAGCTGAGAAAGGGTTAAAGCTTAATATACTATTTTAATAATGCATTTGTAATCGAACTTTATTTATATATTTGTTTTGATTTTATATTCTTAATTTTTATTTTGTTTTTATTATGTTGCATGATTTACAAGTAATTACGTTTTCTGTTTTTATTTAGTTTTCTGTTTACCCATTATTTTTTCAATTAGCTTGTCCACGTGACCGTTACGGCGATTCGTGCAGACTCAAATGTAACTGTGGGGCCGGTAAATGTGACGGTATCACGGGTGAATGCATCTGTATGGCTGGCCGTATGGGTCTATTATGTTCGGAAGGTAAGGATGGTTATTTGGTGGCTATAGATAACGCTTAAAGCGAATGAGGAAGGTACCTGAAGGATGACAGGGGATTATTGTGCCATTTGTTTCTGTTGTTGTGATTTATCTCATTTCAGTATAACGTGTGAAGTTAGTGTGGGAGCATGTTGTCATAGTACAAAACTTCTTCTAAATTATAATGAGCATTTTTTTATTTTGCCACAATGTCTTCAAAGGTCAGCTGCTGCAGAGGTGTCAAACATCGTTTGAAAATGCATTCAACAACATTGAAAATATTCTGTGTGACCTATAGTTAACAAAATTACAATAGGTGAAAACATAATATGTGTCCTATAGTAAACAAATTTATCAAAGGCGAAAAGAAAATGTAATGCGTGATCTAAAGTTAACAATATATGAATAAAAGGTGAAAACAGAATGTGAGAACTATAGTTAACCAATTTATAAAAGGTGGAAACAGAGTGTAATAACTATAGTTAACCAATTTATCAAATGTAGACACATTGTGTGAGACCTATATTTAACACAAATTTTTCAAAGTTGAAAAAATAATAAAAATGTAGTTACCAAATTTATCATAGATGAAAACATAATGTTTGAACTATAGTTAACCAATTTATAAAAGGTGAAAAAAGAATGTAATAACTATAGTTAACAAATTTATCAAAAGTGAAACCATAATATGAAACATATTGTTAATATATTCATCAAATGTGAAAACAGAATGTGAGACTTATAGTTAACACATTTCTAAAAGGTGAAAACATAATGTGTGACCTGTAGTTAAGACGGTTATCAATGGTGAAAACATACTGTCTGACAAGTGACATATAGTTAACACATTATTCTATTTACAGATTGTCCTGAGGACCGATACGGCGTTAACTGTAGAGATGAATGTAGATGTGAGAACGGGGCATCGTGTGACGAAGTGACCGGCGAATGTCTCTGTCTCGCAGGATGGTATGGGGCTACATGTGGCAAAGGTTTGCTATTACTTTACAACTAAAAGAGAAGTGTGTAAAGGTTAATGTAAGCTAACGATTGCAAATTGACTATTATAAATAGAGATACATAACAACAACAGTAATCGCTGATTTCGGTACTAACGTGATAGTTATTTCTGAACGGATTTCATGTGTATTTTATTGCCAAGAGTTACCTACCCCGTACCGGTACACTACCGGTCGGGCATACACCAATAATTGCAGCGCTTTTTGTACATGGTGCAGTAAGCGAAAGTTAATAAAGACAGGCTTTATTTGGACTTAACCAATTGTTTGTAAGCGTTAAATTGGAATATATTCGCATATAACTATACAAGGAGTAAATAGGTCTTTCTTATAGTATATCTCTCTAGGCACTCATTAAAACCTATGTTGTTGGTACTCAAAAGAATCGTCTCACTGAAACGTTTGAGTACCAACAACATATGTCTCGGAGGTCAAACAAGGATTATAGAGCATGAAAACCACTTCGTAGCTAGAGCTCAGTATAAATTAAACTTATCCCAGTAATAGAGACGTTAGTGTATGTACTTGCTTATGTCCGAATTGAGCAGTCAGTTTAATTTTCATATTGACTACAAAAGTAGCAATTTCAACCCTATTTGATAGATTTATTTGAATTTACAGAGAGGTTTCAAAATGTTCGCCGCGACGTTTTCAAAGTCGTCTGCTGCAGATGACGGTCGAGTCGTATACGGAAAACGATTAACACTACTGTTCGAAATAGCAATGTTGAATGTATAATCTTGAATTCCAGTGTGCCCCGAAGGACGTTACGGACCCAGCTGTCTTGAACAATGTAAATGTGAGAATGGCGCCCATTGTCACCCGGAGAACGGACAGTGTACATGCACCATTGGGTGGATCGGACAATACTGTGATAGAGGTACAGGCGTTTAGTTAACTTTAAGTTAAAGATATATTGTTGTATGCGTACTTTGTCACTATGCTCAGTTAGGCGTTCCGCTTTTTCGTGGACATTTGTATTGTACACATGTATATCGTGATATGAGCCTTCCCGCGAGAAAACGGTGTGGACTCTGCGTAAAGTATCGACCCGGATCAGCTATATCATGCTTACCCGTACTGACACTTTACACCTGCTGTTGACTTTCTGTTTCAGGAATCATAACTCTATCCCTCTATTTACCTTAGACGGAATGTGTCGGCCCGGATAAGCCTGCGTGGACTGCGCATTCTAATATTGGTCGATACATTACGCAGAGCCCATAATGTTGGTTTTCTCGCGGGATTGTTCAGTTGTCCAATGTTGGATAACTATATACACATGTATTGTATTGTTAACTCGAATAAAGTCAGAAGAGATGAGTTACACATACACATACATTCGAACTACGTAGAATGTCAAGCAGGACTGTTTGCGCATAAACACATACTGGTACTAGGCAGTAAGCTCAACAAGATGATACTATATTTTAGATAAATGTGTGTGCATTCAGCCACACACTAAACATGCTTAGTATAGCCACTCTCGGTGAAAACCAGCCTCAACCGATTTATGATCAATATTTAATTCCGGCGCTTAGTGTCATCTAATCGAATCGGACAATGGTAATTATGTAGATAGATAATAATTCTGTAGCTAACTGTTTGTATAAGGGGATACTGATACTACCTTGCTAGGGAGCTAGCTTTTATAGCGACGTGGTATAGTGTTCGCATACGGGACAAGAGGTCCCGAGTTCGATACCTGTTCAGTTAGGATTCTTTCAGCTTGGTTACAGTAAGAAGTTTAAAAAACACCACCGTAATCAATTGACAAACAGTGCAGATCAAACTTCAACTGCACTGGTTGGCAGGTGAAATGGACCTACACACAGAGGACTAGATAAAGGGGGAGTACACTGATTCTTCCCCACAGTACATGTATCTCCCTTATTACTCAACCAAACCCTAAGCTGTGGATACTTAAACGAATGCTTTTACTGGGACGATTCTTTTAAGTACCCGCAGCTTAGGGGTTGAATGTCGAATAAGGATTTTAGAACATTAAATATACTCTTAATCTAGATTCGGTTATCATTTTGGGCTGCCTTTGGGCAAGGCACATTTCCTAGCTCAGTACTGGTTTGTTTACCCAGTGATCATGAATAAGTGAACTGCCGCTGATATAACTGAAGTAATGTTGAAATATGGCGTAAAACCCCAATAAATCAAACAAAAACAAATGTCCTAAGTTTGGTTTCCTGAAGCAGTGCTCATAAGGATATCTTCTAATTTACATTTCAGCATGTCCAGCGGGTTCGTTCGGTGCTGGATGTAAGGAGAAGTGCGACTGTGATAACAGTGCCGAGTGTGACCATAAAACAGGGGAATGTCTGTGTTCGCCCGGATGGAGGGGACAACGATGCGATCAAAGTATACCATGTTTATTATATCAAACATGTTTTAACCTGTATGTCGGTCGAGTTTCGTGTGGTATGCAATATCGTAGTCGGAGGACTAGATAAGAGGGAGTGAACAGGTCTTTACCTCCAAAATATTTCTCTTATTACTTGACAAAATCCTATGTTGTGGGTACTCAAAAGAATCGTCTCACTGAGACGATTATTTTGAGTACCCACAACATAGGTTTAAATGTCAAATAAGGATTTTAGATCATGAAAAATGCCACTCATCTAGAGATCTGGTAGTAGTTTATTAAAGGCCGTGAATGTCGCGGCCGACACATAAAAAATCTCTGAAAAATAAGCGGAATAAGATCACTAGGACATGATACCGGAAGCCCGTATTAATTGGCCTTCATATTATATTCTGCAAAGCTGCGCCCCTGTTATGGTAATGAAAAACGACTAACTATAGTATGTATATACATTTTCCAAATTGATTCGTATGCCATGTTTATGATATCAAACATATTTTAACGTGTATGTCGGTTGAGCTTTATGTGATATGCAGTGTCGTAGTAGTTTCTTAAAGGCCGTTAATGTCGCGGCCGACACTTAAAAAACCCGGAAAAATAAACAGAAAAAGATCATTAGGACATGATACCGGAACCCCGTAACAATTGGCCCTCATGTTGTATTCTGCAAAGCTACATCCCTATTATGGTAGATAAGAACGAATTACTCCAAATTGTTTAACGATTCGTTGGAAATTACAAGTACGCTTACGTGTATAGTTATCTTGCCTCATTCTGCTCTTTCAAAAGCTTAACATTCTTTAAATAACTTGTCGGTTAACATAGATCCGACTGCACATGTGCACAGGTTGATATTGTCGTTCCATTGTTAAAATGTTCTGAAGGTAGGTTATTCTTGTGGCTCGTGTAAGCCAACAATTTCTTCTTTCTATTGTAGTTGAATTATTTGCTTCCACGGCTGAAATAAATAAACATAATAACAGTAACATTAGCAGCGAGTTAATAATGAAAATACGTCATTTGTCATTACGATACACGACCATGACGTTGAACCCTGTGTCAACCAGAAGATATGAATCGATCCTCCAGAAAACCATCATTATGGTCTCTGCGTAATGTATCGACCTAGATCAGCCTCCGCAGTCTGCGCAGGCTAATCCGGGCCGACACATTCCGTCTCAGGGGGATAAAGGTACAGCGTAACGATTCCTGAAACAGAAAATCCACAGGAGGCGAAAAGTGTCTGTCCGGGTTAGCCTGCGCGTCATGGTTAGGCTGATCCAGGTCGATACTTTACGCAGAGTCCACAATGTTGATTTTCTCGCGGGACAGCTCATATAGTGTTATTTTATATATCCATTTTCAGAATGTGCTAACGGTACCTATGGCCCTGGCTGCTTGGAGAATTGTGAGTGCCGTAATAACGGGACCTGCGATCACGTGTCTGGGTCATGTGAGTGTACCCCGGGATGGAGAGGGCGACATTGTAGTAAAGGTAATTAGTGTCGTTTACTAATTAATTGTATATGATATAGCGATATATAAGGGGAGATGGCCAATTTAGTCGCCATTTTTGCTTCTTGCAAGACGTACTTATTTGCTATACAACGCCGGATACCAGACGTTTATGCGTTGTGCTATAGGGAAACAAACGGCTTAGTACATTTGTACTATATGTGAAAATAGAAACATTGACGAATACATAGCACCTGATAGTAAAATGTTTAACCTTTTTCAATGCTGAACATTTTAGAATGGATTTGTCGAGCATCGCATTTGGAAAGATACATGGTAATAGCAACATACAACACTGAGTTGAACTGTGAACAATATGGAGAATGGTCAGACGGCACGCATACATCTCTAGCTTGGCTCTATACTCGTGGCACAGGATTCACAGAATCTATTCTAGCAGTCCGAAGGGAACTCTATAATTATATAAATTATTACCATGGCTGTTTGATAATTAAGAAAATATATCTATATTAGCGTGGGATGATCCTGGTCTCAGGCTTGGCATATATATAGGATCTGACATGAGTTGTCATTTTATATAAAGTTTTCTTAAACGAGTTCAAGGAATGTGTTACTAAGCGAGCTTTTCGCGAGCTTAATAACACATTTCTTGGACGAGTTTAATAAAACTTTATGAAATGATAACGAATGTCAGGTTCTTATTATCACATGACGAAACACAAAAAGAAAATCAGGTTTTCGCGGTCAGAAAATAGTCCCAAAATGAAATACTTAAAGTTAACTGTAAACTAATCACACACAAAATATTTTAATAACCGATAATGGTCCCGTTACCTCGTCCATCTATCGTGATGTTTGTGTTTACCGGATACACGTTCTGAGCCATTTTGTAAACATTCGCGGATGAACAAAAAAAAGTGATTCGGTCATGTTATATTACACACGTTACATATAAAGAAATACGTAATGAGTATATTATATCGGATACAATCATTTTCATGTGATAAATTTCACGTGCAAGGTAAAATGTTTATCCTTCGAGCCAATCAGTGTAAACACGAGGGGGTGAAATGTATTGCTTAAGTCATACTAGAATTTCCTTTTTGTTTACAGGTTGTCCATCCGGCTTCTTTGGTCAAGACTGCCAAGGGATTTGCACATGCGCAAATGGAGCTTTCTGCAATCACGTGACTGGCGAATGTAAATGTGCTTCCGGTTTCACAGGGTCGAATTGTGCCGAGAAATGTCCTGAGGTATGACTCATTATTAGCTCGACTGATCGTTAAATATGCTTAGGTAAACTGGTCACCGTTTAAGTCGGTGGCATAAACATGTATTGCATATTTTGATACAAGTAACAGTTTAACTGAAAATGTGTTTTACGTTTCTTTTGAAGAAGGCATCTGAGTATAAAACCTATCACCATGTAGAAATAAGGAAGTTTAATTTTGTCGCCTGTTTTCGGATCGTTTTGATAAGTCTAGCCTTTTCCAATTATGTTGCCATTTGGTCACATATCGTCTGTGACATGGATAATGTTAAATACTTTCAAGGTCCATTATCGTGGACGGCTCTGTGTTTACATTACTTTGTAAGAAACCTTAATGTAATCAATGTAAACAACTTTGTGTATGTTTAAATCACTATTAGGGGCTTAAATGTAATAAATGTGAACATATTTTGTTCAGTGTTTAAATTATGATAAACCTTGTGAATTAAAACTGTTTTCAGTGGCATTAAAGTGAACGCTGTGAATTTAAACTACTTTAAATGGCATTAAAGTAAACACTGTTTGATTTAAACTACTTTCAGTGGTATTAAAGTAAACGCTGTGAATTAAACTACTTTCAGTGGCGTTAATTAAAGTAAACCCTGCGAATTTAAACTACTTTCAGTGGCAGGAAAGTAAACACTGTGCATTTAAACTACTTTTAATGTCATTAAAGTAAACCCTGTGAAGTTATGCTACTTGCAGTGGTATTAGAGTAAACCCTGTGAATTTAAACTACTTCTATTGAAATTACGGTAAACACTGTGAACGAGTTGCTTAGAACATACTTTAATTACTTTCAGGGGCGTTACGGTCGACAATGTGAACGACTCTGTGAGTGTTTAAACGGAGGAACATGTGACCAGGTGTCCGGGGACTGTGTCTGTATGTCTGGATGGAGAGGAAGGCTCTGCGAAGAAGGTACCGGTTAATATATATGCTTTCTGCCCCACATCATCGATTAGCTCTAGGTGATAAGGGGGCATCGTTCATTTCCTTATTCCAAATCCTTATTTGACATTAAAGCCCTATGTTGTGGGTACTCACAAGAATCGTCTCACTGAGACGATTCTTTTAAGTACCCTCAACAGAGGGTTTGGTTGAGTAATATGAGAGATTTTGTGGGGAAAAGGACCAGTTTACATCCCCTTATCTATTCCTATGATCATCGTATGCATGATTCATGTTCTGCTAGTCCTTTTTATGCCAATTGTCCTGCTTAATACGGTCCATTGTTTGTTTTTAAAAAAAAAAATCAACTTAGCGTAAATAAATTTTAAATAAAAGTACAATTCGGTCTAATACCATGTCATTGTATCAAACATGGCCAAAACCATAGAGAAAACGACCTCCAGGGCTAAACTAATAGTAATGAAACATACCCGTTTTAGACTCACCTACAAAGAGCGTACGGTTTGGTTAATAGCATTACGAAAAATTAACCAGAGTCAGGATTTATATATCGACAGTATAGATAATCTACAGAGGAAACGCCGTGATATAACACAACAATTACTTAAAGTTGCACAAAGCACCGTCGTTACAAAATGACATCCACAAAACTGGCTTTAGTGTGTATAAAGCAACAGATGTTCAGAACAATCAATTTAGAACTCCAAAAATAAAGATGTTATTGATTTCCATCCTACCATTATTTACTTTATTCCAACGATAAGCATTTTATTCACAGTCCTTATTGTTTCAATTTGAAACTATAACACTCTGGATCGTTTATTCCTTAAACTTAAGTTTACAATTTAAAGTGACGTGTGTTTTATTATCGCTGTGCTAGATCAAACACCAATCACTTTTAAACCTGACCAAAATCCGCCGGTGCACGTGTATAAGATCGGACGACACCGCATAAAATGTCATTTCGAATTGACCCTAAACATTTAGAGCAATCAACACTTCTTCCCTTTCTCGTAATTTATATGGAGTAACTCCCCTTTTTAAATACTGAGTGTAGGCAACAATTTGATTGCCTGACACAAATGTTAATCTGAGGCGTCATGTAGTACGCAGTCATCAGATGTAGACGAGCGTTTGACACTGCTGCAAAGTTCAGCTTTAGTTTTGATATATGAGTCGCCCCGCGAGAAAAACCAGCATAATGGCATATGCGTAATGTATCGACACAGATCAGCATGCGCAGTCCGCGCAGACTGATCCGGCCAGACACATTCCGTCTTAGGGGCATAGAGGTATAGAGTAATGATTCCTGAAACAGAAAATCCACAGCAGGAGGCGAAAAGTATATATTCGGGTAAGCCTACGCGGCATGCTTATGCTGATACGGGTCGTTAATTTACGCAGTCCACAATGTTGGTTTTATCGCGACACGGCTCAATTATATTATCAACAACTATTTATACCAGGAGGGCTTTCTATAATTCTATTATCACAGTATGCGAACGTGGGAGGTATGGTATCAACTGCCTGTACAGATGCTTCTGCAACAACAATGCGTGTGACAAAGTGACCGGAAAATGCAACTGTAGTGCTGGATATACAGGGGACTCTTGTGAAAGAGGTCAGTTCAAAACTGCAATTGTTTAACTCTTTCGATGTCGAATTTCACAAAGTTGACTAGTCCATGTTGAAAACAAATGGACTACGCTATTTTTCGTCCAACAGGAAATTTTGTAATTTTGTATGTCTAAGTGACAAACAATGTAGATTTCAGGAGAAACAGCTCGTAAAGAGCTGTTTCTCCTGAATCTGCATTGTTTGCAAGTAGCCTTTCATAGCCTTGATTAAAACCCATTTGTCTTTACTGCGGAATCTCGATAACTCACAGTCAAATGGGACCCATTCATTCCTGTTGAGTTTTCGTCTCGTTCGAGTGATTCCTCGAGTTAGGCTGTTATGCTGAGTCAGCGTCGCAATTAACTTATACCTAAATGAGTGTAGTGAAAACCTGGTCAGTTGTAAAATCATATAATGAACATATATTGGAACATTGCGATACTTTATTGACATTAAGGAAGATACTTTTGTCATTGGCATCTTGTATATTATAGAATAATATAATAAAACATTGAGAAGTAAACGGTTATCCCATTAAAGAATGTGTCTGTCATACCTGAATACTAGAAAGCAAGCTATGGAAACCATTCGTATTTACTAGGTATGTCAACAGTTACCGATTATAATAACCGGTTAATCGTATATCGTATATACAATCAATATCCACTTGCTTCTGGGTTTTGTTATTGTTGTTGTTGTTGTTTTAACTCGCAAACTATTTACTTGCGGCAGGTGTCAATAAAGAACATCTCATCCACATGTTCTTACAGTCTTTATCAGAAGAATCTCGAAAGATTCTCCGACTAATTGAAAGAATCATACGTGTTCGTGTGGTTAGCGTTGGGGATTTGTAACTGGGTGTCCCGAGTTCGATCCAATGTCACGGCGGCCATGGATGTGTGCCCTTGGACAAGGCATACTTCCTAAAAGAGACATACAGTATCAACATGATTGCATCAACATTAGTTGTAGCCATAGAAAGAAACCACATCATATATTTTTCTTTTGATTTAACAGAATGCAAACAAGGCTATTATGGTGCAAACTGTGCTAAGAAATGTGATTGCGAACATAGCTTGGAATGTGATGGTGTGTCTGGTCAATGCAAATGTCTGCCGGGATTCAGGGGAGATAAATGTGATGAAGGTAGGCGGAGTTATATATATTTATAACATATGATTATTGATAATCGGGTCATCTCTTCAAAACCCAGTAAAACAGTTTATATATGCAATATACTTAATTATATAAAAGCTATGAGTCGTAAATATGTCGATGGATCAGTGTGATACAGCTTTAACTATATTTCAATTTAGAAGCAGTTACAGCCATTTCGCCTTGTGGCGTCAATGTGATTTATCGCTAACATTTCCGCAAATGTAACAATTCCAATTCAAAGCAGTTTAAAGAACGCCAAATGTTGTCACTGCATATATATGACACAATATAATAAATAAAGCTTAATATCACGTATCCGATCTAATATATCCATTTCGTATTTCATCATATGTAACGTGTGTAATATAACATGACCGAATCACTATTTTTATATTAATCCGCGGATGTTTACAAAATGACTGAGAACGTGTATCCGGTAAACATAAACGTCACCATAGATATACGGTAAATGGACCATTTACACAGTTCTGGTTGAGTTTATTAAGTATTACATGTTGGGACTATTTTCTGACCGCGTATGAGCTCGGCATAATTATTGGCGGCATTGTTATACGGTTTACTGACGAAATTAAACTAGCTTTGGAAAACTCGATTTTCTTTTTCTGTTTCGTCATGTGATAAAAAGAGTCTGACATTCGTTGTCATTTCATACAGTTTTATTAAACTCGTCCAAGAAAATTGTTATTAAGCTTGCAAAAGGCACGCTTAATAACAAATGTCTTGAACTCGTTTTTATAAAACTTTATATGAAATGACAACTCATGTCAGATCCTATATGTATCTATGTTATTGAAAGGGTGTGACCAAGGATACTTCGGCACAGACTGTCTGGCTGTGTGCAATTGTGAGAACAACGGAACCTGCAAGGCTGATTCTGGGGAATGCATGTGTAGGTCGGGATGGCAAGGCAAACGCTGTCAAAAACGTAAGGGCTTTCAATTTTACATACATGTATGTGTTAAATCGAGATGGCAAGGGAATTAATGTCAGTAACGTTTTGGGTGTTGACTTAATATATATATGTTTAATCTGGAGTGCCAGGGAAACGTGTCAAAAAAGTAATAACTCTGATTGTATACATGTGTTAAATCAAGGTGGCGTGGAAAATCTCTCTAAATGAATGAATAATTTTTTGAAAAATAGTTGAAAACAACGTGGTAAAAGGAGAAATTGCTCATCATGAGCAATTTCTCATTTTGCCTGATTGTTTTTAAAAGTGGTCTGCAGCAGATGCTCTAAAATGGGTCTGCAAGTGTGAAAGGGTAAAAACCTCTTAATCAGCATACAAAATGTATATGGCAAGGAATCCCGTCATATACCCAAGAACTTTGATTTTATAGAATGCGGTAAATCGAGGTGCCAAAGGAAACCGTACATAAACGCAAGGACTTGTGTTTTAGAGCATGTGGTAAATCGTTGCACCACGCACGTTTTTTACTACTACGTTTCAGTTACTAGATATTAATGCCATTTCAGAAATAGTATATCCTCACTCAGATCTCGCACTCTGTTAAATAGGCAATCAGACCAAAACGTGTTTCGCTATTATCGAGTATGGTTCAGTGTGATTTCCGTTAACACCGGTTTTCTTTCGCTGGAACCGAGCGGGTTTTTATTGTTTCGTGACTAGCGGTAATGTTAAGTGTCAATTGAAGGCACCAATTGTTTCGCTGAGCCCCGGTAGCTCCCTCGATATAGCGACGCGGCTTGTCAAACCAAGGGTTGTGAATTGAAACCCCGGCTCTGCCAAAACATTCTCATACATTTGAGCAATATAACTGTGACAAGCGTCATTCGTTTTCCACCAAGGGACTCACAGTCTATGTCGAAAAGCAGCCAGTTGCGTGCTTGGAAAGTCTGTTGTATAGAGTAACGGTGTGGGAAAGCTGGGATACACATGAGTAGGTTAACTGGTCGCCATGATATGACTGTAAATATGTTGAAAACGGCGTTAAATTTAATCAATAAATCTAGCACTATCGGTTTCTCTGTTGTCTACATACACAAGAAACGTTTACATTACACATTGCATTACTTTAACTGTTTTCCAGCCTGTTTGCTGGGATTTTTCGGGGACCAATGTGAACAAGAATGTAAATGTAACGAAGGGGAACCATGTTATCACGTGACAGGAGAGTGTAAATGTCCACCAGGATACACGGGTGACTCCTGCGAACAACGTAAGTTTCAAAGAAAATCGGGATGACTGCAAAATGGAAACCTCTCGATGCATCAATCAAAATGAGCTCGTCCGTTTAAAATGGTACAATTTGTCAATTGCAAACATTGTATGTTCAGATCGCCCAGTCGTTTTGCTCGGTCTTTTTATAATATACACCAGTAAACATAGGCTTCTAAACAAGCTTGTGTAAGCAATATGTGAACAGTGTAGATCTTGAACTACACTATTCACAAAAGCGTATAATCGTTCAACAATATAATTGTTTCTATATGTATAAAGTGTTTGAACATGGGATAGTTTTATTTAACAAATAGTCCGATGCAGACCATTATGAAAAAAGAGTTGGTATTTTTTTTATTTCTCATGAAAGCAAACAATTTCGCTTCATTTTATTTGAAAAAGGCGAAAATCATACCTAAACTGAACATGAATTTAATGTCTATATTCTTACCATTCTTTCTAATTTTTAAGCATGTCCGGCCGGCTCGTTTGGTCCGGATTGTAATGGCACGTGTACCTGTTCCGAGAAGTTCAACTGTAATCACGTGACGGGTGACTGTGTGTGCAAATCTGGATTAAAGGGAAAGAAATGCAAGAAAGGTAAATTTAGGATAAATTAAAGACGGACTATAAGTGTCCCCCTGTAGAAGTCCACTACGTAAGATATATGTAATCCACGATGTACATGCATTCATGCCTACGAATGGGCATTTGTTGGGTATTTTCCTTTGTTCTTTTCTTCTTGGGTACTACACAACAAGGATACGGTTTATTCCGTAATTATCCCTCTTTTACGGAATAAATAGCATTAATATGCTATTTAGATACCCATTATAAAATTATAAAAAAAAAACTTATTAAAGTGTCTTATAAGGGCGGTGGGTGGACTTCAGGACAACAACAGTACCCAATAAAGTGTCCATTCGTAGGCCCAAGACTATGTGAACGATGCTTCAGGAAAACAAATATTCACGTAATTGTTACCCCTGTTGAAAAATACATGTACGCATAACAATGCTGATGACACAAATGGAAACTGAAAAACATCAGTTACTTGGAACTGATTCTCCTACTTAGCGATCAGTGTTGAACCATATATGAATGAGCAGATGCGCATGCCAATCTCAATCTGCGCTGAGATGCATTACGTTTGATCTGCGCATGCGCAGTACATCGTTCAAATACCATCGTCGGACACCCACGGTTGTTGACTCCACTGTGCGCGAACATCACCTATGGGATTTGGCACTGTCGTTTCGCCGTTTTGACAGAACTGAATATAATACAAATAAATCAATCAAAATGTGGAGACGCATACAAAAATGAGGGATCTGATTGGCTGTTTGGCGCAGTACTACATTGTGCCGCATCCAATTAAAAACAATATTGGCTATCTGTCAAAACGGTGGAACGGCAGTGAAAAGGTCCCAAGGGTGATGTTGGAGCATAGCGGAGTCATCAACCCTGGGTAGCCGACGATGTTCACTTACACACTAACTATATTAAACTTAACATAATTTTGACAGGAATTGAATTATCTTGTTGTGTATGTAGGCATTGTAGACATAGGCGATACGTCAAGGCTTGAGCACAATATCGTTTTAGGTCATCGTGTAGTCTAACATGTCATAATAAATCACGATGTAATTATAACCATACATGTAATCATGTATATCTAATTACTTTTCGCTTATATACTAAATGCAGTACCACTCAGATACTGTATTATGTAAGGCTATATCATGCATTAAGAGGGTATCATTTATACCAATGCTCGGCTATAACATCTAGCATTGATTCAATTTATACTGTTCCGAACGGTTTGAATACGCGAACATCATCCTCAATTATATATATACCCGAGAAATTTACGAGTTGATTTTAAGTTGCCTCGGGGTTTTTTGTATTGATATTATTGACCAAATTAACCAGATCCATATTTAAAGTCTTGACATTCGTTGCGAAGAATGTGAACCGCTTCGGTTTGTCTGAAAGACCTGTTAGTGGGTCCGTCAGTATGACATTAGATGTTTGTGAGGCGCACTTCTTCTAAAACTTTAAGGACAGTTTAATGAAACGTTGAACTCGTGGTACTCATGAATTGTAGATGCGTAAGACATAATATCATTGCCCATGTAATCGTTCTACATGTATCTATCGTTGAACTTTTAACTACTTATATTACCAAAGCAGTTCCAAGGGGTATAGCAAAAAATTAGCCTTTACTTTCTTTGAATAGAAATGGTAATTACCAAAATAAATAATGTGTTAGACAACTCGACCATTTATTATACTCGACATCCCATTTTGACTTGGTAAAAGATCAGGCATATTAATAATTATGTCGCAGTGGCGATACGTTGTTTTGTGTTGTACTACGGACGCGTGGTATTAAATTGTTTGTGGAAGGAAAATACAAAGCCGCGTAACGCTACTGGAATAAAGCTGTCCGTTTAGTTTATACTTATCATTAAATTATACAAATTTAAATGTTTTCCTTGGTATAATATTTATCTTTGCACGTGACATATGGTTCATCAGGTTGCACAACTGTACTTAAATAACTTGAAATCATAGCTTTGTGACGTAATAACACCTTTCTTGAACGTCACACTACTATTGTGTAATGTATTAGTCGTAAACAAACACAGTGCTTGCCAAATAGTTCATTCTGCACGGCGAGGGTAAACATAATCAAATAATAAATAATAAACAAACATCCTTTTCAATCCGTCGTGTCGTTTTTGAGCCTGATATGCTACATTTAATTAGGCCTTAAAATGAAAAGGTAAATTTTACTATATTGTATTATATGTGGTGGTCGTCCGAAAATTGTCTACAATACAGCTATTGTAATCTTCGAATTGTAACCTTGTTCTTTGCAGTATAAAACAATGTTTTAAATATTAATCCCAGTTACATGGCTAGTTGCTATATTCAAAATAAGAGTCTAAAGCTTTCCGTATACATCCAATCTGATTACTTTAGAACTCCAAATGCTGCTAGATTGTACATCGTATATCCTTTACTCAGATACGTGTTTAGTACATGTGTGTGATACATTGCTTCATAGACTTAAATCTACAAACATATATGTGATCCGTTCCAACGAGAAAACCAACATTATGGCCTCTGCGTAATGTATCGACCCGGATAAGCCTGCGCAGTCCGCACAGGATAATCCGGGCCGACACATTATGTCTCTGGGAAATAGAGGTATAGAGAGTAATGATTCCTGAAACAGAAAATCCACAGGAGGCGAAAAGTGTCTGTCCGGGTTATCCTGTGCGGCATGCTTATGCTGACCCGGGTCGATACTTCACGCAGAGTCTACGGTGTTCGTTTTCTCGAGGTATGGCTCATGCGTTATTCTATAGACTATAATGTTGTGCATTCGGTATCATTGGCTTTATTCCTAACACCTATCCGTCCTGATGCAATGATGATTGTGTAAGCCATAGTTCTACGTTTAGACTTACTTAGAAAAAACTTAGATTTCCCGAAAGACAATTCCGCGCCAGCTATATCCTTTGAAATCCACATCCCAGCTTTTAGTTGTTAGAAGCCTAATGATCCTAGATTCATTAAATGTATCCCTTTTTCTACTACAACCCGTTTGTATTATTATTGTCCATTTGAAGTAGTCCATCAAAAGTCAATGTTGGTCAATTTCGCATAGATTATAGAAGATACCTATCACTTGATAATTTCAGTTATATTATTAAAGTTAATTATAACATGATAATGTCACTGTTTGGAACGGCCAAGTTTATCAAGGTATAATTCATTGTTAGCTTCTCCTCAATATGAGCCGTCCCGCCAGAAAACCAACATTGTGAACTTTGCGTAAAGTACCGACCCGGATCAGCCTAAGCATACCGCGCAGGCTTACCTGGATAGACACTTTTCGCTTCCTGTGGATTTTCTATTTCAGGAATCATTACTTTATACCTCTATCCCCCTGAGACGGAATATGTCGACCCGGATCCGTCTGCGCCGACAGCGTAGGCTTATCTGGGTCGATACATTACGCAGAGTCCACAATGTTGGTTTTCTCGCATAGATTATAGAAGATATTTATCACTTGATAATTTCACTTATATTATTAAAGTTAATTATCACATGATAATGTCACTGTTTGGAACGGCCAAGTTTATTAAGGTATAATTCATTGTTAGCTATTCCTCAATATCATTGTTAGCTAATCCGCAATATCATTGTATCATATTTAACCTCTGTACGCTTGTGACTTTTTCCAATGCCTAATATATCTAACCTTGCTTCTAACGCTTTAGTTAAAGGCAATAGAAAGACGAAACAAGCTCGTAAAGCCAAACTAAGGTCACAGTTTTGGCAGGAACTGAGGGCGAAAAACCTTGAAATTGGTAAGTGTGTAGATGTAATGTGTCCTTGTCTAATATCGATTTAACATGCCCACATAGGCATTTACAACAGTATGAGTCTACAGCCAAAAATGTCACAAATTGTGGTGTTTTTAGCTCGACTATTCGAAGAATATGAGAGCTTTACTACTCGCCCCGGCGTCGGCGTCGGCGTCTCCGTCTCCGTCTCCGTCGGCGTCTCCGTCTCCGTCTCCGTCGGCGTCCGGTTAAAGTTTTAGGGCAAGTTGGGATTTTCATTCATAAGTATTTGTGCTAGGGCTTTCATATTTGGAATATAGTTACATCTTATACCTTTCTTCACATTGAACGCTAAAGATGCTGAGTGTGACCTTCCTTTTGGGAAAAAAAACATGATATTCGGGTTTAAAGTTTTAGGGCAAGTTGGATTTTTTTTTTTTCTCAATAAGTACTTGTGCTAGGGCTTTCATATTTGGAATATAATTACATCTAATACCTTTCTTTATATTGTATGCTGAAGATTCTGAGTTTTACCTTCTTTTGGGGGTAAAAGACATGATTTTGGGTGGTTAAAGTTTTAGGGCAAGTTGGCATTTTCATTTAATTTTTTAATTTTTCTCTATAAGAATTTGTGCTAGGGCTTTAATATTTAGAATATAGTTACATCTTATACCTTTCTTCACATTGAATGCTGAAGATGCTGAGTGTGACCTTCTTTTTGGGGTAAAAAACATGATTTTCGGTGGTTAAAGTTTTGGGGCAAGTAGGATTTTATTTTATTTTTTTAACTTTTTCTGAATAAGTACTTTTGCAAGGGCTTTCATATTTGGAAAATAGATACATTTAATACATTTCTTCATATTATATGCTGAAGATGCTGAGTGTGACCTTCTGTTTGCGGTAAAACACATGCTTTTGGGTGGTTAAAGTTTTAGGGCAAGTTGGCTTTTTCATTTAATTTTCAATTTTTTCTAAATAAGTACTTGTGTAAGGGCTTCCATATTTGGAATATGATTACATGTAATACCTTTCTTCACATTGTATGTTGAAGATGCTGAGTGTGACTTTTAGGGGGTAAAAAACATGATTTTTGTTTGATTTTGAGAATTTTAGATAAATTCATAATTTTTGGTTACATTTTTTTCTAATTGTGATCATTTATTTATCAAATTTAATTCTTCAACATATCAAACGGGTTTTGCATGGTGTCAAACATTAGGAAAACCTTTTTTTAAGGTTTTGCTAATTTTGGACTGGGTCAGTTTTAACATTTGCATTTAGCTCAACGTTAAAGTTACACCATTTAAATCACTTCATACTTCACATATTTGTTAAGGACCATCGTACAATTAGGTCAGATAACTCCGTTGTATCCTAAATATAGAGTAATGGCCCTTGATTGACTTAGGAAATTTTATTTTTAAATTATATTTAAATGTATGTATATCTTATTCAGTTGCTTTTACATATAGAGTATATAATATGATTTAATAGTACTTAAGTGCAATATAATGAAATAGTGCTTTATGTGAATAAGCGGCCTGTAGTCGAGCGCGCTGTCCTCCGACAGCTCTTGTTTTTATAAGATCGTCTCCTTTCCCTCGAAAGCGAGAAATGTGGGTAAAAATCAATGTTTTGCATAAAAAAATACTTTATTTTATAATTTTAAATTGAGAGTACTGTCGTCTGTTCATAAAATTGACATTATTTCATAGTACAATAATAGGTTATTACCTTTTTACATTTGAACAAAATGTTTTGATATTGCAAAACACGACATGGTCGTGATAACAGCACTGACATTTGTAGCAATCAGCACAAATAACCTACTTGATATCATTTAAATGATATTAATGAAGGCATTTTAACTGTTTTTAATTTACATAATGTCGTATGTGTATGGCGATTAAATGCATACCCTCAGGTGCGGGGAGGTCACAGATATGACCCAAACCGGGTAATAGCAAATACTTTAAAACATGGTAGTATTGACTTCCCTTCCTTGGCGATACAGACTATGGGGTTAGCATTACGTCTCACTCGCCGTTGTCATGCTAACTGGACTAGTGATACTGGTAGCTGCTTACACAGGAAACGCCGCGATATAAACTTGTAGAAAATGGCGTAAAACACCATAGAAGCAAGTACTTGCGTACAGGGAATGTTTTTGTGACCTTGTAACGAACAGACTCACCAGAACGTCCTTGTCAACCTTTATTTTGATTCATAGATATATCTTCCTAAGAAAAAAAACCTACCAATTTTACACCTCATTCCCCACCAATTATATACCGTATCCTTTGCTTAACCGGGGATAGGGTGCATGTATCTGCACCTGCAGCAGACAAATCTTGTAACACGTGTGCCAAATACTTTAAAACATGGTAGTATTATGGGATTAGCATTACGTCTCAGTCGCCGTTGTCAAACGTTCTGGGCTAGTGATACTGGTAGCTGCTTACACGGGAAACGCCGCGATATAAACTTGTAGAAAATGGCGTCAAACACCAAAGAAGCAAGATTGTACGCGCAGTGAATGTTTGTGTGGCATTGTGCCTACGAAAAGACTCCCTAGAACGCCATTGCCAACTTACATTTAGAATTATCATAGATATAACTTCCTAAGAAACAAATCTAGAAATATTACCCCTCTCAGTCTCCACCCATTATATACCGTATCCTTTGCTTGACCAGGGATAGGGTGCATGTATCTGCACCTGCAGCAAGACAACTCTTGTAATAATTGTGCCAATAAGATAACACAAAAAGAATATTACTGCCACAATAAGTTTAACTAGTTCGTAGTTATATAATCATTTACAGATATGTATCATATTCAGCTTAGCTTTCTTTAATCGTCTGCAGCAGATTTGTCATGTGAAAGCGTCAGTCGGTAGTCGGTAGTAGTAAGTGGTATTGAACGCCTTAACTGTCTGAGAATATTTTGTAAGTTGTTATACGCAGTACATTTTCATTTATACGAGGTATTTCATTTGACATGGTACATTTTGCATGGTACGCAGTGCCGTTTTCGTTATATACGGCGGTAATTTAATAATATGCAGTTCCAAATTTGGATGATACAGTAGAATTACCATTATATGGTGTTCAAACAACGTCATATGGAATACAAACAACATTATATGCGTTCAGTGTGTCGATACATGTGGTGCTATTTTGATTATATGCAGTAGGTTTACCTCTATATGCGCTGTATTTTCATTGTGGATGATTAAACTTTCCGGCATTCTCCGGTAATTTACGGAACATACCGAGTATGATAGATAGAAATTAACGTTAACACCGTCTAGTCCGTTTTTACTGCATTTATACATATTTGCACTGCATATTGTTAAATAACCACAATATATCATAGCAAATGCACTGCATATCATGAACAAAGTACCATGTCAACTGAAAAATGTACCTCGTATACATAAACATGTACTGCGTGCAATACAATACAACATAATAAGACAGTAAAGGCGTTCCATAAGGTGACCTGTTCAACACTTTTTCAGTCATGTTACGTCAATCAGATGCCGCTCGCCACTAGTGCTTCACAGTTAATGGATATATATACATTAAACAAACAACACAGTTTGCTTAAAACCATGTATAATTTTCCCCAAGTATATAATAACCCAGAGGACCAGATAAGGAGGAGTGAACTCAGGTCTTTTCCCATCCATATCTCTCTTATGCCTCAAATAAACCCTATGTTGTGGGTACTCAAAAGAATCGTCACAGCGAGACGATTCTTTTGAGTGCTCACAACATAGGGTTTAAGGGTCAAATAAGGATTTGGATATGTGAATTAGAGCTCTGAAATAACCAATACAGTATGTTATTTCGATGCTGAGTATGTTGATAATACATGAATAACAGCTCTGCGATAATCTATGTTTACGCCTTTTTACCATTAGCTGATCTGAGGATAGGTAAATGTTGTTATTCTTCATATGTTTATGTTTCATCTTAGTTGCTGTTGTTTCTCGTTATTTTATACTGTTGTTGTTTATTGTTGTTGTTTTTACGTAACACTTTTGTCTAACTTATTTGACTATATAATGGTGAGTACATTCATGTACGACGATAACGATACAAACAAATGTTCAAGAAAAGAAGAAAGTGTCTTTCCTATAACACAATCCTGTCACAGGAAAGTGTCTTTCCTGTAACACAATCCTGTCACAGGAAGGATATTTCAATTATTTCTGTATGCATCAGTAGCAGGCAGCTCTTGAAATCGTTGTGCAAAAAGGAGAATATTCTTCTTATGCCACAATATTTTCAACTTTACTTCACAATTTAATTTTCATTTACAGATATTTTCCTAGTTTACCTACATTTCTTTTCTCAAAGTGGTCTGCAGCTACGGTGTACCGTTAGGGCCATCGTGCTATCGCGCTGTCAACAAGCACACGCGATGCCACGATAGCACGATGACACGATGGTGATGGTGATGGAGCGATGCTACGATGGCACGATGACGATGACGCGATATTACATCGCGTCATCGTCATCGTGCCATCGTGCCATCACCATCGTGTCATCGTACCATCATCATCGTGTCATCGTGTCATCGTGTCATCACCATCGTGTCATCGTGCTATCGTGGCATCGCGTATGCGCGATAGCACGATGGCCCTAACGGAACACCGTAGCAGCAAATTTGTCGGGGGAAAGTGATATTTTGTAAAAGAATTTTGACCTGTTCTTTGTGAAGTATATACCTAAAATGAGACCCTTTAATGTAAAAGTTATAAATCAACCATTGTTAACAGTGTGTAGATACAGATTAGCCTGTGCATCTGCACAATCTTATCAAGATATAGAGTTAATATCACAAATTACTTACATGAATGTAAGATTGCTAGAAACAACTATCAAAGCCTGTGGATTCTGAGCGGATTTGACAGCGTGATCTGAACCTACTCTGTACATAAATGCCAACTTGTAGCGTTTCGCATAGACGACTAGACTTGTTAAATTGAAATGTGACATTATCTAAAAGGGGATCCTTTTTTTTCAAAAGTAAACAGTAAGAATTGTCTCATTGTAAAACACTGCATCGGTTGGTGTCAACCTCGGATGCCGGAGGTGCGAATCATACTAAATACTTTCAAAATGATATGAATGTGTTTGCCTCCATGCGGTCAGGATTGTGAAAACAGCTACGACTGCTTCGCTAGCGTTCGGATAAATTAACCAATAGTCCCTGTAACTTAACCATGATACGCCATGAGCTAGCTGTTACCATGTACACTAACAAACAAATTCACTGTAAGTGTAACTTTAAACATAATACAAGAAATGTAGCTGAAATGAGATTTTATCGTATATATATATACAATTTGTTTTTTTTATGTAAAACTAAGAACATTTCTATATTATTTTATTCAGATGCTGTTTAAGGTTTTTGCTTTGTTTTTCAATTATCCAATATACTATTACTACGAGTACACAGGTCTAGAAGTTGTTTGTAGTTCTGTTCTTGTTGGTTTGCTGTTAAGTTTTTACCAAAGCTGGTCCTCTGTGACTCCTTACTGTCTTGAAAAGATAGAAAGAAACCACGGCAAAAGAAATGCATACAACACTCAAACGCATGATTACTCCGTCGTTTGCATTTTTTTAATTTAAGTTAGTTCAACCTATTCGAGCAGTTTATGACTGGTAAAAAAGAAAAATTATCAATAGCTTTAACACATCGGATCATGTTTGTAAGATCATTGGTATAACATGCTCTGATCTTCATTTATCTGGTTAGTTTCAATAATCATCAAATATGGTGTAATTTCATTTCTTATTATAGATAAGAGTTTAGTTGTTCAAACATGTGTAGGAATCCGCTGTGGTCGAGTGGTTAGCGTCGGGGATTTCGAAACCGGGTGTCCCGGGTTCGATCCCCAGTCGCGGCAATTCGGTCATGGTGGAGTGCCCTTGGGCAAGGCACATTTTCTAGCCTAGTACTGGTTTGTTCACCCAGGGAACATGAATAATAAAATTTAAATGCGCGCTAAATGACCTTAGCTGTCGATGCGCCATAAAACAATATACATTCATTCATTCAAACATGTGTATGTTCCACGGAGTATTTTGCACGTTAAAACTCTTCATTATTATTAAGCTATAACATGAACCTTGAAACCAAGTAATTTGTGTAACATTACGTGTATCTGTGTGTAATAAAGGATACCGCAGCTTAACCCTGATCCTGCTATGGGGGATAGGATTCCTGTATCAACAGTTTATGACGAATGACTTATCGTGTAAGCCGTCCCGCGAGAAAAACAACCGTATGGACTCTGCGTAAAATATCGACCCGGATCAGCCTAAGCATAACGCCCAGGCTAACCCGGACAGAATCTTTTCGCCTCCTTTGGATTTTCTGTTTAAGGAATCATTACTCTATGCCTCTATACCCCTGAGACGGAATGTGTCTGTCCGGATTAGCCTGCACGGACCGCGCAGGCTGATCTGGGTCGATACATTACGCAGGGGTCATCATGTTGGTTTTTCTTTCGAGACAGCTAATACTAATTTTGTTAAGACATTCATTTCAATCCGTTTATTGATATTCTTTTCTTGGAAATATTTCCTACTTGAAATATGATTGTTTTCGCCCCTTTATATATCTTTATTTTTGCCCAATATATACATTATAACGATTATCAGCGTAATTGTTATATTTTGTCATTAGCCTAGACGAAAAACTTCCAGACAGGCAATTAATGTAGGACCACGGCAATTACATTGTGGTCAAACGTCAAAACTCGTTCATTTATAGAACCAATTTGCAGTCACTTTGTTTCACGTTTTTTTAAATGAGTGAGCCGTCGCGCGAGAAAACCAACATTGTGGACTCTGCATAAAGTATCGACCCAAGCCGCGCATGCTAACCCGGACAGACAATGTTCGCCTTCTGTGGATTTTCTCTTTATTACTCTATACTTCTGTACCCCTGAGATGGAATGTACCGGTCCGGATTAGCCTGCGCGTTTTGCGCAGGCTGATCTCGGTCGATACATTACGCAGAGGCCATAGTGTTGGTTTTCTCGCGGGAAATATGATGGTTTTCGCCCCTTTATATATCTTCACTTTTGCCAAATATATACTTATAAAAATGTTCAGCGTAATTGATATGTTTTGTCAATAGCTAGACAAAAACAATAATCAGACAGGCTATTAATGTTGGAAATAAATATGGCAATTACATTGTGGTTAAACGTCAAAACTTGTTCATTTTTATAACCAATGTGTCTTTGTTTCTCTTTTTGTTAAATACATGTAATAGAGTGAATGTGATTGCAGTTTAGTAGTGGATTATTGTATCCTGATAATATCTATGTTTAAAACTAGATTTTATCAAAAGAGTAACAGTCCGATGTCGCCTCGGTGTTTATTACACTCCGCCAAGCCAGCAGTAACACTTTGCACTCAGTTAAATATATATATCTATCGATCTTAAATCGTATTAATGAACGAACCTATTGTCCTACTGTTTACCTGTTTACATACATTGGTTAGTTATAACTCTTGCATGTACTTCCAGTTCAATGTTGACTCGGTGTTTCATACACTCCTACATGCCAGCAGTAATTCTTTTCACTCAGTTAAAAACATATATCTCGATAATAAACCTTATTAACCTATTGTCATACTGTATTACCTTCTCACTTACATTGTAACTGTTCCTTCTTCCAGGCTGTAGTGAGGGCGAATATGGTCCTAACTGTCAATACATCTGTGAGTGCGAAACCGGATCGGAGTGTGACATGGAAACCGGAAAGTGTATATGCAGGGACGGTTATATGGGTAATATTGGACTTTCATTCATTTCGAATCAGGGGGTGCTCAGATTGACCTAATTCAGTAGTTTTAACTTTCGTCAGTTTTAGTTCTAACATTCCTTTGAGCTTACTGTTAGCCTTTGTGTAAGCGTATAACATATGAGCCTGGTCCCGTGAGAAAAGCAACATTGTGGTCTCTCCGTAATATATCGACCCAGATCAGCCTAAGCATGCCGCGCAGGCTTACCCGGATGGACACTTTTCGCCTCCTGAGGATTTTCTGTTTCAGGAATCATTACTCTAAACCTATATCCCCCTGACACGGAATGTGTCGGCCTGGATCAGTATGCGCGGATTGCGCAGGCTGATCTGAGTCGATACATTACGCATAGGCCATAGTGTTGATTTTCTGGCGGGACGGCTTAAATGTTAATTACAAACATGCAGCATCCGCCGATGGGAGCCCATCTTTCTGGTTTTATTTTACAGAAATTTGCGACAAGCATCAGGAATGTGCCTGTACGCTGTCTGGTTAGGACAGCCCATGTTCGTCGCCATGAAGCTTCTGAAGAAAGGTTACGAAAAAACATATTAAAAATGTGTGCAATTGTTCGTAATCGGTATTAATTCTGAATATGTAGAATTATAGGCACTGGAAGCTGCAACCTCATAGGCTCTGACATCCCTAATATTACATACTCTGCACTCTTAAAGACTCTGCAATCTTATAAACACTGAAATCTACGGCTTCATAGACACCTGAAATCTGAAAACGCATAGACTCTGCAACCTTATTAACACTGAAATCTGAAAACGTATAGACTGCAATCTTATAATTTATTTAATTATTTATTGGGGTTTTACGCCGCTTTCAACAATATTTCAGTTATATCACGGCGACAGTTCACTTATTCATGATCCCTGGTTAAACAAACCAGTACAAGGCTAGAAAATGTGCATTGCCCAAGGGCACTCCACCATGACCGTAGTGTCGCGACTGGGGATCGAACCACCCGGTTTCGAAATCCCAGACGCTAACCACTCGACCACAGCGGATTCCTGCAATCTTATAAACACTAACATCTGCGGTTTCATAGACACCTTAAATCTGAAACCCTATAGACGCTGAAATCTGCAATTATCAATCATTACAGGACCGACTTGCCATCAGATGTGTCCGGAGGGAAGATATGGACAAAACTGCTCGGAAATCTGTGACTGTCTAAACGGGGCGAGCTGTGGGCGAATCCGTGGGAAATGTAAATGTCATCCTGGTTACACGGGTCAGAGATGTGAAAATGGTAAATAAGTTTCATTACAACCAGACCTTTAAGATTCACTGGCCTGCAGTAGCAAACGCTCGCCGTCTCAGATAGAGCTTTGCATCAACCATTCAAATTGTTTCCTTCAAAATCGTTAGGTATCAACAGGATTTATTATTCATATAAACAAACAAGATAGAATAGCGGGGATGGCCGAGCTTTGTTTTTTTATTCGTACTGTTTCATTGAACGGAAAAGAGAGAACCTTTTAACAACACCAATCTGATTCTGAGTTTTGTATAATTGAAGTTTTAACCTTTTGCCAAGTAAGCAATTTTATTTGGTCGATTTTTCTTGTTAACAAAACAAAAATGTGATATTTCGAATATATGACGTTTAACTCGAAAATATGGTAATTCGAATAAATGTCGTTTAACTCGAACATGTGATATTTCGAATATATGACGTTTTACTCCAACATGTTATAATTAAAATATTCAACGTTTAACTAACACATTTCTTCAACTGATGTGTCTTTTGAAAAAAAGCGAAGCAGCAGTTCTGATTATTTCAGTTTGCATTTCGCAAACAGTGCAGATTCATATAAACCTGCTGCGAAGAAGCATCGACTAATCTTTTGGCAAGTGCCTAAATGGAGTTTACGTAGTGCACATTTCAATTAAAACTTTTGCCAAGCCCCGGTAGCTCAGTTGGTAGCGACGCGAGCTGTAAAAGCAGGGGTTGTGAGTTCAAACTCCAGTTCGGCCAACATTCTTTCAGACGTTTAACAAAAGTCACTGTGACAAGCGTCATTCGTCTTTCACCAATGGGCTAACAGTCTTATGTGAAAAAGCAGCCATTTGCTTGGAAGGTATGTTGTGTGGAGTACTGGTTGATTGATTGATTGATTGGGGTTTAACGCCGTTTTTAACAATTTCTCAGTTATATCACGGCGGCCAGTTCACCTACTCATGCATTTCCTGGTTTTCTCACACCAGTACTCCACACAACAATCTTCCCAAGCAACTGGCTGCTTTTCCACATAGACTTAGCCCATTGGTGGAAGACGAATGACGCATGTCGCATTGACTTTTGTCAATCGTCGGAAAGAAAGTTGGCCGAGCCGGGATTCGAACTCACAACCCCTGGATTGACAACCCGCGTCGCTACCGACTGAGCTACCGGGGCTCGGCCTGGAGTACTGGTGTGAGAAAGCTAGGAAACACACGGGTAGGTGAGCCGCAAAAGACTGTACAACTTTTAAATACACAAAGTGACCTCCCTTTACCTACAGTTTGCGACGAAGGCTACCACGGTCATAAATGTGAGGAAGAGTGCGACTGCGGACCCAAAGGTCGATGTGACCCCTTCTCGGGACGGTGCCAGTGTGGCCTCGGGTGGCGCGGAGACACATGTGACGACGTGTGCGCCGACGGGAGATTCGGGCCAGGGTGTATACATTCGTGTCAGTGTCAGAACGGGGCCTCCTGCGATGCCGTCACGGGATGTTGCAAGTGTAAATCGGGATTTTACGGACAGAACTGCGAATTCAGTAAGTGAACGTACAGTTGAGCTGCGACTGTCGATTGGGAATTTGTTGTATTTATAAATTATCTATTAATAAATATATTATGCAAATTTTGTTAAATGAAAACTATTGAAAGTGCGTATCATATTTTACTGATCTGTCCTCATTGTTTAAACTTACGCTAATAATTTTCAAATTAATACTATCACACATGGACGCATTTTAAGAAATTCGAAAAATTATACCCTTTGTGTAACAAAAAGATCAAGATTTTTTTTTAAATATATCTTATATTTATTATGCGAATACACGTAAGATAGTCAGTGAACATTTCACAATTTAATTTGAATATATATTAAAATGGTTTTTGATCTTCGTTGTCGCCCTTTTTTTTTTATTTGCATAAAGTTGTTTTAAACACATATAGCAAAAACAATTATGTTCTGTTCTATTTTTTTTAGAACGTTACCGACTCTTTTGAATTAAGGCTTTGTTATATTTTCGAATAGTTGCGACTCTGGCGAGATTGTGAGTACACGCAGTCAAACCGGATCCGTCAATGCCCGCTGTATAGTAAATACATATAAGTCGTCCCACGAGAAAACCAACATTGTGGACTCTGCGTAAATTATCGACCCGAATCAGCCTAAGCATGCCGTGCAGGCTTCCCCGGATGACACTTTTCGCCTCCTGTGGATTTTCTGTTTCAGGAATCATTACTCTATACCTCTATCAGCCTGAGACGGAATGTGTCGGCCCGGATCAGTCTGCGCGGAGGCCATAATGTCGATTTTTTTTTTCGCGGGACAGTTCATATATTGAGCCAATAAAGAGGCAAACTATTTTCAGAGTTCAAAAGGTGACCTGCGTCATTCGTCTTCCACCAATGGGCTAAGTCTATGTGGAAAAGCAGCCAGTTGATTGTGATGATTGTTGTGTGGAGTACTGGTGTGAGAAAACCAGGAAATGCATGAGTAGGTGAACTGGCCGCCGTGATATAACTGAGAAATTGTTAAAAACGGCGTTAAACCCCAATCAATCAACCAATCAAAAGGTTATTCCGTTTGGTCCAAAAACAGCTGGTTGTCTCAATCGACGTTTGCTGGCTCCACCTTTTCCAAAGGCTGACGTCTTTTGTGTGTACGTCTGACTGTAATGGTAAGGGCAGATAACTCAAGACGTTATGTTACATTGTGAACAATTCCAGATGGAGTTATCCCATGTTGCAAGCACCAACCTTGTCGTGTCTTTAATGAACAGTACTTTACCATGTGTTCAATACTTTACCATGTGTTTCAGGTTGTCCAAAAGGGTATCACGGGGATTATTGTACGGAGGTGTGCGATTGCGTGAACGGGGCATCATGCGACCCCGAGACGGGATCCTGTGACTGTCCCTCGGGATTTATAGGGAATTCTTGTGAAACTGGTAGGTCGACTTAGTCTGCACTAATGGACCTTAAAGAGTAATACACGTTTAGTGTAACTGTTTTGTTTCAATCAATTTCCAAACAAGATTACAGTTGATATAAGTCACTGTGCCTCGTTTATATATATCAGGTACTCGAGTTTGTGTTGTACAAGGCGTGTAATACACATATATAAACAGTAAATAATCATACAAGTCTTGCATGCAAAAAGTTTTACAAGAGCATTCAAAAGCATATAGCAGAAAGGACGATAGCATAACCCTATTTTCCGAGAACGAAAATAGAAATGCAACCAATAATCTTTATATTCCGATCTGTCGGGCCGATGTGGCGCAGTTGGAAACGACGACGATTTTCAATCCGTACGTCTTGAGCTCGATACCCGGCTTGGTCATTCTTTAAAGATGATGATTGACAAATGTATTTGGAATTAGCATCATTTCTCTACAGCAAATTGGCTAAAGGCCTCTGTAGAAAGGTAGCCACTTTTCCGGGAAGAGTGGTGTGTAGTTTGTTTTCTGATGCGAGGAAACACATGGTTGTATAAACAGACAGACAGAACATTTTATTGTTGACGTATACAAAGTACATTGTCTAAAAAACATACATATACATACAATATACATGACAGGAAAATACAAACAAACATGATTTATTTGGAATTTATAGGATGATTGAATTAAACATGAATTCAGCATGAGAGTGATATAAACATGAGTTTAACATGAGAATGATATAAACGTTGTGAGGATGAGCAATGCATAAATATGATAGTGTTATTTGGAAGCAAAACACATTGAACAATTGTTCCTAAATATAAATGGCGAAGTGGATAATGTACAACAGAAGAATCAATCATGAAGTAAATAATGAGCGACGTATGAATGAAGGATTGAATGAGTGTACGAATTAATGATCAATCAAGTATAAACCGGATTCCGTTTAAAAACTGCTGTATTATTGCAAACGGTGTTATGTCATATCCATTCAAATGTTCTTTCTTTCCATACACAGAATGCCCACCGGGTAAATATGGTTCACGATGTCTGAAGACGTGTCAATGCGGACTGGCGGAATGTAACTCCACTACTGGAGCTTGTTTATGTCCGCCGGGGTACCAACCACCAGAATGTATTTTACGTAAGTTATCATAACCCTTCGTATAAATAATGAGGAGTGCTCTATGACGGCCAAACACAGTGCCTGTGAGACAATTGAGCCGACCCGCGAGAGAACCAACATTGTGCGTAAAGCGTCTGCCCGGATCAGCGTAAGCAAGCTGCGCAGGCGAACCCGGACAGACACTTTTCGCCTCCTGTGGATTTTCTGTTTCAGGAATCATTACTTCATACCTCAATCCACCCGAGACGGAATGTGTCTGTCTGGATTAACCTGTGCGGACTGCGCAGGCTGATCTGGGTCGATACATTACGCAGAAGCTATTATGTTGGTTTTCTCGCGGGACGGCTCAATTGTAGAACCAGATCGGACTGCGCATGCGCGGACTCTCATCTTTTCACAAATAAGTCATAAAGGTTTTCAACAAAACTCTGCAAAAAAGTATCCATTTGGATAATTTAAAAGGATAACCAAGTAGGTCACTTTCCACACGTGTAATTTAACAAAAGGCTGAGGTTAATTTTTACTAGAGCACCGCTCAAATGTAAATTGATAATAGTGTATGACAAACTTAAATATGCCGTTCATTTATTTTCATTAAATTTAAACTGTGCAGTTAATCTCAACATAATTTTAAATCCAACAATTATTGACTTTGATATAACACTTATACATGGCACTTGCATGATCTGATATAAAAGTCACTATCGAATTAAAACGTCGATACATGTTAATACTTTTCTTGATTGCATGACTTACTTATATTGTAATGGAAAGAAATCGTAATTCGAACGCACATACCAAATGTTTAGAGTAAATCCTATGTCAAATTGTCCAGTTGACAGTGCAGCCAATCATTAATGTTAAGTTAAAACAATATCTAAGGTAATACCTCGATATAGGCCAAATTTCACTTAAATAAATTGTTCATAAATTATCATTGCAGCTTGTACATCTGGTCATTATGGCCCCAACTGTGAATTCCTATGTGATTGTGATAATGGGGGCGTGTGCGACCCCTTTTCCGGTTCCTGTATTTGTCCCCAGGGCTGGATAGGTTCCAAGTGTGAAAATGCATTAGGTAGGTAAATTATGAATACATGACTTGAGCAATGGCTGGTGATTTAGGGACTCTTGTGTCATATTCTTGCAGCATAGGACTAGATACGGGGGAGAGTAAAGTGATCTTTTCCACACGGTTTCTCTCTTATTACTGAACCAAACCTTATAGTTTACCAACAGCGTATGGTTTGAGTGTCAAAAAAGTATTTTTGCAAATGAAAATTATATTGACTTAAGCAATGGCTGGTGATTTAGGGACTCTTGTGTCATATGCTTGCAGCATAGGACTTAATAAGGGAGAGAGTATAGTGGTCTTTTCCACACGGTATCTCTATTATTACTGAACCAAACCCTATAGTTAACCAACATCGTATGGTTTTGAGTGTCAAATAAGGATGTTGGAACATGAAAAGTACCCCTTGTTTAAAGTTATGCGTGCAGCGAAGACTCCGGTGAGTTTGATCATGTGTACAATCTCACCAGAGTATACACTGTCGTCAAATAAGGATGTTGGAACATGAAAAGTACCCCTTGTTTAAAGTTATGCGTGCAGTGAAGAAGACTCCGGTGAGTTTGATCATGTGTACAATCTCACCAGAGTATACACTGTCGTCAAATAAGGATGTTGGAACATGAAAAGTACCCCTTGTTTAAAGTTATGCGTGCAGTGAAGACGCCGGTGGGTTTGATCATGTGTACAATCTCACCAGAGTATACACTGTCGTCAAATAAGGATGTTGGAACATGAAAAGTACCCCTTGTTTAAAGTTATGCGTGCAGTGAAGACGCCGGTGAGTTTGATCATGTGTACAATCTCACCAGAGTATACACTGTCGTCAAAAAAGGATGTTGGAACATGAAAAGTACCCCTTGTTTAAAGTTATGCGTGCAGTGAAGACCCCGGTGAGTTTGATCATGTGTACAATCTCACCAGAGTATATACACTGTCCGTTGTGTATGTGGTGAGGACCTAGCTGTAAGCTGTGAACAAGAAAATTAATTGGAAATGTGCTTGCGTGAGAAAAGTTGGCATTTATGAATAGTGTAAGTTCAGATCACCCTGTACTTCTGCTCAGTATTATCGGAATGTTGACAAGTTTACAAAATACTCTCACTAGCTTCAATTAGTGAGCCGTCACGCGAGAAAACCAACATTATGGCCTCTGCGTAATGAATCGACCAAGATCAGCCTGCGCAGTCCGCGCAGACTGATCCGGGCCGACACATTCCGTCTCAGGGGTATAGAGTTACAGAGTTATGATTCCTGAAACAGAAAATCCTCAGGAGGCGAAAAGTGTCTATCCCGGTTAGCCTGCGTAGCGTGCATTAGCTGATCCGGGTCGATACTTTACGCAGAGTCCACAATGTTGTTTTTTCTTGTGGGACTGCTCAAGTAATGAATGAATAGCGTATATTTTGATGAGACTGATTTATATATATATATACTGTTCACAACAGCCAAATTGTTGCTCTGTTTCTATCATATCACTTGATGTGAGAGCGTCACGATGATGACATACCTCACAAAAAAAAAAGAAAGAATCGTTTGAGCGACACTTACGGAAACCCAACCTTGCTGTGTTGCGTGGCAATTTTTATGCCCCGGCATACGAAGTATGAGGGGCATATAGTTTTCCGGTCTGTTAGTCCGTCCGTCCGTCCGTCCGTCCGTCCGTGCGTCCGTTCGTCCGTCCCGCTCAGGTTAAAGTTTTTGGTCAAGTTAGATTTTAGTGAACCTGATGTCCTATCATTATGAAACTTCACACAAATGACAATCAACATATCATTGTTTAAAAAATTGTATCAATTTGAGGTTGGACCAACTGTTCATCCGTCTGTTCGTCTGTCTGTTCGTCCATTCCATTCTCAGGTTAAAGTTTTTGGTCAAGTTAGATTTTAGTGAAGCTGATGTCCGATCATGATGAAACTTCACACAAATGACTATTAACATATCATTCTTTAAAAAATTGTATCAATTTGAGGTTGGACCAACTGTTCGTCCGTCTGTTCGTCTGTCTGTTCGTCCATTCCATTCTCAGGTTAAAGTTTTTGGTCAAGTTAGATTTTAGTGAACCTGATGTCCTATCATTATGAAACTTCACACAAATGACAATCAACATATCATTGTTTAAAAAATTGTATCAATTTGAGGTTGGACCAACTGTTCGTCCGTCCGTTCGTCTGTTCGTCTGTCTGTTCGTCCATTCCATTCTCAGGTTAAAGTTTTTGGTCAAGTTAGATTTTAGTGAACCTGATGTCCTATCATTATGAAACTTCACACAAATGACAATCAACATATCATTGTTTAAAAAATTGTATCAATTTGAGGTTGGACCAACTGTTCGTCCGTCCGTTTTAAAATATAGTTAACAACCGGGGCATCCGTGTTCCATGGACACATTTTCTTGTTTAAAATATTTCATCATCTGACTTTGTCTTAGATGTCTGACCCAAATGTACACTGTTTCCTAAAAGATTTCATGTGAGTATCTTAGACTAGTACGTCAATAGTGAACATTTATATCTGACTTTGGGGATCGGCAACCAAATCTTCATCTACAATGTTAAATAATTGTCATGTGATCGATTTTCCTGCATTTCAATTTGAAATATTTATGATGATAGTTTTAAGTTACTGAGTTTGATATTATAGTACAGTTGTGTCATCTAAATACATAAGTGTCTGTTCATGGGCATTGATATACATGCTGGCCTTTTTTTAAAAGAAAAGAGTAGTTTAGGATCTGAATGGGCATCCTCTCAGTCTGATCAATATATGCACTTTTCAGAGATTACTTACATTGGATAAGATAGACGAAGCAGATGTACCGGCTGATCAGTACCTGTACTAATAGCAAAAACCAACAGTGTCTTTCTGACGAGCCCCGTTTATCATACTGTTCAAATTACGTATAAACGATATTGCGTAATATAAAAGAGATGTTTTATAATAGAATATTCTAACTGGACCGTTTTATTATTCTAATTCACCATGTATACATGAATACCGAGTTGATTGAAGGTTCGAATATTCATAACTTGAAAAAATATACGTATTAAGTTGAAATAACATTTAAAATACTGTACCCTCAAATTGGGAGCCAATCAAATACTTGTTGATATAAAACATAGGGCATACTGTCTGCTGGTCATTTTGTAACATGCCAGTTGCGCATGCGTGCTGTGTCTTGTTAGAACATCCTGTAAGTATAGTTGAGCCATTAAATTTCCCGGTTTTTAACAAGATTGTTAACACTACAACATTTTGAAAGTTAACCTGCAATAGTTCAACAATATCTCAGGTCTTCCCTAGAACAAGGAACTCCGACAAAGGAACGAGATATATTAGAAGTGAGACGGAATACAATATTGAATACATGTTTCTGTTAGAAGCAATACTTCATTTAGATATATTAGAAGTGAGACGGAATACAATATAGCAGACGTATGTGAAAATAAGACATCAGATATAGGTTAATTGTTGTATATCATTATATCAGATGGTACCAGCAGTTACATCTACAAGAGATAACGGTAAAGTATTGCTACGTTTGAATGAACATCTCTTGGTTTATTGTCTGCACGAATTGGTTCACCATTAACGTTCATTGGGCACATGTTATTTTGGTAGAAAAAGATAATCTAAATGTTGAATAATTTTTTATAAAAAAATTAAAAGAGTTATTTTCCTTTTCTGACCCATTTACCTAGTGTTCGCAAATGCTAACGTATATATATACATGAATAGCAAACGACTTTTGAAAGCATTCAGCAAAAAATAGAGTGAAGATTAATTGCCCATTTTACCAATTGTATTCAATTGTGTTCTATAATACACTATCCATTTACAGATACTTCCTATTGTTTTGCCTATATGTTTTCAAAGTCGTCTGCTGCGTGTTTGACGTACACGTATGTCGGAAAGGTATGCTTGAAAGTGGTATGCTTTTAGAATGATATTTTAGGAAAATAATAGTATGTTCTCATAACAAACAGTCAATGTTACTTGTTAATCAAGAAAAAATCAAGACGTTTTCGTTATATTTTCATTACGTTTTGGAACTGACTAATTTAAATATAAGATGAGCCGTCCAGCGAGAAAACCAACATTATGGCTGTCCGCGCAGACTGATCCGGGTCGACACATTCCGTCTCAGGGGGATAGATGTATAGAGGAATGATTCCTCAAACAGGAAATACACAGTAGGCGAAAAGTGTCTATCCGGGTAAGCCTGCGCGGCATGCTTAGGCTGATTCGGGTCGATACTTTAAGCAGAGTACACATTGTTGGTTTTATCGCGGGACAGCTCTGTTTATGTCATTTATATTATTGTGTTACAATTCCATTCGGACATAAACCGACATAGGCGGTCGGCCCAGATCTAGATATGCATGCACCTCCGCAAATTATAATCAGGATCTTCCACGATCGTACTATAGAGTTATCCTATAATCATCAAAGTCACTCGATCGTTCTTGTAAAACATTAAAGCCTCAGAATGTCGTTTTTCATGTGGCGAGACTCAGATACATGTTATAGCACAAACGTTTCCCGCATAGCTACGCATGCACACTCAATGAACGTTAATGGTGTACATTTGTTTTCCTGGGTGGTATTTTGGAATGTTTCTTCTTGTTTTCTCTACAATGTGTTACTTCTTATGTGTCATTGTATTCACTTATATCATCATATCGTCGTTTTGTTGGAGAGGGCCCAGGTGCTAGTCAGTTATATATTTTGTTGAGTATTTGTATTTTTTACTTTGTGAAATTATCAATACGCCCAGATCATGGATAAAATACATGTACGACGAGAAATAACCCTTCAGATATTTAAATGTCTAGAGTCTGCGAAACCACACTCATTATTCATATTGATTGATTCAGAATCTGATTTGACGAAAGTCAAATTCAAATTCGAAATTTAACAATCAAAAGAAATCTCAAATGGCCAACATGTAGTTATTTTCTGAGTTAATCGAACTCTCTTATTCCAAAGCATCATGGTCAATTCATATTACAGAGGACAATACCATACCTGAAATTAACGTACCATTTTCTAAAGAGCCATACAGAATGTTTGAAATGACTGCAGAGTGAACACAGAAACTGTTTATTGCTGCTTCTTGTGTGCCAAAGTTCGCCGTTACCATTGGTTAGCTCAAAACTGTAATAATTATATTTGAACATTGTATGTTTGTGTGTTACGCTATGACTCGCTTTGACGCCAGACGTCTTTCATAAGCATAATTTGCCCTTAACTTTTTCTATCATAATTGGTTCATTCTGCAAATATTTCATTTAATCAAGTCCATGGGAAAATGTGCAAGTTTACTTTTGTAAATTGTGTATTCAAGATCGCCTAGAATTCCGCAAGAGTCTGACCATGATCTACATTGTTTACACATTACTTACATAAGCTTGTTAATGTGCTGAACTCCAGAAGGAGATCAACATTTTGAAATGTCGAAACTTCTACCAATATTGCTAATAGTGACAACAAAGTAATTTATAAATAGTTCAAAACTATTTTGGCAGTAAACTTTGAAAACATAGTCAATTGAAAGTCGTGAAAATGTACAAACTTTGGCTCACTGGGTATGTCTAGCCAGGAAGAATGAAGCATAAACCATCAATATTTAGATTTTCTTTAAACTGGAAATTGAAAATATTAATCTAATTTTATCCCAGAATTATGATTATAATATTTCAAGACAACATTTGAATAGTTTTAAAACTTTGACTATACTATCTATAATCTGGAGTTCAGCACCTTTAGACAATTCTCTCAACTTGTGTAAGTTCTGATAGGACTAAGTAGATGTGTGGGGCAAGGCTGACTGATCATACCGAGTTCAGGAACGGCATTTTTTTCCTTTTCCCGTGGACGACCAGGGCTCATTTGATCTTCTGAAAGCATGTCATATCACTTGTTTTGTTTACACTTTGCATGTTACCGGTGACTCATGGTTAAATATATACACACTATTTCTGGATAATAATACAATATTCTATATTTACATTGGTTTCCGTTTTGGTTGATAACCAGGCAACCTCTTTGTAATTTCATATATACACTTCGACGAATTTCTAATTTGCCACCTAGTTTTTATCATATTTAAGGAACAGTATTCCGAGAAAAATACCAGTAACGAAATATAAGTTTAATATAATTTATTCTTAATACTGATGTAAAACAAAACTTCATTGCAATTTGATCACGGGAACAAACTTAACAGAGAGAGTTAACATGGACACCCTTAAAACAAAAACTGCAAATTCAAATCACGTATTACGCAGGTATCGTATGGTTGACCACCCGTGTTATTGTTATAACGACGCGTAACATACCTGTCTGATGGGGGTGCCGGCACGAATCATTCCGACGGCTTGAGCGCGTTCTGCAATGCTCATTCTCGACATATTTAATGTTTTTCCATAAAAGACAATCTACGAAGAATAAATTCCTACAAAATACGACAACTACCATGCAGTGCACAAGGAACGCGAGCAAATAGGCTATTTTCGGACCTACCGTTTAACCAAACTTTAGATTTATTGATTAAATATGTAGCATAATATCATATTTAATATGGTGGCCAATTAGAAATTCGTCGAAGTTTATATATATATATATACATGTATTTGTATTGATACGTCTAAATAATTGCAATATGTAGAGGTGGTATCCAACGCATATAGGAAATGATATTTTGTTGACTTATTATTTTGTTTCAAAATAACCTTTTGTATGAAGTGGTTTGTAAGACTTTCCGTATTTATTAATATACTGTATTTTACACGAATGTCTATCAAACGACTTCTGATGCTTTGTTCAGCAGACGTCTTTAGAAAAGACAATTGGGAATTGGGTTAAATTGCTCGAAATGAACAACAACCAATTTCCTCGAAATATTCTATTACATATCATAATCAGATTTCCGAAAGTATAATTATTCGACTTATTTGTCTTCGAGAGCTCTCAAAATGAAATATACTCTAAAATATCTTATCAGTTAACCGGTTAATATAATTAAACCGTGCCACGAGAAAACCAACATTATGGTCTCTGCGTAATGTATCGACCCAGAACAGCCTGCGTTCCGTCTCAGGGGGATAGAGTAATGATTCCTGAAATAGAAAATCCACAGGAGGCTAAACTTGTCTGTCCGGGTTAGCCTGCGCGGCATGCTTAGGATGATCCGGGTCGATACTTTACGCAGAGTCCACAATGTTGGTTTTCTCTTGGGACGGCTCGTACAAATGTATCTTACTTTAACTTCTAATGAGATCGCCATATTCAGTGTTACAATACTTATATTTCTCATAAAAGCGTTCTATTGTATATATAAGTTTATATTTGATAGGAAACGTTTTATGTAGATACTTCTTTTTGACAGTATATATTTTAGGTAGGACATGACGGGAACATTTTATATTGACATTTCTATTTGACGGGAAAATTTTATATTGACATTTCTATTTGACGGGAACATTTTATATTGACATTTCTATTTGACGGGAACATTTTATATTGACATTTCTATTTGACGAAAAACATTTTATGTAGACATTTCTATTTGACAGAAATTTTGATTAAGACATTGCGATTTGATGTTAAACATTTGATGTAGACATTTCCATTCTACGGTTAACAATGTATGTAGACAATGCTACTTGGAGATAAAGATTCTATGTAGACATTGCTATTTGGAGGTAAACATTTTATGTAGACTTTTTTGACGGGAAATATTTCGTTTTCTAGATTTTGCCTTTTCTCTCAAGCATTGACAGACCCATGTTCGGGAAAGAAAACCACCATGATCGTCGACTAGAAGTTAGATTGGCCTTTTCGTTGGACAAAGTACATATTGACATTGATGAAAAGTGTGATTCAGATCAACTTGTTCATATACTCGATCTTATTTGAATATAAACTCGTTGACAGAAACCTCTAATAAGCTTATTTCAACAGTGTATTGCACAGGTTGATCTGTATGTAACTATGTAACGGGAACGGGGTATAGGTATAAATATCACTTCTACAGCCTTGCTGTGGAAGCCGGCTTTTAAAGCAACGTTGGTAGAGTGGTTGACCTTTTCTTTAAGTTAAGCAACGTTCATCGCGGTTAGTGCCTGGATGGGTGACCAGCGATGGCTTAACTACGGTACACGTTAAATGTATTTAAATCGTTCACACAAGCGAACTTGTAATTTTCCAAATGGACAGGCATATATGGAATGATAAAGTAACGTAGAACATACCAGTTTACATCTTTTTTTTGTTTATTGCAGACATGGACAATGATAGAGGACCAAGGCGTGGGGATATACCCTGGCAGTGGAATTATACCAAAAGATGAACTTTATAGAAACTGTATAATTAGAAAAAAAAACACTTTATTGCAATACTATTTCTAATTGATCCAGTTGAAGTTATTTCAACCCGTAACTATTTTCCATTCTTCATTTTGGAGTCTTACGTTTCATTGAAAGTGTTTACGTGTATCGTGCATTTATTTCGTTTAATTATAACTTTGTTTTTTGTCAAGTATTTCGACAAAAGCCACGGGAACATATTTCCGTGCGTTTCAGTACGCCTGTAAGATATATGTACATATATATATATAGTCAATCCATTTTGAATTGGAGATTATTGATGTTAAGACATCTGTTTTTATTCGAGATTAATTGATATAAATATGTAAATTAACTAGTGTCATATTTGTGACGATGATAGAGCTCGTACTTGAGTTGTAAGCATATCACCTTGTTACTAGGGCATGTAGGTATGTGCACACCAATTTAAAAGGATCGTTTTAAAATATTTCGATAAAAACAAACGACTACTTATTGTGATTGAAACAACAAGAACAAAAATCACTTATCAACCAACCAAAGTCCTACATACATCAACAGCCTTAGTTTGCAGATTTCCTAAACATAATAGTAACTCACTTTCTGAAATTGTATTACTTTGCGAAGTCCAAAGAAAAACAATACACTGAATGAGGATGGTGAAATTGAGATTAGAAAGTGTCCAACAAACGGGGGCTGTAGTCAACTTATGGAATATGACATTGTTATCAAACTATGGTGTGACTGCCTGCTTTAGTAACCGTTTAACTCACCTATAAGACGCGATGGACAACATATTAACATAACAAGGTGCAACTTATTGCATTTAAGTATACTTTATCAAATCGTGGGAAGAAATTGTTTTAACTTCAATGTCTTTCTTATGTGTATTAAACTGACGCTCATCTGTGTACATACCCGTGCTGTTGCTCAGTTGTTGGTGGGCGACGTTGCTTAAGGATAAACTTTGGCTACGAGTTTCACGAAATCTTAACTAAAACGTGGCGCGACAAGGTGATGTTTTTCTGTGCAATATGATACATGTGACAATAGTTGGCTTACACGTTGTTGACGATAGTATAAATATGGAAGTCGAACTTTAAGTTGTTGGCTATAAATATGCAACATGTGTGACAAGTCGACCTTTAAGTTGTTGGCTATAAATATGCTACATGTGGGAGAAGTCGAACTTTAAGTTGATGGCTATAAATATGCTACATGTGGGAGAAGTCGAACTTTAAGATGATGGCTATAAATATGATACATGTAAAAAAGGCAACAGTTGATATTAAGATGTAAACTGTAAATATGATGCATATGAAATAATGAGAATTGGAATTAAAAATGTTGACAATACATATGATGCATGTGAAAAGAATATAATTGGGATTCATGACTATAGGTATGATACACGTGAAATGAAAAGATTTGGAATTAAAGATGCTCACTGTAAATATGATACAGTCGTCTATCTAACAATGGTCCGTAGAAAGATGTATGCAAACAGTGACAGTTAAACATATGACTGCATGAATGTCAATGGATATGGCCATAACTTTTTTATGCAAATATGTTAGTTGCTAAATATTTGCAATTATTCGTTGAGAAATGTAATAAAAGATCGGATACCAAAGAAGTGGTTCAGTGTAAGTATCCATATTAATCGAAAAGTTATGGAAAAATATGTTTGGAAAACGATAATGACTTATATATTCGGGAACGTGTTTAGATGCCAACACTGATGCCGTCAATGGGATGATGTTACATTTGATGAACAACGTTTCAGTTTAAAAAGTGATGGACTACAAGAATCGTTGCGAATCGGATTTCCAGAAAGATATGTGAGAGGATATGACAGTCATGCATAATATATACTCTTCTTACCTGTGTCACGTAGCACGGAAATATACTTTCAGTGGTTTTCGATGAAGAACAAACGATTAATTAACCCTTTCCAACTTGCAGACGCATCTTTACGCATCTACAGCAGACGTCTTTTGATAACACTGTGACAAGATACAAGATATAATATAATAATATATTTGTTTCGCAATTTAGGCCACCGGCACATTATACAACATAATTATTAAGTATATACAACTGTGACAAAAAGAGAACATGTTCATAAAGAACAATTTTATCATGCCACAATGCTTTTAACTCTTTTTGGAAATATTCAACGATAATCTAAATGAGTTGAATGTGGAGAAAAAAGTATAAACGTGTACACTCTTTAATGTACTTTAGCAACGCGGGTGTTCGTGCTTGAAAAAAAACTTAATTATACTGATGACTCTGATCTGACTGCAGGAATGTGCAAACTGATCAAGATCTTCGTTGGTCGTTAATATATGGGGGACGATTTCATACGAAGTGAGATATTCTTATTTTTTCCCATACTCGACAATTATGCAGCAACCTCTTTTGAAAATATCTTGGGAGAAAACATAACAAAAATAGTGCACGGAGCTGTTATCATTGAATAAAGTCGAAAGCATTTTGGCAAACAGTAATTCCTCATTGTGATCAATTTCTCCTTAGCCACAATGTGTTCAAAAGTCGTCGGCAGCTAATGCGTCAATAACGTCTGCTCGTGGACAAGGTTAAACACGTTTATTTAGATTTGTTAATAAGACTGTGTACAGTGCATTTATGTCAATTCTGGGTGTTTCGTGTTTTTCATTAATTTTATATGCTGCTGAATACTATTTTGCCATTGTTACCTATTTGTCCCTCCAAATATTCGTTAGTATAAATGTATGTGTTAGGTGAACCGTGACTAATAGCGTCTTACATTTGTATATGTCTACATTAAGAGAGTTCGATTGATAACCTGGTGACAATGTCGCATATGGGGCATTACACGGTCAAAGGACGGAACATAGATTTGACTTACAGATTTAGTTTTCGCAACATATAATGTTACGATATCGTAGCAGTTGTTTTATCCTTCCCATATAGAAAACTTGTTTTTAATTGTATATCCTAAAATTAGTGACACCTTTTGCTCAAAAGCTCATTTCTAACAAGTCCCGATGTCTGTGTCAGGCATAGTCCACTTAGTTTATTTGTAATTGAAAATAAAATTTAAGTTATTAACAAGTTTCGATACAACTTCTTAACTTTTCCTTCACATTTGTAAACCGTTTTATGGCGGACATGCCTCCTTGGTGTATAACGTCACATGTCAAACAAGTCTCCATGTCACTACCATTAATTTCCATTTTAGTTCTCTTGTAATTGTAAAAAAAATAAGTATGCCAACTCCCTATGGTATTGTATTCCAAAAATCCCTACTTAATTCTTTTGTTACCATTTGAAAAAATATCAACAAGTATATATGTTAACTTTAGACATGTTCCACTGAGTTACTATTTAGATATTTACAGGCATCGATGTTATCGTTAGACACGCCCTAATCAGTTCCCTTGTTATTGTACACAAATGGAATTTTCAACGCTTCATGAAATAGAATCTCCAAACAAGTCGCCCCTTAGTTTCGTTGTAATTATCATGAATTAAAGACGGGTCCCCCTAAGTTCCTTTGTAATTGTAATAATTTTACAGACTGGTCCCCCTAAGTTCCTTTTTAATTATAATAAACTAAAGACGGTCTCTTTAGTTCTTTTGTAATTGTAATAAATTAAAGACCCTTCGTTCCTTTGTAATTGTAATAAATTAAAGACGGTCATCCTTAGTTCCTTTGTAATTGTAATACATTTGCTACCACTTAAATTCAAAGTTAGGCTGACTTATTTCCGGATATGCTTAAAACTGCATCTATGATCATCTATCAGTGTATCAAATAACGTGAAGCCTGCGAGATATTGAGCGAATAAGCGGATAAGTTAAATAGGAATCCGGTTGAAAGACCAATCTTGTATCACATGAACGAATAAATGAGAGGCGGGCTGTGAAAACCAACATAATTGCAAGTGCGACAATTGTTGATCCATCAGTATAACCGCAAAGTCTGATATGGCTCTACACTATGCGCCAATAACCCAAAGAAGGTTTCAAGAAACTTCTGTTAAACAGTTTCCATTTTGGCACTAACGCGCAGGCATGTTGTTTTCTACATGTTTAATTCTTACTCTAAGATTGGTTTTCCTAAAGCATCGCCCAAATAATAATCTCCATATATCGTTGGTCAACATTTCTAGCCAAATTGCTATATTTGTAAAGACTCTTTTTAATATGTCCGCATGTTTGGCTTTCTTGAGCTTGAAAATCCCCAAACAAACATCTTACTGTCCGCAATCGTTATTAGACCATTTATTGCCTGGCATGCCCCCAAATAATTAAGAAAATTCTTCAAATTTAGACATGAAATGCATTTAGGGAGATAGTTAAACACGAACCCATGTTTAGAGCCGTAGTTTGTTGAAGTTACTCGTTATGTTCGTTGATCATGTAAAATTCTAGTTGATACAAACGTGTTGTAAATTGAATTGTGTTGTTACCATTAGTCTGAGTTAGTCAATTATTAGTACACAATTTCATTAAAATCAACTGCAACTTCGCTTCAGTACCAAACTCGTATAGATCTGATGACTGCCAATTACAGATCGTCTCAGTCTGACCTTTGCGTTAACCAATCAACTGTTTGCCTACAAAATCGCTAGGTATTAACAGGAGATATAACGCATGTAAATAAAGGAGATGTACATTGTATAATGATCATTTTGATAGCAGAACCGAGTATGGGTTTTATGGTGCGATATTGTACAGAAAAACGAGCACCTACTCATGGATATCTAAGTTTATAGGGTCAATTCGAGACGACCTTTTATGCGGTGTCCTCAGATCTAATATACGCATAGCGAAGTATTTTGGTTCGATTTCAATGGGACTGTCACATAAATGAATGTTGGCAAATGTAACAGGTACAGTCAAAATCAACGATATTTTGGGAATTGTTCCCTACACTGCATTCTTTCGAAAGGCTTGGCGTCCTATTACATGTCTGAACCGACGACGAAAAGCTTGGCCTCGATCAGTTAATGTACTATTATGAATCGACGACGTGTTGTTTGACTGAACTGAATTTTACTTACACGACGTGGGAAAATATTTGTTTTTTAGTATATATTGAGTTTTTCTAAATGCTTTATTAAAGTTAACTCTTTCTAAAAAAAAATGCAAATGTTTCACTGTCGCAAAAATCACAAGAGAGAACCTGGGACTGTCAATCCAGGGTCGTGCGTTCAACTCACACCTCGGCCAAATGTTGACAAGAGGTGATTACTGAGTACTCCGATTGTATAGAAACAAGGTAGAATGTAAATATATCTAAATTTAAATGTTAAATCGAGACGACCTTTCATGCGATGTCGTCAGATCCAATATACAGTCAATCCTTTACTTAAAGACCATCTTGAAATAGCAATTCCCTGTCTTTTTAGCAACCACCTTTTTAATTTCCAAATTACTCATTTTCGGTATAAATAACCCCGCAATTAAAGATAACCTGTGCAAAAAGAGCGGATTGTTGCCTTCCCATGGGTTGTCTTTATATACAGGTATAATTGCAAACTTACCGAGAAGTTTTTTGGTCTGATTTCAAAACGATTGCTATTTAATGTAAATAAAGTCATATAATGGCCAGTGCTTTGCTCCAATCATTTGTTTGCTTTTGATGATTTTTTATGATGTTTAGATGTCGTTTGAAAGTGTTACGAATACAAGGCTTATCATGCGTTCATTAGTTTTAGTTATTGTAGCATGCTGCGCGAAAATCCAGTTCATGTCAGTGTAAAATAAGAATAAACAGTATAATTGTAACTGTAAATAGTGTTACTTAACCATTTCCTGTATACATTAAATTTGCAGCAGATGTGGTTGAAATCAAATAGGCAAACATGGAATAAAAAGTTGGAAAAAAACACTTCTTATCTTGTCACAATTTCAATTAGAGCATTGTTTGTATGATGACCTGTTTTGTATTTGATTATTTTATTGATCTACAAACGACGCAAGTGTATTTTAAGAACAACACATTCCTATAGTCTTATAAGTGAATGATTACCCATCAATATGTTATACATGTACACTTTAAGGGGGTCTTTAAAACGCAAAAAGTGGAAATGGTATATCAACACAGTTCTGTATTGTCAATGCGTATAAACGTTTACAGTAATAAACATCCATATAACCCCTTAAACGTGCTAAACTCTAGATGAAGATCAAAATTTTGAAATGTTGAAACTTCTGCAAATTTTGCAAATAGTGCCAACAAAGTAAGTAACATACAGTTTAAAACAATTTTGGCAGTAAATGTTAAAAAACTGTCAATTGAAAGTCACACAAATCTACAAAATATGGCTTACTGGGTATGTCTACCCAGTAAACATGAAGAATACACATTTAATATTTAGATGTTTATGGTACTGGAAAGTGAAATTATTACTATAATTTTATCTTAGAAATATGATTCATATATTTGAAGACAACTTTTGAACAGTTTTAAAACTTTGACTATAGTATCTATTTTCTGGAGTTCAGCACCTTTAAAACTTTTATAAATTTCATCAGATAATATTGGCAATATCATGAGGAGAAAACATCCTAATAACAACAACACGACTAATGTTTAAACTCGCAAATGTCCATTGGCAGCGAGCGATTCACCATATGAAGCACTGTCTCAGGAAGAACAAGTGTGTTGGCACTGTTTGCCGTGGAATGTTATTTCAATATTGTACCAAAGCATGGCGTGGCTCTTTTACGTTTCCAAGCCTTTTATGAGGGTCGTTAACGTACCCCTTCCAAGCTCGTCCTATGCATGCCCTACCGACGACATGTCTGGTGGCATCGACGACCAATGAAATGGCTTGGTATTGTCCTGTTGAAAATATGTCCCAACGTTGATCTTCACAGTTGTTGTACAGACAGGCCATGCGATTCATTGGAACTATGATTTGGTTAATTTGATAATTCAGAACTGTGTTCGTTTTCATTTATCCATTGTTTGCGTTTTTAAGCCCCCATATTGTAGACTGAATGAAGAATAGGGTAGAACCTTATCAGACGTTGTGTGTGCACAAGCTGGTATGGATCTTATAGGGTCACTCAAGCCAGTGGAGCCTTTTTACTAGTACAGATATACATTTAACCTATCTTTGAAAGAACTATGATTCCATTCAACTATATATACTCTGTACCAACATAGAGAATGCGATGTTAACCGAGTTGACCTGGCTCAAGTTGATTGTTGTAAATTAGAAATTGGTTGATTTCCACGGAAAGGTTTATGTCATGTTTTATTGAAATTATATTTCCAATTACTTGTGTTAATATTAGTTAATGTTTTGATGCCTTTATATATAAATGTTGTTTAGAAAATAAAGCAATATTTTATACCAAAACTTTTTTTTGTTGTACTTGAATGTTTACCAGGAAGAATATGTATGTATCTAATTAGGTAATATAGGCATTTATAAAAAGGAAAATCAATTAAACGAGTGTGTTTTGAATGTCTACGAAGCACATGGAATCAATGTCATTTTTAGCTCGTCTTTTGTTTTCGAAGAAAAAATGTCGGGATATTGTAATACCATTGACGTCGTCATCACAGAACGTTAAGCTTACCTCATAACTCATAAACCGTTTCAACATTTTCATGTGAAACTTGGTACACATATTCCTATGATGAACATTACGGAAACATCTAGTTTGCTTCGTTTAAATGTCAATGTGAGTTTTCATTGGTCAATAATATTTCGCGTGATATATCATTAGAATTAACTAATGACATCCGACTTTGACATTCATTCCGAATAAAACCTGTTGTTGACCTTCCGTAAAAGTGCTAACCCTGCTTCATGTGTTTATTGATTGATTGATTGATTGGGGTTTAACGCCGTTTTCAACAATTGTTCAGTCATATCACGGCGTTCAGTTCACCTACTCATATGTTTCCTGGTTTTCTCACACCAGTACTCCACACAACATGCTTTCCAATCAACTGGCTGTTTTTCCACAAAGACTGTTAGCCCATTGGTGAAAGACGAATGACGCTTGTCACAGTGACCTTTTGTCAAACGCCGGAAAGAATGTTGGCCGAGCTGGGGGTTCGAACTCACAACGCCTGGATTGACAGCCCGCGTTGCTACCGACTGAGCTACCGGGGCTCGGCTCTATGTGTTTAAAAGGCCTGCAAATGTAATCGTATATGAGCCGACTACTACGATGCTTTGAAATTAAATAAATTGATTGATTGATTGATTGGGGTTTAACGCCGTTTTTAACAATTTCTCAGTTATATCACAGCGGCCAGTTCGCCTACTCATGCATTTCCTGGTTTTCTCACACCAGTACTCCACACAACAATCTTCTCAAGCAACTGGCTGCTTTTCCACATAGACTTAGCCCACTGGTGGAAGACGAATGACGCATGGAAATTAAATAAAATGAGTACGAACATCCTTTGTTCAGGACGAAGAAGACAGCGGAAATACGCTTATCGAATTTGGGTAAAAAAAGGGTGTCGTGGGCTGTTGTTGATTTACTCACGTCGTCTCTACATGTAGGCGCTTATTAAACCCTCTGCAGCGGACGGATTTTGAAAACATTGTGGAAAAAGGAGAATATACTCGTAATGATAAAATTATTTATATTTCCATAGAGTTGTCTAGATGTTTTTAAAGTCTTCTGCTGCAGATTTGTTATATGTGGGAAAGGTTTAAGATAATAACAGAACCGCTTCTAGTTGCATCTGCCTAATGCTATATTGACGATGTGAGATTATGTGATATACTCACGGGATACCTAACATGATCAATAATGTAGTCGCCGGACCAACAGGTTGAACTCGGACGAAACGCATGAGTAGAAAAATAACATTAACCGGTGATCTGTTAAAACTAACCTTCTCGTGATTATTAAACTTATCGAAAAGATAATTGGGTGCTCTTCATTAGTGAGGATCCGTGTTTGTTTTGGACTTATGGTCTTGGTCAAAGGGAAGTAAATCGGATCGGCTTGCTTGGTAGATCATTTTGTGCAGGGGATTTCAGGTGAATTCATAAGACTGAAGTGGTCTCCCATTGGACAATAATGATTTTGTTGAAAGTTGAAAGTGTGTTTAATAAAGTTGAATACCCTCCGACTGATTTGTAAACAAAACATTGTTTGCTTTTAGCTTTATTGACAGCTTAGGAGCCATTTTTAGAACAAGATGTATTTTCCAAAATTGAAAGTAAAATTCACTGCGGTATAAGGGTGGCCATAGTCCATAAACGCTATAATAGTCGCTTATGGAAAATGAATGAACGTATTGGTCGTAAAGTGCGCCTTTACCGTTTACTCCCTAGAGTGTTATTTTTACATGTCACGTCTGTTTTCGTGAACCCGTCACAGAGATACAATAAGACCAAACCTCAGCACCGATATGTTGTTAAAAGAAGGCTATTACATGTTCAAAATGGGGCGTATCCATTACTCGTAAGGGTTTTTGAATATTTTGATAACTCAAAGGCAAACAATGCTGATTTCAGGTGAGACAGCTCTTTGAATCATGAACCTGTATTGTTAGCAAACACCTTCATATTTCCATTTGCGCTGAAAGAGTTAAAGGCTTCTTTGGAATATATTCAACGCTGATTAGTACAACAGTCCATTTATATAACAGAACCATTTTTGGCATCCTCGGTACCCAGGCTATTCATAAAATATATGATACCCTTGGCAAATTGGCTTAACAAATCTCGTATTCATGAATAATTTATGAGGTGAAATGCAGCCGCTTGATTGGCTGCTTGACACAAACCTCATGCGATACGAAAAGTATAGTGTAGTTGCGAAGGAAATAGTGGTGCATCCTTTACGAAGTTTAGCTAGCTAATTTGCCCAGGGAAAAATATATTTTATGAATAGCCTGGGTACCGAGGATGCCTTTTTGGACATTAAGATGGGATAACTCGGGCGTGCTTTAGTTAAAAAGCTGTAGGAGGATTCGATTTTCAACCTCCGAGCGTTTTAAATATGATGGATTGTTTGGTGTTTAACGCCGCTTTCAACAATATTTCAGTTAAATCACGACGTTTCCTTGATAAGATACAAGTACGTCTTGTCCATTTATCCTGACACAATCCAGTCAGTCGTAAAGCTTACCCCGCAACATTGAGCGCCAAGAAAGGGCAGCCGTTACTACCATTTTTAAAGTATTTGGTATGACCCGGCCGGGGATCGAACCCACGACCTCTGCTAAATCTAAATACACTCCTGCGTCATCTGCCCTTATATCCTGACAACGATAGCTGCATTGAAATTGTTATCCCCTACAATACCCATATATGGCCATCCTGCGAGAAAACCAACATTGTTGACTTTGCAACAGGACTAATTTGGCTTTAGGCAACTACATTTATTGTGCAGGCCGCATTTGAGCCGTCCCGCGGGAAACCGTGGATTCTGCGTAAAGTATCGACCCGGATCAGCCTAAGCATGCCGCGCAGGCGTATCCGGATGGACACTTTTCGCCTCTAGTGGATTTTCTGTTTCATGAATCATTGCTCTATGCCTCTATCCCCCTGAAACGGAATGTGTCGGCCCGAATCTGTCTGCGCGGACTGCGCAGGCCGATCTGGGTCGATACATTACGCAGAGGCCATAATGTTGGTTTTCTCGCGAGACGGCTCATATAAGGACATGTTTAAGTAAGTAAGTAAGGAAGTAAATCTTTAATTAAAGTGACATGTGCATAACATAATAATAAAACATGATTACAGAGTAAGTTGGATAAACACCTGGCCCAATTGGCTTATATGTCACTAGTATAGTATAAGTATATGTTATTACATATTTGTCTATAAACCTTCTTTTATATAGCAAGTTTACGCCCCCCTACGTGTCAATACAATCATTAACGATGGACTGACCGGGACATCGTTTCTGCCGACGAATAATCATCATAAGATTAAACAGTTGTTCTGATTGAGTCATGCAATGTGAACCCACATTCGGACGTTTTTACATGTATCCATAAGTTTGTTTTCCTACTCTATATAACTTTTAAAGCTTCATCAACAGAAGAAAAAACAGGTTGGCTTTGTGTATATATCTAGACTGTTTATATTATATGCACAAGCTTATGAGAGGCTCAGAACATTTAAAGGAGCTGAACTCCAGATTATAGATAGTACAGTCAAAGTTTTAAAACTGTTCAAACGTTGTGTCTTAATATTCGAATCATAATTCTGAGATAAAGTTAAAGTAATCATTTTACTTTTCAGTACAACAAACATCTAAATATTGACCGTTTATGCTTCATTTTTACTGAATCGACAAACCCAAAAAGCTTAATGGTGTACATTTTTATTGACTTCAATTGACTGTTTTTCAACATTTACTGCCACAATAGTTTTGAAATATGTAATGTCACTATTAGCAATATTTACAGAAGTTTCAACATTTCAAAATTGTGATCTCCATCTGGAGTTCGACACCTTTAACTTATGTTTATTTTGATAAGATAGCCAACGTGACATGAACTGTTCAGATATGCCATTTTGTACATTTTCCCATGAACGGGCTCAAATATTGTAACACTTTCAAGCATACAACAAATCAGCAGCAGTCGACTTTAAACACATTACGGTTTAAATATGTAAAATCTCTATACATGACAGATTAATCCTTGAAAAGAGCTTTGAAAACAGTGTGACAAAAGGTAAAAATGTTTTGTCAAAAGTCGTCTGCTGCAGAGGCGCCGGAAAACGTTTGCATTATGGGAAGTCTTAAAATCTTAAAATAGGTACTGATAATCATGTCCTTAAAATATGCTTTACAAAAAGTCCACACTCATGACCGTGCATAATCGAATTAATAGATGTATGACGTACAGGTGGACTTTCGTAAGTCTATGCTACATGATTGTTAGTAAACTTGGAATGTAGACACGAACACAACTAGGGACATAATTCTATCATGGCTACGAACAAGGTATTAGCTTCGTAATTATTATTGTTATATATGAAATATTTGTTTCATTAAGTTTTAACACCGCTTTCACTAATTTGTCAGTTATATCACGGCGTTTCCACTGTATAAGCTACCAGTACAACTGCTCTATTCATTTTGATACCAGCGAGTCAGGTGTAAAGCTACTCACCAAATAGTTAGTTTTGAACGGCGAAGGTAAATAAATTCAAAGGATAATGTTATACTCACAATCCTAAGCGCCTAAGTGGAAGACAGTGATGCAGAGGTAGAGCGTCAGCCTCTCTTATCAAAGGTCCCTGGTTCGGGATCCGTGATGAGCGGGTCCTGACTTCGGAATTTTGTCCACGCAAACGGCGCGAGTAATGGTTAAGTCTCCAGGAAGCAGGTCCCTGTTTCGAGTCCCGTGAAGAGCGGGTCCTAACTTTGGGATTTCTTTCCACACAAACGGCGCGAGTACTGGTTTTAACTTAAAAGTCTCCAGGAAGCAGACATCGAGCATGATTAAAATAAGCTGAAAGCTTGCTTCGCAAGCGATGTAAAATAAATAATGTTTAAATTTAAAAGATTGAATTCTAAGCGCCACGAATCAAGCCTCTTACTAACACTTTTGAAGTAATTCGTATGACCTGGCCTGGGTTCGAACCTGCGACGTCCAGCCCGAACCCAAGAGTATTGGAATATGTTGGTAACTAAAATACAAACAATACTGATTTCAGGTGAGACAGCTCGTTATGAGCTGATCGACCTAAAGCTGTTTTGTTTGCAACAATCGTAGTATTGCAATTGACGCTTGAATATTTACGCGTATACAATGCGGTTTACGCAATGAACTCATTATGGTATATAGAAGTTTTAAAACACGTTACGTTGTAAGATGGATTATCATAGTTTAAACACGTTACGTTGTAACATGAATTAATTATCATAGTTTAAACACGTTACGTTGTAAGATGAACTATCAAAGTTCCTGCTTTTGTCACACTGTGTTCCTTTTTAATACAATAGCAGAGCACTATATCAGAGGAAGTGATCAGGTCTTTTTCCTCATAATATTTCTCTTTTTACTCAACAAAATCCTATGTCGTTAGTACTCAAAAGAATCGTCTCACTGAGACGATTCTTTTGAGTACCCACAACATAGGGTTTGAATGTCAAATAAGGATTTTAGAACATGAAAGATGCCCCTTATCTAGAGCTCTTATGTTTAAACGTTTTCAAAGTAGTCTGTTGTATAATTATGTGTTATATGTAGGTAATAGTGATTGGTCAAATTGTTTCACTATAAAGATTTGATTGATTGATTGATTTGGGGTTTAACGCCGTTTTTCACAATTTCTCAGTTATATCACGGCGGCCAGTTCACCTACTCATGTATTTCCTGGTTTTCTCACACCAGTACTCCACACAACAATCTTCCCAAGCAACTGGCTGCTTTTCCACATAGACTTAGCCCATTGGTGGAAGACGAATGACGCATGTCGCATTGACTTTTGTCAATCGTCGGAAAGAAAGTTGGCCGAGTCGGCATCTGAACTCACAACCCCTGGATTGACAGCCCGCGTCGCTACCGACTGAGCTACTGGGGCTCGGCTCGCTATAAAGATAACATCCTACCATTAGCGATATTCAACATATAAATACAGCTTGAATCTTTCTTCTTACTTCGTGAGGAAAGATGTTCAAGTTGTGGGAAGTGCTATCAACATAAAAACAAAGTATAAACCTTGTTACTGATTTGAAGCGTTGCTCATTTATTCAGACCATTCGAATGTATATATATGTTAGTTTTGTGTTTACTTTCCCATATACAAGAACTCCGCAGTAGACGAATTGTCAAAAATATCTTAGCTTAACAAGGAAAATCTCTATAATTTGAAAGTAGTATGGAATTCAGTTTAAAACCTTATTGCACTCGGTGTGTTCGGACAATCTTGTTACAATCTATGAGGTTCGATCCCCAGTCGATGCAGGACGGTCATGGTGGTGTGCCCATGGACAGGGCACATTTCCTAGCCTAGTACTGGTTTCTTTACCCAGGGATCATGAATAAGTGAACAGACCCTGAAATAATGTTGAAAACGGCGTAAAACTTCCAATAAAACAAATACACTCCAGGTTAATTTGTTAACAAAACACTATTTTTTCGTCACATTAAATTATGTAGAGGTTTGAATTAACATCATTTTTAACAGTAAATAAGGTAAACCACGTGGTCAATTTACATTAGATGTGTTATACATATCTAGGGCTTGGCGTGCAACGGTTGTAACTAAAATTGGTATTTTGTTACCAAGGTTACTCACCTCGCCGTAAAGTCTTTATAAGCGTTAAATCATTTGTATTGTTTACAAAGGGTTCAAAATTGTCCCAAAACCAGTGTTTTCAAAATAGGTAATTTAGCAAGGTTAATCACCTCACCATTAAGCATTCATAAACATTAAATCATTTTTCTTGGTAAACAATGGAAATGTAGGTGCCATTGCTCGTTCTGAGCAATGACACCTAAATTTGGACTGTTTACAAAGGGGTCAAAATTGCCCCTAAACCAGGGTTTTCTAAATAGGTTTTTAGCTACAACCGTTTCACGCCAATCCCTCGATATACTCTGCTCAACATATTGCATCGATACTCCATATATTCCTTCTGTTCTGTTATGTTCTGATACCCGACTGCCTTACAATGTCATTATATGAGGGAATATTTGCAACCTAACACAAGGATCAAGTAAAGAAAGATAATACTTTGCGCAAAGCGAAAAAAATAAATAGTAGAAATTGAATTGGTAGTCACGAAGGAAAGGTGTTGATAAGCGTGATATTACTTATCAATTATCAAAAATGATATATGTGGAAGACAAATGCTTAGTTATAACTATCATTTAAAAACACGGGACATATAACCTCTTTTTGTAAGGACGCGTTTTCGTGTAAAACACATATACGGAAAGCGTTAAAAAACTTGTATTTCGTTAAAAACATATACAAAGATCAAAGAAAATTAACCTCAGTCTGTACCAATTTCATTTTTTTTATGTTTACCGACATATATTAACGCTGTCCTACCTACAGCCAATCTGAAACAGAAAATAGCTATGCAAAAATAGGTAAACTCTATAACAATTATAGACCTAAAAACATCTTGGCAAAAGGAGAAATTGCTCAATATGGGTAATTTCTACTTTTGCATTTATGATTTTTTTTTTTTTAAAAAAAACATCTGCTACAACTGCGTCTACTCGTGGGAATTTGTGTGTTTGTTTTATTGGAGCTTGACGCCGTTCAGCATTATTTCAGTTATATCACGGCGACAGTTCGCTTATTCATGATCCAACGGTAAGCCCACCAGAACTAAGCTAGGAAATGTGCCTTGCCCCAAGAGTACACCACCATAACCGATGCGCCACGACCGGGGCTGCATGTGGGAAAGGATTAACAGATATGCGTGCATTTGTTATATAATTATATCAAACAAATGGTTGTTCTACTAATATTACCATAATGGTCATATGAGCCGTCCCACGTAATAAACCAACAGTATGGCTTCTGAGTAATGTATCGATTCAGATCAGCCTGCGCACTCCGCACAGGCTAATCCGGCCCGACACATTCCGTCTCAGGGGGATAGAGGTATAGAGTAATGATTTCTGAAACAGACAATCCATAGGAGGCGAAAAGTGTATGTCAGGGTTAGTCTGCGCGGCACGCTTAGTTTGATCAGGATCGATACTTTACGCAGAGTCCACAATGTTGGTTTTCTCGCGAGACGGCTCATATTATTATGTGTCCAAATAATTAGGAGTTTTTTTAAGAATGCGTACTCTGACATGGTCATATCGTGGGAAGGGTTTATTCTTTATAAACCTTTATCCTATTGTACGGGACTTTAAACGACCATAAGTATGTAAGGTTAAATGATATATACGTAAAACTACAGCTACGAACCGTGAAGACCCAGATCAGCCTGCACATTTCATGCAGTCTAACCTTGATCTACATTGGTCGCTTCTCAATGATATTTGATGTTGTTAAGATTTGGCCAAAACATGTAATTACTATTCGTATATTAGCGGTAATCTTTATGATCGCAGGAACTCGGCAAAATTAATAAAGGTTAACCCTTTCCCTCATATAGACGCTTTCTGGCGCCTCTGCAGCAGATGGCCTTTTTGAAAACATAGCGACAAAAGAAGAAATTGCTCAGAACGAGCAATTTCTCCTTTTGCCACAATGTTTTCCAATTTTAGTCATAGGTTATCCATTCAATTATAGAGATTTTCTTTTTATTGACAAAATATGTTCAAAGTCGCCTGCTGCAGAATTGTCGTACGAGGGTTATCTAGTCTTTCCTTTTTTGAACATTCAGTTAAAGTTGCCGCTGGCAAGAAAACTCATTTTAACCACTATTTTGACCTACAATGTACGATATTTAACGATATAAAACTTGAAATAGTTTATAGCTTATTTTATTGATTATTAGTTCAAAGAAATAAAATATCGATGAGTCTTAATCATTATTGAAAATCAATTTAAAACTGTAAGTGATTATTATATCGCAGTGTACGAAATATTATTTTTATATTTATTGTGAGGATGAGTGTTGATGTTGATCACCTCGAGTAGCAAGTATACAGCTAAAAGAATGGAAAATATTTTCTTCAGTTGAGAACTTTTAAACATTTTAAAAGTTTGTGTTAATACTAAAATTATTATTCATATCGCAGTGTACGAAATATTATTTTTCTATTTATTGTTGTTTACCTCGAGTAGCATACAGCTAAAGAATGGAAAATATTTTCTTCAGTTGAGAACTTTAATACATTTTAAAAGTTTGTGTTAATACTAAAATTATAAAGTATTTTCTTTTAATAAGGTGTATAATTAAGTAACAGGCAAAGTGATACGTAGTTAAAAATATAAAGTGATAATTAGTGTGATAAGCTACACTGTTTGTTGTGTAACTGTATATATATCACAGAGTAATTGCATGTACATGTACGATGGTGTTTACAACTTTGTGATATTACATGTATGTTTATGTTTACCCTTTTCCACATATAGACCATCTACAACAAACGATTGTTCAACATGTCTTGGCTTAAATATTGAAAGTATTCATAAAAGAAACTTTAGTTATTGAAATTGTTGATAACATTGTGACAAAAGGAGAAATTACTCATCATTTCTCCTTTTGCCAAAAATGTTTTCAAAACTAATATGCTGAAGATACGTTTAAATGCTTCTGTATGTGGGACAGGGTTAAATAGTGCTGCGTCTGTCTGCATGCGGGAAAGGGTTAACTAGCGCTGCGTCTGTAGCCAGAATGGTTCGAAAACATATATTACATATCTTTTTTATAGATGTCAAATCAGTTAAAACATGGTAGTGTCTATACATTTATATAATGAGAGACAATGATGAAAAATTATCGAAACTTGAAGCAAGTTTAAGTTAAAAAAAAAAAAGTAATTTTGAAAAAAGTTGAAGCTAAAAAAATACTTAAGAACAATTACAGTAGAAAATGGAATGTTGTTGTCTAAGATCGATATTGCATGATAAACAAAAAATATGTGTGTCGTTTTGAACGTGTAAAATAAATGTGCCCACGTGTTTGATAAAGGACAACAACTGAAAATTCGCAATGTTTCGATTCGGGAGGAGGTCGCGATTTGACATTCCGTTCGATTTCCCATCGGAAACTGTTGGATGTAAATTAACGAAATATTTCATACTTCTACAGGTAAGTTGTGTGTCTTTATCATTTCAATTAAGAATACAGAATACAGAATAGTTTATTAGACTTTAGCATAACATAGCTAATCGTCATACAAATGATGTAATCATGTGTGAGCATGCATGCAATACAAAGTTGTGATTAATAACAACATGGAAAATAATGCAGAAATACCATATACGCTCGCACGCACTCACGCGCACACGCACTTACGCACACACACTCAAACACAAACAATTATAACGTCAAGTATTAGAGTTAATACGAGAGTGGTGATTTAAGAGTGTTTATGTTCTTAGTTTCTGAGCACATATCACATATTTTGCTAAATTATTTAAACTTTTAACATTCTCACATTGGATAAGCCCAATAACTTTACACATGCTAGGTCTTGTATAGTAGTAGTAGTAGTAGTAGTAGTAGTTCAGGCGCCTGTGGTGATACGGGTTTCCCACCTGCAGGTGTATATTGACGCAATAGCAGGAGAATACTTTTGAAAACATTTTGGCCAAAGGTGAAATTGCTCACGATAAGCAATTTCTGATTTGGCCACAATGCTTTCAACTTAATTTTAGCAATTAATTAATGGAGAGTTTTCAGGTTTTTGTCACCATGTTTTCAAAGTCATCTGCTGCAGATTTGTTGTATGTGGGTTAGGGTGAATACCAATCCGATTTGACATCACTATACATTTTGGCATATAATAAGTGTTGCTTTACTCCTATGTATGTGTTAGATGATACATAGGGAATATCGAGGGCTTGGCGTGAAACGGTTGTAACTATAAACCTATTTTGAAAACCCTTGTTTATTGGTAACTTTGGCCCCTTTGTAAACAATGCAAATATAGGTGCCATTGCTCAGAACGAGCAATGGCACCTAAATTTTCATTGTTTACCAAGAAAAATGATTTAACGTTATTAAGACTTTATGGCAAGGTGATTAACCTTGGTAAAAAAATACCAATTTTAGTTACAACCGTTTCACGCCAAGCCATCGATGTTAGATTCTAGTAGCGATACTTGGCTTTGTATTGTACTACGTGCTCGAGGCGCGTGGACAGATTGATATCTCCAAAGTGTCCTTTTATTATAAACATGCTTCAAGTTCTAAGACAGAATAAAGAAACCATTTAGATTCCAAAGAAATAGATTCGATAGTTTAAATTCAAAGACAGAATAATTGATTGATTGATTGATTGGGGTTTAACGCCGGTTTTAACAATTTCTCAGTTATATCACGGCGGCCAGTTCACCTACTCGTGCATTTCATTCCAAAGACAGAATAAAGAAAGCATTTAAATTCTAAAGAAATAGATTCGACTCAGATAAATAAGTCACCCCACCCCGTTAAGGCTATCCAGAAATACCAACTTTAGCATGTTTGTCGATAAAGATCTGTTTGCGCCTCGATTATATATGATTCAAATCAAATGTTTCCTTGCCTGTATCGCGAAAATAGCAGAGGCTGATTTACACTGCGAACAAATGCAACTACGCTTCGATTTTATAGAGCACCCTTAGTTTCGTAAGCTTCTCAATAAAATACACACTTATTAAGATTCCGAAAAGATTGAATGTAACCTCATCGGTGGGTTAACAAACCAGTACTAGGCTAGGAAATATGCCTTGCCCCAATGTTACTCCATCATGACCGTCGTGCCACAACTGGGGATCGAACCCGGGACCCCCGGTTTCAAATCCCCGACGCTAACCACTCGATCACGGCGGATTCCATCTGGTGATTGACGAGGGAAAGCCTGATTAACCTATCAGAGACACTATCCTGATCTGTCTTTATATTTCCTGATCGAAACTTACCGGATGCCGATGTTTTCCCATTACGAAACGATTTACCTTGCCAATCCTCCTAAAATCACGAAATATGATTAAGTTAGATTAATGTTTTGAACTAGCTATAAATCAAATACATTGGTTTTGGTCTAGACGACCTTCCGTAATGTTTGTCGATTTGCAATAGGTCTGTCGGTGTAACATGTACATGTACACGAGGGCTGTTAGTCGAGGAGTCATGAGTTCGGACCTCGTCCAGATAATTGATACTCTCCGGTAATTGTGACTAGCGTTATTCGTCTTCAGCGGATTGACTAATATTTGGTATATGTGGAAAGGTAGCCAGTGCTCTGGAATCAATGTTGCGTGGAGAAATGATGCAAGAAAGATTTGAAATACATGGGTTCTGTTAAAAAAACAACATTAAAAGCCAAAAAAGTCAAAGGTTGTTAAATTGTTCCCAGTGCCGATCTCTGAAGAGTTGTACCAATTGTATCTGCAATTGAACTCAATGTAAATATGCGTCGGTTTCAGTAAATTTGTAACGGTCGTTTCCAAACGTCTTCACTCAGTGTTGTGATAAACGACTTTAATCTATGTTAACATGTGCCGTAGTACACGACTTAAATCTACATTCAAGAATGCAGTAAACAACAAGATTAATCTACATTAACGTTTACCATATTGCACTACTTTTTTTTTTACGTTAACGTATGTCGTAATAAACAACATCATTCTATATCAACGTGTGACGTAATACACAACATTAATATACGTTAACGTGTGTCGTAATAAACAACATCATTCTATATCAACGTGTGACGTAATACACAACATTAATATACGTTAAAGTGTGTCGTAATAAACAACATCATTCTATATCAACGTGTGACGTAATACACAACATTAATATACGTTAACGTGTGTCGTAATAAACAACATCATTCTATATCAACGTGTGACGTAATACACAACATTAATATACGTTAACGTGTGTCGTAATAAACAACATCATTCTATATCAACGTGTGACGTAATACACAACATTAATATACGTTAACGTGTGTCGTAATAAACGAATTTAATCTACATTAACGTTTACCATACTACACGACTTTATTTTTACGTTAACGTATGTCGTAAAAAGTAATTTAATCTACGTTAACGCTTGTTATAAAAATAAAAAAAACGTCTAGCGTAATAAACAACATTAATCTACATTAACGTGTGACGTATTAAACGAATTTAATGTACATTAACGTATGTCGTAATTAACGAATTTTATCTGCATTTACGTATGTCGTAATTAACAAATTTTATCTGCATTTACGTATACATGTCGTAATTAACGAATTTTATCTGCATTTACGTATGTCGTAATTAACGAATTTTGTCTGCATATAGGTATGTCGTAATTAACGAATTTTATCTGCATTTAGGTATGTCGTAATAAACGTATTTTATCTGCATTTAGGTATGTCGTAATAAACGTATTTTATCTGCATTTACGTATGTCGTAAACGATTTAAATCTACATTAACGTATGTCGTAATTAACGAATTTTATATAGGGATAATACACATTTTCGAGGGCGTGAACATCTGCGGACGCCCGCAAAATGTGTTTATGCCCGAGTGCGAAGCACGAGGGCATAAACACATTTAAGGGCGTCCGCAGATGTTCACGCCCGAGAAAATGTGTATTTTCGCTATTATTGCATAAAATAAGAGCAAACATCCAACATACAGTCCGCTGTAACGTTCAGTTGTACGATAACCGCCGATGAACATGATCCGATAACGCATGTGACGTCATAAACACATGTGACGTCATAAAGTAAACAAGTAATGTTTTACATATCCACGAACCGGGCCTACACCAAGGTTGCCATCGCTGACTCGACACGGGTCGAATTAAATAAATGGTTTTGGATTATTTTATGCTCTTTAACTGTGAATCTAGTGCATGTTACCGATTATCGAGTTAAAGAAGCTGATGTTATTGTTAACCCAACAAATTGCTCCTATTCTAGGGGAGATGGAGCGTCCATGTTTTGTTTACTAACGGTGCCCGGGTAATGCATATGTAAAACATCTAACCGGTCTGAAACGGCACGTACGCGCGAGAATCGCTTTGTTTATACACGTTTTCTCGCCGTTTACGCCCGGCTTTTGCAATGTTTCTGTATCCCTTAAGCGGGCGTAAAACATAGATTTTATGCAATAATCTGCATTCAAGTATGCCATTATGCACGAGTTTTTTACTACATTAGTACGCTATTATGCACGAGTTTTAACTACATTAGTATGCCATTATGCACGACTACTTGGACATATGCCGACTACACCAATTTTATCCAACTGTTAATCAATTATGTAGACCAGTCTTATCTGGGCCTACATTGTCCCCTACTTATATATCAATACGTAGCGTAACCACTGCACATAGATAAAATCGATGAACATGACGATGAGTCATTCATTATGCTAAGGGTATGAACCACATGTACCCGGTGTGTCATTTTTCCAACACTATCGTATAATATATACTACCGTACTATAAAAACATAATATAATATATACAATATTTTGTTTATAAACTCCACGCTGGGAACCTGTGACATGAACATGCACTTATATAAATGAGCCGTCCCGCGAGAAAACCAACAGTATTGCATCTGCGTAATGTATCGACCCGGATCAGCCTGCGCAGTCCGCGCAGACTGATCCAGGCCGACACATTCCGTCTCAGGGGGATATATGTATAGAGTAATTATTCCTGAAACAGAAAATCCACAAGAGGCGAAAAGTGACTATCCGGGTAAGCCTCCGCGGCATGCTTAGGATGATCCGTGTCGATACTTTACGCAGAATCCACGTTTTCTCGCGGGACGGCTCAAATGCGGCCTGTACAATCAATGTAGTCGCCTAAAGCCAAATTAGTCCTGTTGCAAAGTCAATAGGCGATGCAAAAGGTGGAGTGATATGATGACACTTGCGAAAATGTTCACAATTTCGAAAAAAAAAAAATCTTCTTTTGCCTCAATGTTTTCAGCTGCATTCAATCATTATGCTTCCGTATGAAGAGGTTGTTTTCATATTCTACCTATTTGTTTTCGAAGTCATTTTATTTGCTGTAGATGTACAGTATGGTATTTGAGAAACGCGTATTATCCGTCTAAGCCGAGCCCCGGTAGCTCAGTCGGCAGTGACGCGGGCTGTCAATCTAGGGGTTGTGAGTTCGAATCCCGGCTCGGCAAACTTTCTTTCCGACGTTTGACAAAAGTTAATGCGACATGCGTCATTCGTCTTCCACCAATGGGCTAAGTCTATGTGGAATAGCAGCCAGTTGCTTGGATAAATTGTTGTGTGTATTACTTGTGTGAGAAAACCAGGAAACACATGAGTAGGTGAACGGGCCGCCGTGATATGACTGAATTTTTTTTGAAAACGGCGTTAAACCCAAATCAATCAATGAATTATCCGTCTAAGTTGAGTATGAGATTACTTTCGACAAAGAAGAATACTGTAAAATGATAACCTTTGATGGAGTCACTCTAATACAGATTAACTGTGATGTCGATAAGATGTTTCGAATTCAAATCGGCAACTTACGGATGCAGATCTCAACAAAAACGTTCCGCTATTTTGTTTTTTTCTTTTCCGACTATTAAAATTTGGATTCCTATTCTAATTCTCCTCCGTGTAGATGTTCATGCAGAGTTCATATGATAGTTTGCATTTGAAACCTTGGAACAATTTCGATTCATGTTACATAAACGGAAACTTTTACCAAAACCAGACCTAAATTTGTCGTTACACTTATATTAGATCTGGTAACACCGCATGAAAATTTGTCTCGAAATGTCCTTCTATACTTAAACATGCATGCGGAATGCATATGATAGTATGCACTTGAAACCTTGGAACAATTTCGATCCATGTTACATAAACCGGAACATCTAACCAAAACCAGACCAATATATTTCGTTGCACTTATAATGGATCTGGTAACACCGCATGAAAGGTTGTCTCGAAATGGCCCTCTATACTTAAACATTCATGCGGAATGCATATGATGGTATGCACTTCAAACCTTGGAACAATTTCGATTCATTTTACATAACCGGATAATCTAACCGAAATCAGACCAAAATATTTTGTTGCACTTATATTGGATCTGGTAACACCGCATGAAAGGTCGTCTCGAAATAGCCCTCTATACTTAAACATTCATGAGCAGGTGTTCGTCGTTTTTACCAATAAACGGAATACCACGATGGTTAACGGTTCTTGTGAACGACGTCTGATATCTTAAAGCTGTTGGTTGAAAATTAGATATACAACCCAGCTGATTTTAATACAATACTCCTTAAAATTATATTGAAAATGAATTTCATTTTGTGCTGAAATGTCCGCTGTACAATGGAATTCGTGTAAAATATATAAATACATCGTATGTTATTAAAGCAAGCTACGAGAAGTGTTGTAACCATATGTCTTCATCTAATAGTACTGTTGTCTGAAACCTCGCTATGTATTTATACTATGCGTTTGAAATAAGATTTGAGTTTCTTAAAGGCGCTGTATATTTGTTGTTGTTTTGTTGTGTGTTTATTGTTGTTCTTTTCTTCAAATATGTATGAACAAAACAAAGACTAACATCGTTGAGAAATAACATGACTACTTGTTCTAATATTGCTATTTGAACGACGTCTGATATCTTAAAGTTGTTTTTGAGCCTTTGGTTGAAATTTAGATATACAACCCAGCTGATTTCACTACAATCCTCCTTAAATATAAAGCTAAATTACGTTCTAATATTGCTATTTGAAGGTCTTATTGTGTGGTAAAACATTACATCGATATTTGATTGTATATATGTATTTGTAACATTTTGTGTATAGGCCGGAGGCCTGATTATGCAATAAACATTTTCGTTATCGTTAAAATTCAACAGAAATATAAAGCTAATAGAACCTGGACGACTAATGTATATGTCGTCCCGGATAGAACATGCAACAGTGCGTCTTTTTACCTGATGCGATTTACATGTATATTGTCAGAATATACATTACAAAAAACAGTTAGGTCATGTATCATGTAAACATGTAAACCACCATGTAAACTTGCATGATAATGTCATGTAAGCGACCTGTCAAACGTCCCTTAACAACTTTTAAAAATAATGAGCTTGTCAAACGTTTTATGTGTCACCTTAATGTACTAATTAAAAGGTGTCTACATTATGCCTATGACTTAACCTCTCGTGTTCTTTGGGTTTCTACACCGTTGTTAATGTCGCGTAATACTCCACAATATGTATGTAATTGTGCATAAATGACGTTATTTCAATTAGGCATTTCCTCCATAGTGTTCATGTCAAAACATTTTAGGTTAAGGATGTTTTGGATTATGAATATATGGGAAAACGTACACTTCGACATTTCTAAGCTGTGTAGCTTTAGACAAGTCTGTTTATTTGCTACGTCTTATCAGAGTCTACACAAGTCGATATAATATCTAACAATCTAACACTAGAAATACGTAAACAGCGGGGAGGATAACTGCAATGATATATGTGTCAATGTCAACTAAACCTGTCGATGGCTTCTGTTTACTTTTTAACATTAAACTCACATGATTTTTTCTTAAGTATGGCGAATTGTTTGGAGATTATGAAGATTGTTTGATTTGTTTTCAAATCGATTGCTATTCCAAAATAATGTAAAAGGATTCTACATTATATTGATTGTTTTGTGTTTTACGTCGCTTTCAACATTTTTTGAGTTATACAAAGGCGTTTGCTGGGTAAATTACCAGTACTAATAGTCCATTTATCCTGACACAAGCCAGATAGTTGTAATGCAATCTGACTAAAGTACACGATCTGACCAAATGCGTAGCGTTAATAGGAGATGGCTTTAATGAGATTGGTAGTAATGCTAATCGCGAAACACTGAGCGCAAAGGAGGGCAGCCATAACTACCATTTTTAAAATATTTGGTATGACCCGACTAGGGATCGGACCCGCGACCTCCCGCATCGAGGCGGATGGTCTAGCACTGCACCACCGAGGTGTCCCCGTTCCATAATTAAACGAAAATCTAGACATAGAAAGGGCGCATGTGCAAATAATATTGTATGGTATCTACGTTATCTGCCATCTGTGAATACATGTACAACTGTATTATTTAAACCCAGCATGGAATTTGATAATGCCTGGTTATAATTATATGTGCGTTCATGATATTTCTTTCCTGATGAAGACACATACATTTCAAGTACACATGTACTGCAAGTAGATTCATGTTGACGCCGCTGTATCAGTCAATTCCAACTGTTAGCATTCTTTCGAGGTTAACAAAAGATCTGCATCAAAGGTCTTCAAACCATCTCGACAAACATCTGGAAACTTTCTATAAATAAAATTGCATTCACCGAATGGAGTGGAAACCATTCTCGCAAAAGGAGAAATCATTTTTTAGCAATGTTTCCTTTTGCCACAATATCATCAAAATAAGTCTGCTGCAGAGGCTCAGAAAGCAATGTTATATCGGAAAGGGTACAATACTCTATTAAATAAAAAGAACCGGAGATCTAACTAAGGTTTCTAAGTCTCGCGATGAACGTCCTTAGCATTATGCCTGTGAGTTGGGCTTGTCAGAGGAGAACTATATGCACAATACAGATAAACGTACAAACTTAGCAATATATGTTAACATTATGACACAACGTAATCAACGTCAATGCACTGTTCATCTCGTCGATCGGGGTCATTTGCCGTTGACCAAAGGTCAAATAGTCGCGGTGAGTAAAGCTATTGTTATTCAATACCGGATCGTCATTACGGACACACTGTAATGCACGTGGTGTGTATATAGCTGTATGTAGTACATGTCTGTCCAAGACAATGGGAGATATAAAGGATATACGAGTAATCCCGTGTTTGTACAATGGATATAACGTTTATAACGTGAGTATTTAATAAATAGAACGGTGAAAATAAAATGCATGTGAATATCATGAAATGAGTCGTCTCACGAAAAAAACAATAGTATGCACTCTGCGTAATGTATCGACCCGAATCAGCCTGCGCAGTCCGCGCAGGCTAATCCGGGCCGACACATTCCGTCTCAAGGGGGTAAAAGTATAGAGTAATGATTCCTGAAACAGAAAATTCACATAAGGCGAAAAGTATCTGTCCGGGTAAGCCTGCACGGCATGCTTAGACTGATCCGGGTCACCATGTTGTTTTTCTCGCGGAACGGCTCGAATGTAATTAACTCTTTCAACGCAAAATGCAATATTGAGGTTTTTGCAAACACTACAGACTAAGGTTAGTCGGCTCTTCACGAGCTGTCTTTCCTGAAATCTGCATTGTATGTTCAGAAAATATGAAAAATTGTGAATATAAATCGTATATTTTTTTAAAAAGCTTTTTGACGATTTTAGTTTAGTCTTTTTAAACTGTTTCTCAGTTCGCCCCTAAGACTTTTATCGCATCACGCAAACGGAATCGACGCCCTACTTTTACTTTGGTTATATTCATGAACTAGTTAACCCTTTCCCACCAGCAAGCGCATTTTGACGCATTTGAACGCAATAACAGCAGACGACTTTTGAAAACATTGTGGCGAAAGGTTAAATTGCTCACGATGAGCAATTTCTCCTTTGGTCACAATGTTTTCAACTTTATTTAACAATTAAGCTACCTTTTATGGAGAATCTTTTTCAGGTTTTGTCCCTGTTTTCAAAATCATCTGCTGCAGATGTGTTGTATGTGGGAAAGGGTTAAGGTCGAAGAGTTCCAATGAGTTGTTTCAATGTAATGCTTGCTATCTACAAGATATGACCAGGGCGTACGAGTTCAGCATTTTAGTAAACAATTTTAGAAAAAATGTGCTACGTGTATTCGTGGTAAACGTCTCGGCAATTAATTTAACTCTTTCAGCGCCACAGGCTGTATTAAGGTTTTTGCAAACAATGCAGATTCAGGTAAGTCAGCTCGTAACGAGCTGTCTCACCTTAAATCAGCATAGTTTGCCTTTTAGTTACCAAAATAGACCAAAACTTTCATAAATTGAGAAATGAACACCACCCGATTTTGAACATGGAAGAGTCTACTTTAAAACAATTCGGCGCTGAAAGAGTTAAGCTATGAAGGCAAGCTGAATATGAATATGTAAAAGATGACTTTTGTTGCCGATCAATCTATTTGCTTTTTGTCGATTAATTAACAAATTATAGATAAATATTGTGTTAATCTTTGCTCTGAATATGAGCCGTCCCACGAGCAAACCAACATTGTGGACTCTCCGTAAAGTATCGATCCAGATCAGCTTAAGCATATACCTTACAGGCTTACCCGGATAGACACTTTTCGCCTCCTGTGGATTTTCTGTTTCAGGAATCTTTACTCTATACCTATATCCCCCTTGAGACGGAATGTGTCGGCCCGGATCAGTCTGCGCGGACTGCGCAGGCTGATCTGGGTCGATACATTACGCTGAGGCCATAATGTTGGTTTTCTCGCGGGACGACTCATATGAATGCATATAAACTATATACAAAACAAGAAAAGATAATTGAATATGACCGTCTTTTTCCGTTGGTGTCATTTTGTCTAGCATTATGTAAGATATGCAAATGAGTTGCTTTATATAGGCCTCTGTCAATACATGTATGTGTTTATATCGCCATTTGAATGAATAACACTTAAGTCTATCCAGTTTTCTGTTTATTATGTATGCGGGAAAACGTACATTTACATGTAGTAGAAACGGATGCGTATTATACCATGTTAAAAATCACTTTGATTACATCACTAACAAACTCTTTTTCGGTAAATAACGGAACCTAACGGAGATTAACGAATGAATTGTTTCAGACCGCGGATAGACTTATCGATATTTGATATTTAACTGATGATCAAAATTCTTCGGTATGTTTTGTTGTTTTCGTTTTCGTTTTTTTATTTTTTTGAAAGTAAAAACAATAATGAAACAAATACCATCGTCTCCATCGACCATATTCTCTTTTCTATTGTATCACTGTGACTTTGCATTATTATAAATATATGTATATTGTAAAATAGAGTTTATGCTATTTACATAATCTAAACGTAAACCAATACATGCATAAATGAAACTAACGTGTTGGTTGTTGGTGTAAACACGGGTTTAACGTTTAACGTTATAAACTTCCGGTTTTACTATCCTTCCAATATGGCCATCATGTAGCTAAGTAATCCACGATCAACAGTTAACAGATCGATTTTTCTAATTATTTGCTCTTATACAGTTTAAAAACACTTGTTTTATCCACAAAGTACCTATTTAAAGTCTTCAAATACATTTTTTTTAAAAAAAAGATCCGGTGTCAGTAAAAGTATTTTTAGGAAGGTGTAACAGGACTATTTTTCGCGGTTATAAATTGATACAAATAGACTGAATAGTTTTAAAAAGCTGTTCTACGCTTGCCTTCGTGCACAGGGCCATGTAGTCAGATCTTCGTTACAAGTATGAAATCACAATAAACCAAATAAATTCCTTCTTTGTTTCCATGTAAATCAAACCGTTTCAACCCTCAATTGATACACTTTCTAAGAGTTTCTCAGGTAGAAAACTCGATATAAAACGAAAAGATTAACCTCTAAGCTTTAAAATAATTTTAAAAAAGGGGGGTCATGTATTATGCAAAAAAAGAATTCACCCGCGAAAATGGTTACCTTTTTTTTTTTGACGAAATCGGGCTGGGACGAAACTGATTTTTCAACTACTCTACTTTCACTTTCAAACAAGGTCAAGCTATTTAAAATGATCAAATCATTCATTGAAACTGCATCCTGTACACATTTCTAATGAATTTAAACTCAATTTCATATATTCAATGTTGAAGGTATACACTAATTTCTAATGAACGAAAACAATTTATTGTTTTGACTATTTGGCTCTAGATCAGCATGTATTGTGCGTGATTTGACCTTTAATTATCATGTTAAATGTTCACCATATATCATGTTATGTGCCCGTCCGAACGAAAAGGTACAATTTCTTATTTGTAAATGGTAAAAGTTCAGATCATAATTAGCATTGTATCAGTTGTATCCGCATCGAATCGAAGTCAAACAATCTCCTATCGACATTTGTTTAAGTTATACGTGGACAGTACAGATTTTGATCAGAATGTGCGGATGTTTAGGCTGAACAACTTTGTTTATTCAATACAAGGGAAAGAAATATTACGCTGCAGTAGAGATACATGGATTTGTATTGTACTACGAGACGCGTGGGAGAATTGATATCTCACGAGACCGTGGGTCGAAAGAAATGTCTCGAGTAGAAACGTAATTATCCTTTTAGTATTTACTTAGTGTAACTTTTGAGACAGAATAAAGAAAAACTATACAAATTTCGATATTTTCAATAACGAAATAACACTATTTACACATAAATTCATGGCGTGTGAATTACACCCGAATACCCTATTTTGAATGACGTAAAATCATATTTCAATGTCATCTCATCATATTTCAGTGACATACTATTACCATAGTGTTTGATTTGCGCATGACAATATGCAGGTATTTGCTCCGGAAATATGCAGGTTTTTGCTTCCGAAATATGCAGGTATTTGCTCCGGAAATATGCAGGTTTTTTGCTTCCGAAATATGCAGGTTTTTGCTTCCGAAATATGAAGGTATTTGCTCCGGAAATATGCAGGTATTTACTCCGGAAATATGCAGGTATTTGCTCCGGAAATATGCAGGTATTTACTCCGGAAATATGCAGGTATTTACTCCGGAAATATGCAGGTATTTACTCCGGAAATATGCAGGTATTTACTCCGGAAATATGCAGGTATTTACTCCGGAAATATGCAGGTATTTACTCCGGAAATATGCAGGTATTAACTGCGGAAATATGCAGGTGTTTGCTTCCGAAATATGCAGGTATTTGCTCCGGAAATATGCAGGTTTTTGCTTCCGAAATATGCAGGTATTTGCTCCGGAAATATGCAAGTATTTACTCCGGAAATATGCAGGTGTTTGCTTCCGAAATATGCAGGTATTTGCTCCGGAAATATGCAGGTTTTTGCTTCCGAAATATGCAGGTATTTGCTCCGGAAATATGCAGGTATTTGCTCCGGAAATATGCAGGTATTAACTGCGGAAATATGCAGGTGTTTGCTTCCGAAATATGCAGGTATTTGCTCCGGAAATATGCAGGTATTAACTGCGGAAATATGCAGGTATTAACTGCGGAAATATGCAGGTGTTTGCTTCCGAAATATGCAGGTATTTGCTCCGGAAATATGCAGGTATTAACTGCGGAAATATGCAGGTGTTTGCTTCCGAAATATGCAGGTATTTGCTCCGGAAATATGCAGGTATTTACTCCGGAAATATGCAGGTATTTACTCCGGAAATATGCAGGTATTTACTCCGGAAATATGCAGGTATTTACTCCGGAAATATGCAGGTGTTTGCTTCCGAAATATGCAGGTGTTTGCTCCGGAAATATGCAGGTATTTGCTCCGGAAATATGCAGGTATTTGCTCCGGAAATATGCAGGTTTTTGCTCCGGAAATATGCAGGTATTTGCTCCGGAAATATGCAGGTATTTGCTCCGGAAATATGCAGGTATTTGCTCCGGAAATATGCAGGTATTTGCTCCGGAAATATGCAGGTATTTGCTCCGGAAATATGCAGGTATTTGTTCCGATTGTATAGCACCGGCGTTCGTTGTATCGAGCGATTTCAGTGGACATAAATGATGGTTTATTGACATAATTAATGTCGTGTTTATCGCCAAGTTGTGTTCCGTCCTATGTACAATGATCGATGATAACAATATTAGTGATGTATGATTGATTTTTATTGATTTATGTTACATGGTCGTTAAGTGTTTACTAGGTTACGCTGGGCATGTCCTTCTCGGGTGCGGGAGGTTGCGGGTTTGATCCCCGGTGGTGTCATACCAAAGACTTTATAAAAAAAGGTTCGGATCAGACTCTTCATTTGTTCTGTCTTATTGGAATATACACATATTGACAGAAGCTTCTAACAAGCTTACTTAAATAATATGTGAACAATTTTGATCTTGATTAGACTGTGAGGATGAACATGTTGATATGGATCTGCACCATTCCGAAAAGCCAACTTGTAACTTTTACTATGGACGCACTAAAATATACTTTTCTACAAATAACGGATGAGAATCGAACAGTGTCCACTAAAAATATAATTTGCATGCACGTACAGGCGTAATGCTTGTAATCGATCTAATATACCCATTACGTATTTCTTTATATGTAACGTGTGTAATATAACATGACCGATTCACTATTTTTGTGTTCATCCGCGAAGGTAAACAAAATGGCTGAGAACGTGTATCCGGTAAACACAAACGTCACGATAGATGGACGAGGTAAAGAGACCATTTTCGGTCATAAAGATATTTTTTGTGATTAGTTATCTGTTTATTAAGTATAACATGTTGGGACTATTTTCTGACCGCGAAAACCCGATTTTCTTTATGTGTTTCGTCATGTGATAAAAAAATTCTGACATTCGTTGTCATTTCATTAAGTTTTATTAAACTCCCCCAAGAAATGTGTTATTTGGCTCGACAAAGGCTCGCTTAATAACAAATTTTGAACTCGTTTAATAAAATTTATATGAAATGACAACTCATGTTAGATCCTATATATATTAACATTTTTCACAAATAAAAGTAAAGCTGAACATTGAATTTTTTTGTTAATGGAAGTGATTTGTTTTATTCTTAACAGAATGGCAATACGAATATATGTAAAGATAATCGCGAGAACAAACACTGCGAACACAATAAAGGATTTGACGTCACAAACGAAGAAATCAGAGATAAAGAATTATCCAAACAACCTACAGATACAAAAGTAGATGATCCTTTGGAAACTGAGAACTGGTGGACAAAAGGAAAGGGAAAGAAACACACGAACGACGTACAACTAATCAAGTATGGTAAAATAAAAAGTGATGTGCCAGTCGCGAAAGATGCGGAAAATGTGTCAGATGAATGTGCACCGATTTCTATGACGTCATCAAGTTCTGCGCTCCAAACATCAGTTTCTTCTGGGGATTCAATTAACAAACAGGTAATTATAGGTATCTTGAAATTATATGAAATTATATATGTTTAATTGTACAAACTATGACTGCTGAACATGGATAGTTACCGTATCCGTGTATTAGTGGTTAGAGCGTCCGCCACGGAAGCAGTAGACCAAAGTTCGCGTCGAGTCATACCGAATACCTTAAACAGTTAAAATGGCTTCCCTTGCTGGTGTTCTGGGTTGAGGTGGTAGTATTAAGGACTGTTTAATCAGTGTTAGGATAAATTACCAAGGGAGAGCCGCGATAAAACTTAAATATTGTTTGTTTGTTTGTTTGGAGTTTAACGCCGCTTTCAACAGCTTTGGTCATATCACGGCGGTCAGTGCACCTACCCATGTTTTCCTGGCTTTCACACACCAGTACTTACACAACATTCTTTCGAAGCCACTGACTACTTTCTCACATAGATCAGAGGTGAGAGGCAATGCAAAAATATTGTTTGAAATGATGTAAATCACCATTCAAGTAATCAGTATCACTCCAGAAGTAATGTTATGAAGCTGCTAGTTTATTCTACACATGAATCCGCCGTGGTCGAGTGGCTAGCGTCGGGGATTATAAACCGGGTGTCCCGGGTTCGATCCCCAATCGCGGCACGACGGTCATGGTGGAGTGCCCTTGGGGCAAGGTACATTTTCTGGCCTAGTACTGGTTTGTTTACCCAGGGATCATGAATAAGTGAACTGTCGCTGTGATATAACTGAAATAATGTTGAAAGCGGCGTAAATCCCCAATGAAACAAATTATTCTACACATAGTGTTGCTCATTAAATCAGACCAAAATACAACGCTGTACGTTTATTGGATTTGACCTTATGCAGTCAGATATTCATGATCACGTGGTCGGCTTTTATTGTCCACTGAAATCGATCGATACAACGAACGCCCGTGCTGTGCTATAATATAATCGGAACACTCGACAATCACCGCATCTCTATCTCGTTTGATGCATATGGACTGTAATACGTAGTTCAATACCGAACAATTTAGTAAGCGACAATTTGATTAGCTGAAACAAATGTCACACAGACCATCTCTATCTCGTTTGATGCATATGGAATGTATTACTTTTTTTCAATACCGAACTATTTAGTAAGCGACAATTTGATTGGCTGAAACAAATGTTACCCTGAGCAGACATGTGTGCGCAGTCATCAAGATCCTTATACGAGCGAGCAAAGTTAAGATCCGGTTTTTAATGAGTTTTGGTGTATCTTAACCATGTGTCTAAGTACATGTAACAAATACATTATATGGAAAAGGTTATTTTATGTTTCTCACAACACGTACAAAATAGACTGCTTTTAATGGTCTTGGGGGTCGTCTGAGTATGAGAATTGTATTAATATTTTCTCGCATACAGCTGGGACCACTAATAGCATACATGTATGTATTTTGACCTGTAATTTCTTTTACTTTAATAACTCATCATCAAAGGCATTTTATCTTCCAACATCTCACTCGTTTAAATAGCAAAAATTTACCTTTTATCAGAACGTAGACTGCAATCGCGCACATATGTAGAAATAGAATATTAGGGTTATTTTTTAACAGCAAAATAGTCGATTATCAGCAAATCGATGTTTTTCTCATAACGCGTGTACGTAAACCTCGATAAGCGGGTAGATAAACCTCGTACAGGTAAGGCGGTATATCGAGCGATAAGAACGGCAAGCATAATATATAGCGCTATATAGTTTATCGCACTAGTTTCCTTTCCCCGTATTAGTTGTCCCAGCATACAGCAGACGACTGTAAATATATGTATAATCTTCATGAAAGAAATTCTTATCACTGATTAGGGTTAAAAACATTGTGGAAAAAACAAAAGCATTGCTCGTTATGAGATTTTTTTTTTTTTTTTGACACAATGTTTTCACGTACAAGTGGATTGCGGCAGATGCATCAAAGTTACATGACATGCATCTTCGCAACCAAGGGTAATTTGTTCATAACATTACCATAATTACTTGTTGATGTTGGTAACAGATGAACATTAATACATTGTCGTATGTACACTGTATAACACTAATTCATTCGATCTGCTCTAGGACGGGAGCCAGTGTAAAGAGTGTGGAGCACAACGACAGGACTCCGGGTACCATGGACAGTACGATAAAGAGAAGGCCTGTTGGAATAACTCATCCAGCAGTGCGTCAAATTCGACGGGTAAGATTGATTGATTGATTGTTAGATGTTTTACGCCGCTTCCAACAATGTTTTCCGTTATATCAGTTATATCGAGAGTTTCCTGGGTAAGTTACTCAACTATTACTGGTCTATTTATCCGAACACCAGCTTGTCAGTCGTAATGCTTAACCCCGAAATCGTGAGCGCCAACGAGGGTAACAGAGCGTCGGCCTCTCACATCAAAGGTCCCTGGTTCGAGTCCCGTGATGAGCGGGTCCTGACTTTGGGATTTTTCCACACAAAACGGCACGAGTACTGGTTAAGTCTCCAGGAAGCAGACATCGAGAGTGATTAATCTAAGCCAAAGGCTTGTTTCGCAATCGATGTAAAATAAATAAGTTTAAACTAACGAGGGTAACAATTACTACACATTTCAACCCTTTCCCACATACAACAAATCTGCAGCAGACGATTTTGAAAACATACACGAACAAATTGTAAACTCTCTTTTCTTTACAAGAAAGTACAATAATTGACTAGAGCTGAAAACATGGTGACAAAAGGAGAAATTGCTCGTTTCCTTTGTCGCCATGTTTTTCAAAAAGCCGTCTGCTGAAGAGGCGTCCCCTATATGAGGGAACGGGTTAAAGTATTTTATATGACCCGGCCGGAGATCGAACCCACGACCTCACGCACCCGAGGCGGACGCTCTACCACTACACCACCGAGGAGGTTCAGCAGGTAAGAACAGTGGACTAGATAAGTGGAGTGAATTGGTCTTTTATCCTCAATATTTCTACTACTACGCACCTCAAACAAACTCAGGGCGAATTAAGATTTGAAGTAATGTGCATGAACATGTAAGTAAATGAAAACACAATAACGTTATATTGCCAATTTAGTTGTATGTGCAACGAACAGATATTTACATATACGTGTAAAATGTGTAAACATATCAGAAGATCGTGTTATGAATTGCACAAACGCCTCACAAAATCAGATTTTGCAGATTTTTAGATTAATGACAATTTATGTTATTATACATGTTGACGGTTTTGTTTAATTCGGCAAAATAAACATGCTGAAAAGTTTCTCTACTTAACCAGGGACGTATATAAGATTATCTTATCTACGTCCCTGACCTAACGAGAAAGACCCTGACAACACAGCATTAGCTCAGGCAGATCAGGATTTAAATTCCTAACAACATCGAAATGTTGATTTGTTCACAGGAATAACGCAATTCAATGTTACTTGACTATTGAACTAAGAGTTCACTAAGTAATGTTTTGGCCTGCACAGTTAAATATATACTGTTTGTACATGTATGTGTACAAGCAGTAATTGGCGGTCATAAATTGAAGCCACGTCGATCTTAACGCCTTTAAATCTACATGTATACACTACTAACTATCTATTAACGTCAATATATGTAGGTGATTTTATTGACGGCCCGCTTCAGGCAAAACTGGTTTCCGTTGCATCACTGTGACAGTAGTGTATCACCTATTAATTGGGGTTTTACGTAGTTTGCAACGGTATTTCAATTATTCATGATCCCTGGGAAGGCTAGGCTAGGGTATGAACTGCGCCTTGCCCGAGGGCACTCCACAATGACTGCCTAGACTGGGGATCTAATCCGGCACATTCCTGACGCAAGCCACTCGTCCACGGAGAATTCCTATATTAAACATAGAAATATATTCAGTAGTTCTACTGTTTTGTATTTCTCCAATTTAAAAGCAGGTTCTCCTTATATGTTCCCACAAACAGACACAGTTTGACAGCGTTTTTTTTTTAAAAAAACCATTGTGTTCAAAGGGAAATTCCTTATAAAGACCAATTTATCATTTTTTTGTCGCAACAATTTCAACTCTATTGGAATATTAAAATTTGTTTACGGATATATTTCATATTTTTGCATAGATGTTTTCAAAGTCGCCAGCTGCATATTTGCTGTATGTGGGTAAGGGCGTTGATCTTAACGGGGGGTGAAGGCTCTGGAAGAACTATGGGTATGAACAAACTGTCCCTATATAATAATAATACAAATACAAAATATAATAATTATTTATATCCGAATAATGTTGTACACACCAAGTACATACAAATTAGTCATGCATTTACAATAAAAATGTCGATGATCAGGCACACCAAAAACTAAGAATAAACTAAAAATGCGATCAAATGGAACATTTTTTAATCACCCATAAATTGTTAAGCACTATACGCAAACGTTTTCCTACGATGTTTTAATATCACATTTCTGTAATCAGGAGATGGACAACTATGCCCAATCCTTGTATGTTAACATCATCTATGATAAAAGTGTGTAGGTTACATAGTTCCATACATAACACTAACACAAAATCCTTCATTGTTTCCATGTAAATCGACCAGTTTCAGTTCTCGATTGTCACATTTTCTAAGCGTTTCTCATATAGAACACTATATATCATTGAAAAGAGTTTCCTCCTAGCTTTAAAACAATCGAAGAAAATGTGGGTTCGTGCATTATGCAAGAAAGAACTCACCAGGCGAAAATGGTAAACGTCATTTTGGACCAAATCGGGCCCGGACAAAACCGGTGTTTAGCATTCCCTTCTTTCACTTTCAATCAAGGTCAAAATACTAAAAGTGATCAAATCAATAATTTCCAGTGCATCCTATACACATTCACAATGCATTTAAACTCAATGTCATATATTCAATACATTCTGGTGATGGTATACACTCATTTCTACGCAAACAAAGTTTTGTTAGGGACTATAGTAGATCAGCAAGTCAGCGGATGTATTTAGCGTAATTTGACAGTAATTGCTGGGCATCACGGGTTAACTCTATCATGGATCACCTAGTATTTTCAGTCAATTAAAGGGGCTGAACGCCAGATTATAGATAGTAAAGTCAACGTTTTAAAACTGTTCAAAAGTTGTCTTGAAATATTAGAATCTTAACTCTGGGGTAAAATTAGAGTAAGAGTTTCACTTTTCAGTACAATAAACATCTTAATATTGATTGTTTGTGCTTCATTTTTACTAAGTAGATATACACAGTAAGCCCAATTTTGTATATTTTGATGACTTTCAATTGACTGCTTTTCAACATTTACTGCCAAAATAGTGTTGACCTATTCAATACTTACTTTGTTGTCACTGTTAGCAATATTTGCAGAAGTTTCAACATTTCAAAATGTTGATCTTCATCTGCAGTTCAGCACCTTTAATATGTAAATTCAATGCCAACTCAAACAATTATCTCAAAATGAGACGAACTCTACCAGATCAGTGCTTTTTTTGAAAACATAGTGACAAAAGAAGAAATTGCACAAAACGTGCAATTTCTCCTTTTGGCACAATGTTTTCGACTTTTTGTCATAGGTTATCCATTGAATTATGGAGATTTTTGACAAAATACGTTCAAAGTCGTCTGTTGCAGAATTGCCGTACGAGGGAAAGGGTTAAAGGAATAGAGTACGAGTATACATTGTTACCTTAACAATTGATTATTTTTTTTAAATTTAAGGAAAGTTTTGAATTAGAAAATTATTTAAATGTTATAACGTTTGACAATTTTAGAAAACACATGACTCGTTTGCGCTTCAGTTCCTATCGTTTAGAACATTAAGCAGGGTAGACTCAATAATGTGTATACAGAGAAGGCAGACTATGTAAACTTATGTAATCAAAATGTAGTTGAGTCAGAATTTCATTTTTTTAGTATGTACAAAATATAGTTCACTCAGATGATGATATATCATTGAATTATGTGTATGTGTATGTTATTTTATGGATTAATGTCTTACTTCTGTCATAAAATTGCCATAAAACTGTTTTGTAAATGGCCAAAGGCAAAATATATTGCTGATTTGCCAATACATTTGAAACTTAAAACTTGAATAATAAATGTAAGATCATTATAAAGAATGGTTATAACTTATAAGACTTGGTGACCCTTTTAGGGGTAAACCTATTGCAAGTTTAAACACTCATTTATTTCGCGTGTTCTTTATTTCTTATGGAAAAAAACCAGTTAACTCTTGCGCTGTCAAAAGCAATTAAAGGCTTTTGCGAACAATGATGAAGCATGTGAGACAGCTCGTAATCCGAAATATGCATTGTTTGCCACTTAGACAGTACAGCCCTTGTGATTTAATATTTAAATTTATTCCGAAAACCATCACACATGTACCTCTCTACAAACGTCAAGCATACGAGGGTCGATCAAAATATACGGGGACTTTATTTATAGCTTTCAAGATACAAATACAATTTATTTCATACTTACATACATGTATAACAAAGTTAAAACTATATGAAACATTTTTACCAAATTTCGCTGAATTTGAATACATACAACAGAACTGACAGCC